>MU004240.1:1374813-1722843 GCA_010405405.1 Microthyrium microscopicum | reverse complement strand
CTTTACTTATAATATATTTTTATAACTATACTAAAATCTATATATAGCTTAAAGAATATTCTCTTACTTAGTAAGCTTCTTTATAAACTAATATCTTTATATATAATATATTTCTATAACTATACTAAAATCTATATATAGCTTAAAGAATATTTTTTTATTAAATTTAGTAAGCTTCTTTTAAGCTTCGTTATAAATTAATATCTTTACTTATAATATATTTTTATAATTATATTAAAATCTATATATAGCCTACTTTAGGAAAGATATTATAAGTAAGTAGTCCTTATAAAGAATATTTCTTTACTAAATTTAATAAGCTTTTTTATAAATTAATATCTTTATTTAAAATATAATCTTATAACTATACTAAAACCTACGTATAGCTTATTAGACCCTTTTAAGTAAGTTATAATATTATATAAGAGCGCTACCTTATTAAATATTAGTAATTTTATTATAAATAAAGATAATTTTTACTACTAAAATAAAAGTTTAGAAGTTTAAAAGTTCTTAAAGTAGTATAAATTAGTAGTAATATATTATTATTATATAAGTTAGACGTAGTATATAATATTATTAAGAGTAGTATACTTCTTTAGGCTTACTATTAAATTAAATACTAATTTAATCTAGATATTAATTATTTAGTTATACTTATAATATTTATATTATAAGTTATAATAGTAAATTAAGCTAATTTATAAATCTCTATATATTTACTTTATTAAATATTAAATTTACTTATCTTACTTAGAACTTTTATATCTACTTTTATTAAATTCTATCTATTCTAAATTAATAGTTTATTTTATTTTATAATTCTTATAAGGAGCTAATAGGTATAATAGACAAGTAGAAAGTAGCTAGTATTATAAGATCTAAGTATAAAGAGAAGAGATTTAGAAATATAGCTATAGATATAAAGATATAGGGCCTAGAGAATCCTTAAATATACTAACCTTAAATAGAATAAAGAGATCTTATCTACAAGATTAGATCTCTATATCTAAATACTATAATACTAAATTTATAAGAATTCCTTATATAGATCCTTAGATATACTAATCCTAAATAGAATAAAGAGATCTTATTTATAAGATTAGATCTCTATATCTAAATACTATAATACTAAACCTATAAGGATTCTTTATATAACTCTCCTTCTTTAAAATAAACCTTATAGGCTATATCTTAATTTAATTTATTCTAGTTTAGTTTAGGCTAATCTAGGCTAGGCTAGGCTAGTTTATATAAATATAAAACTTCTTTATATATATTACTACTAAGAAATATAGTAATATACTATCTACTTACCTTAGTACTATTTAAATCTATTTAATAAAGAAAAGGATATCTATTTAAGCTAGTTTATAGTATTCTATAATTTCTTTAGTAGTATAAATTAAAAAAACTAAACTAGAAGTATAATACTTTAGTAAAAATAAATAAATATAACGCTTTTTATACTATATAATTCTAATCTATAGGTAGTTTATTAGTATTATAATCTTTTTCTTTAACTTTATTTACTAGTAAAGACTAAGAAGGGTATAGACTAAGCTTCTAAGGATAAAGCTTATAGAATTCTAATATAGTATTAGGTATATTAATAGTATTTTTCTAGGGCTACTAAGTTTTATTATAAAATTCTATTTATTTAATCTTATATTTAAGTATCTTATTTTTGTCTCTACTATTCTATTTATTATTAATAATAGTATTAATAAGCTATTCCTTTTTATCTTCTTTTTTATTAATAACTACTAAGGGCGAGTTTAATTCCTATAATAGGTATACGTTATTATTAATTAGATATAGTAGCTAAGCATAGAATACTAAATATATCTTTATTAATTTAGAAAGATCTAATTTATAGGTTACTTTATTAATTTTACGTAATACCTTAAAGGAACTAGCGCTTTTACTATTAAGTATTTTTAAAGAGTAAGTTATATTATAATTTTAAACGTTAAGGCGTACTTAGTTTTTAGAATAAAGATCTAGTGCTAAACGTTAATATTTATTAGCGTAGAGCTTTTATTAAGCTTAAGCTTATACTAATTACTCTTTTAAGAACTTATAAAGCTTTTCTTAACTATTTTATACTTAATTAGTAGTAATAACTTCTTTATACATTATAATAGAAGCGTATAATACTTTAAGTAGTAAATAGTAAGTAGACTTAAGTCCTAATTTTAGTAAAAAACTATTTTATATCTTAAAAGGTATAAAACTAGTAGTAGTACTTATAGTAAAATTTACTATAAATTTAGTAAATAGTAATAGAGCTACCTAATTATTCTAATTCTAATTAATAAAGAATCTAAGATACTATTTTAAGGTAGTAATAGTTATTTTAGTAATACTATTAGACTCTAGATACTATATAGTACTTAATCTTAATATAATACTTATATATTTATATAGGTAACTCTAAAAGGTAGATATAAATTAAGTTTCTTAATCTAAAAAGATAGAATCTAGCTAACTATATAACTTCTATACTTAATTAATAAATACTATAACTATTATTTTTACTAAAAGACTTAGAAGAGTAATAAACTATTATAATTACATTAAATAATTAATAATAACTATAATATACTAGTAAACTATACCTTAGTATATATAATATAGTAGTAAAATAGTAAAGTCTATAGAGATATTAGACTAAGCCTAATTTAGTAAAAGAAATAAATGAAGGAGTCTTTATTTCTTTTAGCGTATTAGTTTTATAAAGATATAGTAATAATCTTTAATATATTTTTTAATATATTTTAATATTCTTAACTACTAATAATCTTATTAAAAGTAGTAGTAAGTTATTATAGTTCTTTTATAACTTATAACTTTATATTAATACGCTTGTTTTATTACTTTATTCTATAAATACGTTATTAGTATAAATAATTTTTATTAATAGAAGATAATACTATTTAGTAAAGCCTTATAATCTATTAATTTAATTTAATTTTAATCTAGTATACTAAAGAGTAAGAAGTAGTCTTTCTATACTTTTACTAGTTAGATTATAATAAGTAACTTATTTTCCTTACTTACCTTTATTACTTTTTATATAAACTACTCTAGGTTAAAATCTAGGGATTTAGTATTAACTAGTAGTAAATTATCTAAACTAGCTAGAGCTCTATTCTAAGAGCTTTCTATAATAGGTTCTAAATTAGACTTCTTTACTATAGTAATATTTAGCTTATTTAATATAAGTATAGCTATCTATATAAAGGATAAAGTAATAGAGTTAATAAGTATTACTACTAGTTTAATAGCTTATTTAGTACTAAATTAATATAAGAATAAAAGTAGTTAATACTATTACTTAATCTATAAGTCTTTATTACTTTAGAGTATATTCTATAATCTTTAGATTAAAGCGTTAGCTTTACTATTATCTTTACTAAGATAATACTTAATTAAGAAGTAAAACTATAATAGGAATTTAGCTTAGCGTATTTAATAGTATATAAGCTTCTTAGTCTTTATAAAGATTTAAAGATTTTAATAATCTAAGAATATCTTTATAATATCTTTAGTACTAAATAACTTAAGTTTTTATTTCTTAAAAGTATAGATAATAGTAAGTAGTTTCTTATTATAAATATTATAATTATATTTTACTAGTAATATTTTTTTAGAAAGGAAAGTAACTAGTTTTAGATTACTATTTATATCTTTTTATAATAATATAGTAGTATAAGCTTAATTTAATATATCTATCTCTATCTAAGTTTCCTTAATATAGTTAAAGTATTAAAGTATTAGCGTACTAGTAAAGTCTACTTTTAGCTTCTTAAAAGCTTATTCTTTAGGCTTATTAAGATTCTAGGAGAATATAGCTAAAGTATCCTTCTAAGTAAGATTTATTAAGAGTATTACTATAGTAGAGTAATTAAAGATAAACTATTAGTAGAAGTTAGTAAATTTAAGGAACGCCTAAATATCTTTAAGATAGCTTAGTTATTTCTAGTTAACTACTATATTAATCTTTAAAGGATTTATCTTAATACCTTTTATAGTAATAATTAGACTAAGGTATTTTACTTTTTAAATAGCAAACTCTAACTTCTTAATATTAAGAAATAAGCCTATATATTTTAATACGTCTAGTACTAAATATATATAAGCGTTATATTCTTTTAGTATTTTACTAAATATTAGAATATTATTTAAATAAATAGTTATAAAATTATCTAAAAACTATATTAGCGTATAATTAATATATACTTAGAATATTCTTAGTTCCTCTATAAGGCTAAAAAGTAGTACTTTAAACTTAAATAGGCTATAGTATATTAAGAATACTATTTTATATTTATTTTTAGGTTTAATATAAATACGTTTAAAGGTAGTAATAATATTAAACTTAGAGTAATACTTTACCTTTATAAAGTATATAAGTATCTTACTAATAAGTAGTAGAATATTACTATTTTTAATAGTAATATTATTTAATCTATAATAATTAATATAAATATAGATATCTTCTCCTAGCTTACTTATATAAAGTATAGGTATAGTATATTAAGATTTTAAACTTATAGCAAAACTACGCTAGAGTAGACTTTTAATATATTATTTAATAACTAAGGCTTATTTTAGTAATATTAATATAGATTAGCGTTTTAGAATTTTAGTATTAGGAATAAAATTAATAGCGTAGTTATATTTACTATAATAAGGCGTAAGGATATTTAAACGCTTTAGATTAAAGACTTTAAAATATTAGTAGAAACGTTTTAGAATAAGTTTTAAGATCTTCTCTCTTAATAAATAAGAGTAATCTTACTTATTTTACTATTTAAAATAATTTTCTTTTAATATAGTATATATAGTAAGGTTTATAGTAAATTTATTATTATTATCTTTATTACTATTAGGAGGTTTCTTTTCTTTTTCGTTATTAAAATCTTTAAGCTAGAATATATTAACTATAGCGTCTTTACGCTTTATTAGTTTCTTAAACGCTACTATAGATATAAAAGTAATATCTAATTCTTTAAGTAATTCTAAGTTTATAAATCGTTCTTTTAAGTTTATAGTAATTAAGCATTATAATATAATATAATTTATAATATATTTTATATTATAAAAAGTTAATATTTTTAAATCTCTATATAGGTTAACTTTATATTAATTTAGCTAGGGTACTCCTAAGATTAGATTATAAAAGGCTACTTTTATAACGAAATAGCTAATTTACTTAATATAGTATCTAATACGTAAATTAAGAATAGTAGTTTAATTAATTATAGATACTAACTTACTATTAATAAGTATTACTAAGTATAGATATATAAGTTAAAAAGTAGAAATATTATATTGCTAAAGATAATAAAGGTTAATAATTTTTATTATACTACTACTAATATTAATTAAAATACTAGCATTAGAGTAGATTAAATACTATAGTATAAATACTAAGCTAATAGTAGTCTATTATAATTTAATAATAGAATCTTTTTTTTTAATATCTTAAAGCTATATTACTAATATAATAAAGGCTAGTAAAATATAGATAGTATATAAGTATACTAGTAAGACTTATTTCTTATAAATAGTATCTTTATATTTAAGGCGCTAAATATACTAGTAAAGATAGCTAAGTATCTTCTTAGTTTTTTCTTATACCTTTTCTTTAATATTTTTATAGTCTTTTTTAGCTTAATAGAATATTTTTTTAGCTTTTTTAGTATTTTAGTACTATTCTTTATTATATTAATAGAATATCTTCTTTATATACTTAGTATTAGCGTTAAAGATACGTTTCTTTCTTTTATTATATATTTTAGTCTTATTTAGCTTCTCCTTATAGCTTAGTAAAAGAGTATCTAGTTTAAAGACTAATAATTATTATCCTTAGTAGTATTCTTTATAAAAGGTTACTATTCTTTTTAAACTTTTATAAATATTACTACTAAAGATATAACTAAGGCTTTAATCTTATTATTAAATAAAGGTTCCTAATCTTTATATAGCGTAGTCTTATTAAAGTAGTAGTAACCTTTTTATTTATAATAGATATAACGTTTATTTATTTTTAAGGCGTTAAAGACGTCTATAGGATAGTTAATATTACTAGTTTTATTATTTTAGGCCTCTTTATTAGTAGACTAATTATTATTATAGCTATAAGAAGTATTATTTATAGTAATAGGCTTATAATTAATTTAGTACGTAATTAGGTAAAGTTAAGCATAAAATATAGTAAAACTACTAAAATACTAGCTTACTAGTAGGTTTATAAACTTATAGTTAATAAAATCTTATAATTTAATAATCTTCTTACGCTTAAATAGTTCTATATTTACTAAATTCGTTAAGAAGTAGCTAATAAAGGCTTAAAGACTTTCTATATCTTTTATTTTAATATTTAAGAACTTTAACTATACCTTAATATTTTTAAAAGCGTTCTTAGAATAGTAATAACTATTTAGATTTACCTATATCTCTTTTATAATATTATAAAGGTTCTTTAACTTATAACCTTTATATATAACTATAATATTATAAGTAAAGCTAGTATAATAGATATAAATATACTTAATTTTCTTCTTTTTAGTAGAGACGTATAGATATATATTCTTATTAAGAAGTATATCTAATATCTTTTCCTTTTACTATTTATAGTACGTAGATTTATTTTTAAAATCGCTAAGTTCTTTAAACTTTATAAGTATTACTAAGAAGATACTATTAGCTATTAATAATAGTAAAATATAGTATATTCCTTAGGCTTAAAGCTATAAGTATAAAACTACTAGATACGTTACTTATAATATAGAATAACTTAGAAAGATATTATTTTCTAAATTATCTAAATTAACGTAGATTTAGTTTAAATTCGTCTAAAGTCTATTCTTAAGTTCTTAAATCTAGTAGTAAAGGTTAATAACTAACTTATAATATTATAGATTAGTATTACGCTTCTTTACTAATTTAGTAAAAGCTACTTATTTATTTAAATAAGTAGTAGTTAGTACTAACTTATAGTTATAGCGAATTTAGTTAATAAGTACTTTAAAATCTATTATTATCTACTAATAGGTAGCTACTTCTTCTTATAGTACTTCTACTAATTTACTTAGTTAATCTACTTTTATATTAGTATTTATAAGTTCTTCTACTAGCTAATCTTAAAGTTTTTAAGTAAACTAGTAATATAATACTATAGTTTAATTAATTACTAACGCAATATATAGTTATTTAAAGAATTAATCTTTTTTTATAAACTTAATATATTAATCTAAATACTTACTATTAGATATTAATATATAATATTTCTAGAAAGTAGTAAAATTATTAGAATTATTCTAAAGAACTACTAATATCTATTTCTCTATCTCTAGTTTAACTTTATATAAAGCTTATATAAATAAAGGCTTTATACTAGTAAGTAATATAATTTTATTATTAAGGTCTATTAGTTTTAGAGGTAAATAGAGTAGAAATAATATAAAAATATTATAAGGTTCTTTTTTATATACTAGTAATTCTAGCTAATAATAAATATTAATAGGTAATCTTATTTCTAATGTACTTTTATTTAGTAGACTACTAATAATAATACTAAAGGTTAATACCTCTTTATCTTTTAATCTTAGCTTTTTTATTATACTTACTAATATAATAGGTACTATAGTTAATAGTCTAGTAACAATCTTATAAAGTTATTAAATATTAATACTAACTTAAGTATTTTAATAGAGGAATTCTTTATCTTTATTATCTAAAGCTACTTTAGGTAATAGAGATAACTTTTTAATAGATTTAACTACTAGGATACTCTCTTACTATAGCGTTAATATAATAGTAGATTATTAATTAGTTTCTATATTTAGGATAACTAGCTTCTTAGTAAAGTAGCTATCTTCGCTATAGTAAAGTAAAACTAAGTAACTTTAAATACTAATACTATTACGCTTATAAGTAATATAAAAGTTACTTAATACTAGTTTAAGACTAAGAATAAGTAGCGCTTTACTTATAGTAATACGTAACTAAATAATATAGTATTTCTTAATAAATTAGAACTAATTTAATAGATTTAATAAATATAAATTAATAAAGAATAAGATAAGTATATTTTATAGTTAGTAGAAAGGAAGTAGTATAAACGTCTCTATAGATCTAAAAAGAATACTATAGAGCAAAGCTTAGGCCTTTAAGTAGTCTTTATTTTAGTAAATAATACTAAATTTATATTACTTTAGTTAGTATTTATAAATTTACTAGCACCTTTAATAACGCTAATCCTAATTAAGAGTAGTATTACTAAATACTAATTAGTTAAATTTATAGTACAACTATAGTAATTTAATAGGAATTATTAAATATCTCTACGCGTTTATTAATAATATATAAAATATATATAAAGTATAAAATTTAATATAGAGGTACTTAGATTATATAAGGAGCTAATAAACGTAATAGGTAAGTAGAAAGTAGCTAGTATTATAGGATTTAAGTATAGAGAAAAGAGATCTAGAGATATAGTTATAAATATAAAGATATAGGGCCTAAGGGATCCTTAGATATACTAACTCTAAACGGGATAGAGAGATTTTATCTATAAGATTAGATTTCTATATCTAAATACTATAATACTAAACCTATAAAGATTCCTTATATAGATCCTTAGACATACTAATTCTAAACGAGATAAAGAGATCTTATCTATAAGATTAGATCTCTATATCTAAATACTATAATACTAAACCTATAAGGATTCTTTATAATTCTATATTTTTTAGCTTATTTATATCTTAATTTAAATATTATTTATTATATAAGATATTTATTTTATACTTTTTAAATCTTGGATACCCTCCTCTTAGTAAGTATATAGGCTATATTAAATCTTCTACGCCTATCCGATATTTAACAATAGTAGTTAGGAGTGCTCATAGGCTTCAATATGACTCCCCGATAAATACACACTTGGCTGGTGTCTGTTCATCCAACACTGCCGGCGGTCCGGTCTATTGTGGCTTCATAATGATCACGAAGTTGGCCGTGGTCTCCTTCCATCGAATGCCAATGAACTAGTGAAGCGGCTTGCTGCTGGGTATGCGAGTTCCTTGCGGTTGTGGTAATGTGCGATTTAACACCACTGACTCCGATGCTAGCAATGGAATGGCTGCCTGCTCGGCCTCCTGTTTACCTTCTGGCCTCCTTGACAGCTTACTACGGTTACCCTAGTTCCAATGCGCGGTTTGTGGGCTTCATTTTGACTCCACGACAATCACGGACTTGGTTCCAGCTTGGTTTCAACAGACGCCAATGAGTCAGTGAAGCGGCTTGCTGCTGGGTCTGCGAGTTCATTGCGGCTGCGGTTATGTTCAAACCAACACCACCTGCTCCAATGCTGGTAATGGAATGGCTGGGATCCATGAAGTTGACTGCGGCTAGCCTGGCGGCCTGTGGGCTTCACAGTGAAGCGGCTTGTTGCTCGGCTTGCGCGTTTCATTGCGGCTGCGATCATGTTCAGCCAACACCAATGGCTCAATGCTGGCAATGGAGTAGCTGGGATCCATGAAGTTGACTGCGGCTAGCCTGGCGGCCTGTGGGCTTCACAGTGAAGCGGCTTGTTGCTCGGCTTGCGCGTTTCATTGCGGCTGCGGTCAGGTTCGAACCAACACCATTGGCGGTTTGGCCTCCAGATTCCATTCTGGCTCCATGATGAACGCGATGTTGGCTGCGTTCAGATTCAAGCTAACACCGCCGGCAAGGCTGTCGCTCAAGCTGTTCCTGCAGCGACTGTGTTAGCAATGAAGCAGCCTACAGTCTGCCTATGTGGTCCATTGCCGCTTCACGAGGTTGGCTGCGGTGAGGTGCAAACCAATACCATGGGCAGTTTGGTCGTCGGATGCCATGTTGAACACGGAGTTTGCTGTATTCAGGTTTCCAGAACAACAGCACCGGCTACAATGCTGTCGCGAGACCAGTTCCTGGAGCCACAGTGTTGGCAATGAAGCAGCCTATGATTGGCCCGTGAGATCCATGGTCAGGTTCAGACCATCACCACCGGCTCCAATGAAGCAGCCTATGGTGTTCATTATGACTCCGCAAGGCTGGCTGCGGTCAGCTTCAAGCCAACACCACCAGCTCCGGCGCCATCGTGAAACCAGTTCCTGGAGCTACTGTGTTGGCTATGAAGCGGCCTGCGATAGGGTCCATTGCCGCTCCACAAGGTTGGCCACGGTCAGGTTCAAACAACACTACCGGCTGCAGTGACACCCTGCCGGTGGGCCTGCTTTTCGTTCTCTGGGGTTTATCCTGACTCAACTAGCTACGGTTAGGTTCAAACCAACACTAACACTAGCGATGGAGCCGGCTGTAGGCTCTGTTTTGGCTCTATATTGAGCCCCGGCCTAGCTTGATGGAGAGGCTTTGGCAAGCTTGCGCCAGGTGGGGGGAAAGGTCACGACGAATTCTTCAAAAGAAGAAGAGCTCGCGGCGAGCTGGGCTAGATAGAGCAGAAGCATAGTAAACTCGCGCTACATGGAGGTAAGGTCGCGGCAACTGGCGCCCAACAACGGTAGAAAGGCCACAGCAAAAGGCGCCGAATAGGGGCGAGACACGGTAAACTGCGCTAGGATGGGGTAGAGCTGTGGTGCACTTGCGCCAGATGGGGGAGGTCACGTTGAGTGGTTGGTGAAACGGACGGGACGGTTTCCTTAGGGTAGCTGTATTGACTATATGTCAATGGTTTATCGAGCCAGTCTGGTTTACTGATCTCACTTCTTTTCTCCAGTACCGATACGTTTCCTGTCAGAACACCCAGTGTGTATGATTGTGGCGGGACGTGTTACGACTCCGTTCCTGTCGCTGGCGTGTTAGTGCTGAGTACGCATTTAAATATTGTCTGCCTAAGAATGACGGTAATCCTGGGTAGGAACGGACGATCACTGGATGTACAGACAGCGAGAAAGCCGCATAGAATAGGGAGGGCGTAGGTCTAATGGCTAGCTACTGGGTTGAGGACACTTCGGAACTCTAGGGATTGATATAGGAGCTCTATGTCACAAAGCCGCGCGAGAAATGAATAGGGCAGAAGCTAATGGCCATCTGCTACGTGTATCAAGTCGAGGTAACTGCGATGGAGTGAGCAATCAGCCGGCGACATCAGTACATAAATTGCTATATATCAAACAGTATCAGAGAGGCTGATCAAAAAGACCTTGCGCGCGCTTCCAGTACGGGATTGCATAGAAGACAACCCATCCAACTGTCCGCTCCAGATCCACTGAGATGTGACACTGTGGGCGTTGTTGCTCCGAGGGTTGTATATTCGGGGCTCACTATCCAGCGAACAAACAGGCAGGCTGCGAACATGTAGTGGTCATGCTGTGAAGGATAAGTCGGGAGCCGGCAAGGCAGGCTGTTGCCAAAGCAAGATCATGCCTTCCCTTGGTACAATATTTGTAGGAGCATGACTTTCTAGAGGTCGAAGCTCTAGAAACCAATGGGAATCAAGGCAAAACCTCGCTTGCTACACTACCTGTAGGCGTACAGCTTTGCTCTGAATGTTGTATGCGCGCAGGTCCTCGCGCACAAGCTGCGGAGGACGATTGTGACTGTCCCTCGAGGTCTGGCAATGCAAAGCCGATTGCCAAAGCAGGGCCAGGTCTTCGTTTGGTACAATGATTGCAGGCATATAGCTTGCCAGACTCCGAGCTCTTTCTCTTGGACCACCTTGCCCTTCCTGGAGTGAGCTATTGTTCAATGGCATGGTTGGCGGGTAGGCGCCGGGCAGTGACGGGGCATTGATGGGGAGACCGGCGAGAGAAACACCAGAAATGTTTCGGTAAAGATAGCAGCGTATCCGGCCTTAGGGATATATGACGTCCCTCAAACATAACAGAGACCGAACGGAGTAGCGCTTCGAAGCAGCACCGTACCCAAACGCACTTGCTGTTGCCGACAAGGTCTTCCCGGATTCAGACCTTTCTGCATTATAGTACAAGCTTGTATATATAGCTACGTGAATAATAGCTTTGGGATCGGAGGAGGTGGTGACGGAGAGTACGGAGCGATCGAGTGGATTACTGAAAGTGTATACGTGTTAGCTCAAAGACAGTTCATTGAAAGTGGTGGGCTTTTTGAGAACCCAGGCTCTGCGTTCTCGCACGTACGAGCCTTTCCGGGGTTCGGACCATCTCCTTCCATAATAGAAGTTCACCCTGACGCAGTCATACAACAGATATGGGTGGGATTGGCTAATGTGCTTGCTTGGCCGGTGTGAGTATGGAAAGGGATATACTGCGTACAACAGTGCCATCGTAACCAAAGCAGCGTCATGGTTTATGGGTTCTGTAGGAATCGATCGATATGAGGAACGCATATGCAGGATGAATAACTGGGGAGAAAGCCAACGAGAGGGAGATCACTAGAGAGGATAATCTGCAAATCCACTAAGTAAGTACAAGGAGAAGTTCAAGCTAAACAAGAGCTATATATCCAACGCGCAAAGCAGACTCGCTGATCGAAACTCCATTCTATGTACAAGCCCAGAGCCGAGCTCCTTACGTGAGCAGTCTCCGGACTTCAAGAAGAGTTGAGCGATTCTCCATTCGATGCAGGGGCACTTCACAAGTCCAAAACCCCAACATACATCACTCAAAGAGCCAGTCCTTTGCGGTCTTGAACCAGACACCAACGACGTTACAGTCGTTTGCGGACTCCAAGGAGAAAATGATTAACTCTGCAAGTCTGCTTCGACAAAGGCCGCAAGCCAATATTGCACTTGATCAAGCTTCTCAAGCTACATCGATTGACGCATGTGCCATCCTCAGTTGAGGCCAGCGATGAAAAGTAGTAGCTCTTGAAGCAGCAAAGTATTCAAAGGCCGTCCGTGACGCAGCTCATTCCTCACTGAAACAGAACTATACATATTATTGCGCTATATACTCCGTAGTGATGTGCTCCATGTTCAATTTTTAGTCCTCGATCAATTCCGCTTGTTCCGTGAGTTTCTTCTCTAACACTTCAACATCGTCTTTGTAAGCATTAATGTGTCGTGTTCCGGCGACCACCTTGCCATTAAGTTCGGCTATTTCTTTGGAGAGTTCTTCAATGCCTCCGGTCAAGTCTGCGGTCTCTTTTGTGCTCTTATCGCCATCCTCCTTGGCTGTGGCTAATTTGCTGTTTAGGGTGTCAATCTCATTGGCGTGGTTGTCAGCGTTGGTTTTCTGCCAATCGTCAACCTTCTGCTTAGACTCCTTCTCAAAATTGTCATATCGACTTTGCCAGGCCCGATCAAGTTGGCTCTGCTCGCCTTCGGCCTGCACTATTGCATCCTCCAGCCCGCTCATCCGCTTTGAGGATGTCGATCGAAGCCCCGAGTGCTGGGTTTGTAAATTGGTGTATCTTTGCTCGGTACTTTCGAGTTTTGTGGTCACAGCGTGTGTTTTGGCTGATTCTTCGTTTTTCAGTCGGTTGATCTCGTCCAACTTGGTGTTCAGGTCGTTGATGGTGCTCTTGGCTTCTGTCAAGCTTTTCCGCAACGCATCTCGACCTTTTTCTGTGCCAGTCAGTACGATCTGGATTCTTCGGTGCTCGTTTTGCTCCGCCTCTAACTTTGAAATGGCAGATTTTGCGTTGGCGTTCGCGTTGCTGAGTAGACTGGTTTGCTGGCTGAAGTTGGCTGTGAGAGTCTTGACTTCTTCCTCAGAATCAATCGCTCGCGTTTCCAGGTCACCATTTTGCTGGCGCAGACTTTCTACTTCTCCTTTAGACTGCTCGAGTTTGTTGAGGAGGTCATCTGTTTTTGCCATCCACGTTTCCTTCTCCGATTCCAATATGCCGCATTTACTTTCAACTTCTGCCAATGTCTCTTGTAGACCGTCGCGTTCGTCACACACTTTACCAAGGGCTTGGTTACTATTGTGGTTGGATTGGCTCTGTTTATTCTGCATGTCTGTGATCTTTGCCTCGAGCTCGCTAACGCCCGTCCGAGCGGATGATTCCAGCTCGGTGACTGCCTTGAGTCTTGCCTCTAACTGCGTGATTTCATCCTTTTGGCCTTGCTGTAGTGGGTTTGCGACTTGATTGTATGCTCGAAGCCAGCAATCTGTTCAGTTGTGGAGTCTTGCAATGTTGTGAAGCACTGCTGCCAGTCCTGACCCAGTCGGGTTTGTTTGTCTTGCTCTTGGTGAATTTTCTCCTCCAGCTGAGACTTCGTGGATTCGAAGGCTAAAATTTGGTCGCGTTGTTCCTCATTAATCTGGGCGTAAGAAGCTTTCTCGGCTTTCATTTGTTTAATGGTCTCACGAAGGGCATCGCGGCCAGCTTCCGCACCTTTTACAGTGATCTTCAATTTCCTAGTCTCGTCTTGCTCGGTCGCGAGCTGAGAGATAGCGGATCGCGCATTCGCGCTCGAATTGCTAAGGAGTTGTTCGGTATCTATCTGACGCGAACGTAGATCCGCAACCTCTTGGCTCATGGTGTCTGATCGTGATTGTAGAGCGATCTTCTCGTTTTTTATTTCTTGGATTTCCTTGTTGAATCCGTCTTTTTCGATCTCCCATTGGCGATTTGCTGCGCCGGCAGCCTCCTCGATTTCTTCGGAACGGTTCATAGCGATTTGTTTCTGAGATTTGAGAGTGACGCAGGAAGCTTAAGCCTCCTCCAGTTGGGTTTGTATGAGGTCACGATTTTCACGCATCTTTTCGAGCATCCCGGTGGCTTCGTCTCGAGCGGTTTTCAGTTCCTCTCCAGATTTCCGCAGGTCATTGTAAAAGGTTGCTTTGTCTTCTTGCAGCTTCTTGACAGTGTCAAATTGCTCACTGGCAGCTGTTTGGCGAGCATTGTGAACCTGGGACGCTGCCTCTTTCTTTAGCATCCTAGAACCTGTTAGCATTGTGGTACTTTGACACCCATCAGCGTCGATGGCTCCCGTTGACGGCTCCCACGACCGCGACAACGGCATGGCAAAATATAAATGGCGTACTCCCATTAACTGTGATGGCGCCCAGACGCTACGTTCTGTCATCGAGTGCTTCAATCTCCATCGTATCTGCTAGATGTTTCCAATGCGAACGCCCTTCATGGCAAATAAAGCACTCGATAGCAGACCGTCTTGTATGGGAGCCATCGCACTTCCTGGGAACGCGCCATTGTCAAAATTACATACCGTTCAGCCTGGAAAGGCTTGCAGTTGGCGATGGTGTCCAAATGCGTTGTCGCGTATGAGCTCATGTCGTTATAAATGTTGCTGAGCATGTCTAGAGTGCGATTGATTGGAAATGATGAGTATGAAGGTTACGTGAGCTATCGCATCTGATGGGGCCCACGGTACTCAAAATTCTGATGCCATCCAAGGAACCCATCGAATGTAATGGGATACACTGTTCTTACCTCGTGGTTGTGCGCGCTCCACCACCAGCGCGTGTCATACAGACTTGAGCAGGGTAAGTCCAGAAAATATCTCTCTTTCTCATCGACATCTGATCTCTTTCCAGAGCGTCTCTTCGATACAAGGGATTGTAATGACTTGTCCATACGCTCAGGGTTTCTATGGCGATCTTCTCGTCTCGATAATTGACTTCCCACTGGCCTCCTGGTACAAGTAGCCACTCAACATCCTACGACGTGTTAAATTACATTACAAGTTACTATGGGCTGGACCCATTTGTTTGGACTAATAGTATAAGCAATCGTAACAAGTACTACAGAACAAAACAACTACACTGCGGATAATATAGATGACTTGTGGATGACTTACTATAAAACCCTGGTCTTCCGCAGCTTATTTTATTCTTCCGCAAATGAGCATTGGCTGGTCCTTACGAGACCTCGCAGATCTGCTTGTGGCTAGCAGGAGGTGGCGCAGCTATGTTTGGCCACAGGGCTGGGCAGCGGGGGACCTAGACTTGAGCCGTGGCTCCATATAAAGGTTGGCCAACAGATAATTATGCTGCGGAACAAAATTTTAACGGGCGGGAACAAGAGTTAATGTTGGCTTCACCCGGTTCTGCGATTGATTCTACTTTCCGCCAAACAGCGCACGAGCTGACGTTCAAGGTCTCTCCGCTACTATGAGAAGACTGCATTGAAAATGACACATCTGCTTTGCGGAACAAGAAAGTATATCATGGAATCAATAGCGACATGAGCGCTCTCCAACTGCCCCGTTTTTGGCTCCTGCATTTCTCGCATGCAATCTCAGGACCATCTTCCTAGTTCACGGCGTTGTATTTTCTTCTACGGGTGAGCGTGCTGGTCAAGCAATCGATAGGCAGACCTTTTGTGATGCCGGGTTTGCCGAAGGTGCCATTAAGTTCTTTTATGCCGCGCCTCGGCCTCGGTTTTGATATCGAAATTTTGACATGGGTGAAGAGTATAGGGCGGTCGTCGTCAGATATGCTGTGCCTTACCTGCGTGACTTGATTGTTCACGCGCAAAGGAGAGCAAACGATGCTAGCTGCATGGCTTCGTATGGCGTGGGTTGTCTAGGTGTGTTTTGGCGGGTCACCCGGGTGGAGCGGCCTGAAGGCTCTGGTGAAATGGCAAAGGGCCGACCTGATTGGGCTGGTGTACTTTCGCCCGAGCAACATTGGTAGGCTGAACGGGATCTGTAGTTTATTAGCCTAAGATGATCGCGCCAGATTATAGCAACTGAAGCCCGAGACACGCAATTTCACGAGGAACTCGACCATGCTCATGTATCGTGCATGAAACATGACCTGCAACATGGAGACCATTAGCAGGATGCTTTGGAGCGGGAGTGCTCTGAGAAATCAAAGAAAATAGGTTTTCATTGTCGTCGGAGAACGCGGTAACATGGGCCGGAGATATTGTATGCTGTGGTTTTCATCGAAGAGAATTTTCCGTAGTTTCCAGGCTGTGCACTTGATTGCGAAGGTTTTCGTTCTCGGTCTGGAGACGTTCCACTTCTAGTACAAGATTCCCGTTGGAAGTCTCAACCTTGGCCAGTCGCTCCATGAGCGCTTTGCTCCCTGTGTTGGCGTCGTCTTGACGTGCTTTGGTAGAAGTTTGTAAGCTTTTGATCTGCTCCTCTTGTATATTGCTACGGTCTTGGAGTCGTTGGAAAGCTTCAGATAGGTTCTCGATAGCACGATTCGTTGCTATAGCTTGGTCTACGGTTTGTTAGTGGGGAATACGATTAAGTGTCGTGGGAGCCATCAAGCGCCATGGGAGACTACCAGCCTCGCTCGCCTGGTGAAGCAGCTCGTTGTTCCAGCCTTGCAGCGAAATGCTGCTCAAATGGGTCAAGGTGTTCCGGACGCTTTCCTGTTGGTTGAAAGGTCCAGCCGTATGACGGCTCATAACGGCCACCCTGGCCACTTCCCCAAAATCAAAAAGTACAACAAACACAAAATTCTAAAGCTAATTATTACACCCCAAATAGCACATTTTCAGACATTCTGAAGAAGCCATTTAGCAAATTGAATTTTTCTGTATTTTTGCAAAATCTAAAAATATAATATGTGTATATTTTGATATGTTTATGATGGTTGGTTATTTCTAAGATCTTTTTACTTTTTGACAAAAAGTGGAGACATAAGTAAGAGCCATAGTTAATCGCTAAATTAGTGAGATAGCCCCCTAAGTTAGTGAAGCTATTACCCTCTAAATTAGCGACCCCTTTCTCAACTTCATATCTTCAGAAAGTGCCAAGAAAAGATGCATATTTCATAGATTAAAAATTTAATATGAACAACCGTAATTAGCTAGTTATTTCAAGCTTCAAAAAATCAAGCGAAATCCAACTTGCAATTTGGCTTCTTCAGATTGTCTAAATATGTAGTATTTGTGTTGTAAATAATTGATTTGTGAACACATAGATTTTGTACTTTTTGGTTTTGGTGAAGTGGCCAGGGTGGCCGTTATGAGCCGTCATAAGCCGGGTGGCGGAGGAGAATTTCAACGGCGTCTTGAAACCATACATTTTTGTTGTAAGGTGGTACAGCGGTTTGTTGGTCGAATTCGTGGATTCCATAAGATTGCACGAAATCCACGGCACGACTATAGCGACCCATGAAAGCTGATTCCATGGAGGTACGGTGATTGCACTTCGACACCCACGCAGTAAAGAAACCGCGGTGAGCTTTACTCCCAATTCCTCTCTCATGACCGCTATGGATATGTGAAAGTGCTTGCGAGATTCTGCGGTGAATTTGTGGGGGTCGTTGGGTCGAGTCCGATCGAAAATCTGTTCTCTGGCTACACAAAGTCCACGGTATGCCGATATTGGGATGGAACCACGTAGTTTGGAGAGATTGATGGAGAGGTCTTGTAGGGATTGGGTAATCTCGCGTCGCGTTGTGCCTTGATGATCAATTATGAGTTGAGTATATATCTAGACACAGCATTTAGAGAAAAGGCCCTTGTATATTCCCGAGACTCTCACCAGATACAACTTCTTCGTGATCTTTCCATCCCGTCTGAGCTTTTGCCTGCTGTTCCAACTATCCGTGTCTTTTTCATGGAATATTCGCCACGAAGCTAGCGTACGATGGACGCCTTGGATCTTTTCGTCGACCAGGACAGCAAACTGCTCGAGACGAATCAATGAATCATCCGCTCCCAAAATAACATTCAGGTTGGGCTGGTGTTGGTCCCGCTGGTCTTCAGTCGTTATGAACCTGGTGATATTAGCATATGAGGCATCGAAGTTTGACTTGAGACAGAAACGAATGGCAATTTGCCAGTCTGCTGCGGCAACATGGTTCCAAGTAATGAGATATACGAATCGACGAAATTTGCGTGTTTGGGTGATGTGGTTGACCAGTCTGACTGAGTAACTTGCAGAGTCATCATGGTTTGATGCAAAGCGAGAATTTAGAGGCACTTTACCTCTTCAGATATGTCATAAGACTCCGCAAACGGGGAGATTTGTTCTTCGGGGTCTGGAGTCTAACACCCGGCCAGGTCATTTCTCCGTAGTACCAAATCTTCTTTCAAATCCGCTTCCTTCAAAATAACTTCAGCCAAGCACATCACCTCTTTTACATCAACACCACCAAACTCAAAGCACCGAACTAAAAATCAAACCGTCATGGCCTTAAACTACCCTGGAGATCCAGCCGTCGCGTAAGTTGCTTTTTAAGTCGCTTAAACCTGATACGGTTGGCTAGTATTCATTAATCATACAGAAGCCTCAAGACTGAACTGAACACGGTCACTCAAGAGCTTGGTAACATTAATGCCAAGAACGAAAGCATTCACGACCAAGTAATGGAGTATTTCCAGGCGGTCTCCGATGCTCAGAAGCTTCTGAATAGTGGCACATTTCAGGTAGTCCTCTCTGGTCTGATGTCCTGGAACGGACACTAATATGAATTTAAGAGAAGAACGATGACCTTGGTCGCCGCTACCACCAACACCAAACGACCTGGAATCCTGAAGCTATCCACAAGCTGGACACTGATTGTGTTGCTGTGGCTGGTCATGTCGAGGAGCTCCATCAAGACTACGTCTCCGTCGGATAGCACGCCAAGCAAACTACCTTGGCCGCAGGCCTAAGTCTTGAGGGCAATAGCTTTCAGGCCGATGGTCAGCTTGCGCTCAGGAAGCCAAAAAAGGTATAAGTCTTCCAACTTGAGGCCTGTGCCAAATTTCATGTTGGCCTTGTGCACGTAGCAGTTGTGGGTTGGTAGATATCAAAACCAGGAAACAACAAGTAGTTTCTTTCTACACATATCTTGAGGCGATATCTCCATGTGACTCAGTATAGCCTAACTTTATCTTTTTGCCAACGGCAGCATTCAATTTCTTTGTTAGTTCATCAGCCTGAGATTGGATGTCGGTATCTTCGACATTCGTCACCAGTATAAGGCGCTCTCTGCAGATATGAAAGAACGTGCTTGGGTCGCTTGGCAGTCACACGCAGGGGAATTCGAGTTATGCCTGTTGCTTTGGCTGCGTAAGGCGTGGATTTCCTTGATCGAGGCGCGCGTGGCGCTCGCTTTCCAACTTCAGAACGAGGCATAGGGGTAGATAGGGTGGCGGAGGGAGCAGCCTGATAGCCGGTCAAGTGCAAGCTAGATATAGGAGTAAGGGGGTGATCGACGCCAACTGATAGGGATCATGTCGATTCACTGGGAGAATTAGTGCAAGCGCTTGTTGAACAAGAGCACATAGATCTTCATTTGGGTCCGAGAACCCCGAATCATGGGGTGGAGGTATCGTGGTTTTACGTCGCTCCGTCAATTCAACCTCCACCAGATCCGATCTTTTTTGAAGCGACTTATTTTCAAGCTCCAGGCTATCCACTTTTTTCACGAGCGATCGGTTCTCCGTGTTGGTGTCATTCACTTTGTTTTGCAGTTCTTGAATGGATTTTTGAGTGTTTTCTCTGCTGTAGCTTGGTCTGCGGTCCGTTAGTGGGAACGGCCATCGAATGTCATGGGAGCCATCAAGTGCTGAAACCCGGCAAATGTGATAGTAGAGCCAAAATCTTACCTTCCAGTATGCTCTGCTTCCGAGGTTCATGTAGAATATCCGCGAGTAACCCCCAGCTGAGTCGCGCCAGGCGATACTGTCGTCAATTCGATTTCTTCTTCGAGACTCCCAGCTCTTTGATGATGGGTTAGCCCGTCTCTCCATCGCGGCTCAAGAGCGAGAGTAACTTCCGCGCGGAGTCGGTGAAAGTAGCAAGCATGGCCTCAAGTTAAGGGAGGTATGGGAAGCTGGGAGATAAAATACAGCTCATTAGCGCGTAGGTAAGCTCGACTTCCTGTTGGCAACGCCAGCAACTAGGACTACAACCAACTCTATGTTCTCTGATCCGACTGCATCAGCTAGAGATGGGCAAATTTGCAGCACAGTGTGGTATGAATCAGTCTCGATCTAAAACGAACAACTTGGTAGTAACCGAGCTTGCTTTGTTGGCTCAATATCGGGCACATCAAGCTGCAGACCGCCGAGCGGATATCATTATCAAGGTTCATTTTACGGACCGCTCGAACGATTCTGATACAATTGTGTTGGCTGAATGTGGGTAGGCAGATGCTTTTTGTCAGTTCCAGTGCCAATTCAGAACCTTCTGTATTTATCCCATCGTATTGGCTACTAGGTACGACACCCACAGCTTGTCGTGGGAAAACTTGGATTGACTGCAGACAAGCACCTATTATTGTCAAGTCCAGTATGCATGGGAAGAATTTCATTATTGAAGTCAAAAGCTATGAAAGAGACTATTAAACCATGGAATGGCATGGAATGGGTCGAAAATGGAGAGATGTCTACTAAGTAGATCTTGATATGTCGAAGAAAAAGATGGGATTTGCAGTATCCGTTCAAACTGTCTGCTGATGACCGGCACGGTTTCCGACACTCTGCCACTTTTGCTTGCAGTGCTCCGTCCAACGGTTAAGCAATGCCCAAAACGCATCTTTGGCCTGTTCCTCCGTTTCTTTCACCAGATCAACGGCGAAACACTGTCATGGTAGATATTAGGTTAGGATTAAGCTCCAAATTGATCAGCATACAATTTAAGAGTGTATTCGAATGCCTATGGCTTCTATAGCGTCACGATACTTCCCTCGAAGGGTTTGGGTCGGGCGCTGCCTCAAACGGAAGCGTCGTTTGGTATCCAATGTTCAGCTGGATCTCGATGAACTCTTCCTTGGTGATCTTGATACCAAAACGGTCAACAACGTTCAGCTTCTAGTCAATCACCATTTGAACTTTGACACGGCGAGACCGCTCGCAATGCGCTCCTTCTGGGGAGCAGGGCCGTCATCAAGCAGAGTGACGTTCGCGTAGATAGATCCGGTGGATCGCCCGTCGGTCTTGAGCTTTTTGTACTTGGCAGCAATATCAGACTTGTAAGAGGCTCGCCACGTTGCACCAACCTCAGTCCAAAGCGCTCAATCAGAGCCAGGCCAAAAGAGCAACAAAAGAGTTCTTGAAATCGGTTTGGTCCCACGTCAGACCTGTTAAAGATAAGATGTTAAGGGTTGGCAATTAAATGAGGACTATGCAATCAGATCGACTTGAGATCTACCGCCTAATGGTAAAATGTAGAACTCCATCGCTTCTCAATATGGCTTTGTTGTCGGAAATTCTCTATCACAATAAGACTTCGTTTACTCCCGCCTTTTCCTACGTAATTACAAGAAGAATAGTGAAACTTGCTTGGAAGAGAAATACAAACTAACTTTGCCAATACACTTCGCTAGAGCCAAGCGATGAGCACGAGTATACAAGTTCGCTGTGCTGCTCACGCAAAGCCAAGAGTAATCCCAGAGTCGGACCTGTAGCTTTTAGACCGAACCTATTGGAAAGCGACAAAGACGAAATCTGAAAAGCTAGGTACTTATAACATGCACATAACTACATATACATTTCGAATTCTATGATATCAAAACACTGTTTCTTGCAACACAGGAGCCTGTATCGAAGGATTGGCGCAATAATACCCTCCTGGAAGCCACGTTTCCGCTCAAATAGCCATACTTAAGATCTGTTGAAAGTTCAAAAGGTACCTACCGGTAGGAGGTACTGCACGGCCGGAAGTACGCGCAATTCGCGGATCTTTCGGGACCGGAGTCGTATTGGGATTGGACAACATAGAGTCCAGGCCTGCTCTTGATCTCATCAGCTTAAGGGCGGTACGGAATATTGTAATTTAATTGTAGATAGTGGATGGTATCGTGCATGTGGTCGGCGGGTCGCATTGCAGTAGTGTGCCAGTCGCAAGGCTGCCAAGAAAAGTCATCAGGCTGAACTCTGTCAATACATCTCATCAAATAACAACATGAGTATCTGACCAGATTCGCAAAACAACTTATCGCCGGTCTTTATAGATTACCTCTAGTTACCAATGCACTTTAAAAGAAAATGTACAAAAAAAGGACTCCGTAATTCTTACAGATATCAAGATGCTTGAGGCCATAACGCTAAGCAAGTTAGCGGGCATGGTAGGTATCCACCTTCCGTTCTGCTTCTAGTCTGGCTTTCTACGCAAATTCCTAGCACAACGCAACGCGTACACAGGTCCAATTCAACCATCAACAACAGCGGTCCATCATCAAGATTGTACAGCTCCGTGCAAAGAACGCCCGAACCATGCAAGAGCGTCCTGCTTCAATGCAAGAAGGGTGGGGTATGAGGAGGCAAAGCTCAGCCCGCCGTCCAAGAGCCAACCCGTCATCCATCAACAACATGGCGATGTCCCGTCCATTTCCGTTTATGCAACTTCCCACCGAGATCCGCCAAATGGTCTATTCCATGGCCCTGAAGACCCACTCTACTCTGTCTTTTGGCTGTAAGCACGTTCTGGAAGAGATGAGTAATGAAACAAAAACAATTGGCAATTATATTGCTCTGCTACGCACAAGCCGACATATTCATCTCGAAGCATCGCAAGTCCTTTATTCTCGAAACTTTTTTAGAGCGCACCGCGAATGCCATGCAGGCTGTATTGCCCATCATCCTTACCGGCACCTCATAGAGCAAGTATGCATTGTCCAACTCCTTGAGCCTCATTCGACATTTGATATGGGAGACGATGAGGCAATCCGGTTCTCTGGAGTGGAGGTCTTGAAAAATCTGCCAGGCCTTCGCAAAATCGATCTATGCTTCATTATGTGGGAGCTCACAATCCTGGATCCACCTCTCAGACATACGCCACCAATAGCCTGGGGAACGTCCTTGGAATTCGTTGTCGGGCCTTATATCCAACAAAGTAAGTTCTT
Organism: Microthyrium microscopicum; assembly: GCA_010405405.1. Classification (NCBI taxonomy): domain Eukaryota; kingdom Fungi; phylum Ascomycota; class Dothideomycetes; order Microthyriales; family Microthyriaceae; genus Microthyrium; species Microthyrium microscopicum. The sequence goes on along the minus strand of MU004240.1, from coordinate 1,699,156 downwards.
CCCCTTCCAAACAAGCGATCGACATTATAGATGTCTTGCGCCCATCAGCTTGAAGCTTCTTTGGCGCCCGTCCGCTACGTTCGTTATCGACGCCCTCATCTGTGATTGACTACGAAGAAGAGTATACCAAATATTGAGTACTATGCTTTGTATACGTTGCGGCGGTTGACAGGTTACTCGGTGCGAGCATGCCATTTCTTTTGTCTACGTCCCTGCACTTGATATGGCGGCAATGCTATCAAGGCCAAACACAAAGCGCTACCAAATACAATCATAGCAGAGTAGTGGCAGCTTATACTTGAGCTAGCTAGATAGCCCGAAGTCATGATTCTCTACTAATGAACTTTCAGTCAAGCGCTATCAACGCAAATACCCCAAGATCAAGATCGATAAACCAGAACTCTGGCGGGAGTTTATCAATGACTACAATCTAAAAGGTAATGGGCGAGAGAGGACTGGAATCGTCCATTTCTATATGATAGATAAAACTCCTTCGATGGCAAATCTTGTTAAAATCTGCATTGATTTCTCACGACTGCCAAAGTTCAACGGAGAAAATGAAATTCCTCAGGACTGTTATTATCTAGAATAAAGATAAACAACGAGGATTTGAATCGACCCAAGAATGATCAATACTGTACAGCCAAAACTCCGACCAAATAATGCTAAGCATATCAATTAATAGCGATATTAAGTTCAGTAGTGCGACCAACACTCTTCCATTATACATTAATCTCCATCCCAAAGCAACGCATCAACCAGGGACCAGAAGTACAGTGGGTATAAAACAGAAACAGAAGCAGTAAAAGTACCAACAACCGTACGTACACCTTCAGACCAAAACATTATTTTCATAGTATAACAACCACTGCGAACAACAGAACCAGCACAAACTATCACCTCGAGCCTGCCATTATCTTGAAGAGCTTTCGTGAAGAAGCAAGCGACCTCTCAATCCTCGTCTTCCTCGTCTTCCTCGTCTTCCTCCTCTTCCTCGTCTTCCTCGTCTTCCTCGTCTTCCTCCTCTTCATCATCCTGGTTGTCATCATCAAACACTACCTGATTTTGAGCTCGGCGTTTGCCCTCCTCGAGCTCAAAGGTGACATCCGGGTGCCGTGAAGAGTTGGCACGCACGGCTTGGAGACCATCCAACTGGTCACGCGTAAGGGGCGGAACAGTTTGCAATGCCACGAGCCAGGCGAAGTTTGTGCGGCCAGCACTCCACTTATCAAGCTCAACTCCGTTTCGGTCGACCGGTTTCATTACGTGAGCATTATAAATATGCTCTTGAAGCGGCTTTCCCCTTTCAACATTGTTAGCTCATGGACTACATTCAAAGTAGGATATGTACTCACCCGTTGTAGAACTCCAGACGGTCATTCCCATTCCTGGGGCCCCGTACCCAGGAGGCATTACCGCCACAGACTGGGCAGTAAATCGGCTGGTAGAGCCCGTTTCCAATTGCTATCGCTGGTAACTCTGAGTGATGCCAGTCTCCAGCATTTGGCATGTCAACATTGCGATTGGGGTCCAGCGGAGGAGGAACATCGGTTCTTATCTGCTGCCCATTCTGTCTCGGAGCAAGCCCGACGACCAATCCGCTTCTGGTAACACGTGTAGGTATTGCTGGAGCAGCAGCCGGGGTGGGGTCAGTAGCGATAGTTGTTGGGGCTGCAGGAACAATTTGGCCGTAATTGGCAGGAGTGACCGGCGCAGCGAACTGAAGTGAGAATAATGGGCCAGTCGAAGCGCCTTGAGTGGTGTTACGCTGCAGAGGTTGCTCGAGTTGCTGGACTCCTGTGGTCTGGTGGCTTGAATTGCCCCCGTAGCTTGAGGTGGACATAGGCTGTCCATTTGCGGTAACGGATGGCGCACCATACTGGGCCTGCATACCTGGATAGAGCAGTGGCAGCCCGTATATTTGCGATGATCCATTCTGTGATTGGTGTAGACTCGGGTTGTTTGATATACGGAACTGAGAAGTTGCAGTGCCCACTTGGGATTGCATACCCGAAAGAAGTGGTAATGGTCCGTTCAATTGCGGAAACCCACTTGACGCTTGATGCAGATACTGGCTTTCTGGTACACGAGGCTGGTAAATTGGAGGGCCGGCTTGAGGTTGTATAACTGGATGAAAGGATGGTGGTCCATACGATTGCGGAAGACCGTTCTGTGCTTGGAGAATATTTTGACTGTTTGTTAATTGTGGTTGACGAATTATAGACCGGTTTAGATGTTCCTCCCACCGCTGTTGCGTATTATCTCCATCTCTATATGGTGGCTCTGGAGAGCCTTCCGGGGTCGTTGAGTCTGGTTGCGTCAAGGATGGCTGAAGCGGTAAGGCGGCTCGCGTTATCTCTGGTTGGCTTATATTTGGATTAGGATTGATGTTCCCGTAACCAGCGCCTGCCAAAATCGAAGTTAACTCAGCTTGCAAGCGACGAGCTTCTTCCTCTGTGATAACGAGATTAGGATCAACTGGATTACCGTATTCATCCGTCAGATCGTAGTTGAAGTCGTCCATGTTGATGCTGAAAGAGAGCGTGAATTTGATGCTACAGAGACAGATGAAGCAGCGACCCAGATTTGGTGGAGGCGATTCGAGAAAGGTATTGGAAGGAAGGCGATATAGGGAAAGTGAGGTTATCGCGATGATTATAAGATATTTCTTGGCGGGTAAAGAGCTGAAGTTGTGTTATGTGGAGGACAGGAAGGTGATGGCGATGTTGGCGGATTCGAGAGGTTGTCGAAATTTTGGCAGTATCGCACACAGAGTTCTGGTAGGTAGTGATGCGAGTCGGAGGTGAGAGATGATAGTGGATAGGAGCGATTCTAAGCTCCAATTGTGTCAACGAGTAATCAGGTGCAACGAGGTGAAGTTGAAAGTTTAGAGACGATATATAGAACGTGAGACAGAAGCAGCGATTATAAGAAACCACAGATAGCATGAGAGGCCATATCCCTACAACAATCCCCCTACCCTTTCCTACAGCAGACAAGGCTGGTTACAAAGATACGCCTAGCGAAGACAAGAATCAGACCTCGAATAAGAACGTTGCCGGAGACGATGTTATCTCAAGAGGAGCAAGGGGAATAAATGAGGCGCTCCCAACTACTTCTTTAGCTTCCACCAGTGTCTCTAACCAAAACGTACTATAACTTCATCGCGTTTGATAAGTGGCGATGAAAAGCAACTCCGACATTGGGAGATAATACGCTCGAGAACAGAAGGCCACCAACGGGATCCATGTACGCTGACGGAGGCAATTGTACCAGTTTGAAATGTTCTAAGAGGCAGTGGTAGAAGTGGAAAACTTGATTGCGTAGAAGGCTTTGATACAGAAGCTATGGAGAAAGCGGTTATATAGCGAATTTTTTAGAAAGAAAACAGCCTCTGAATTTCAGAAACAAGTTGATAGATGACATACAATTTCAATAACCATTATTTGCTATTTTCAGTTATTCGCTACTGGAGAGTTCTCCAGAGCTGCTACAGACTTGTCAAAATTGTTCTTGGATCATTTTCAGTTCTGATAATTGGCATGGACTGTCATGTGTTATCATCAGTAAACTTTGAACAAACAAAAGTTTGCCGAAATCACAGCTGATAAGTAGCAGTCCATCTATGGCTATTTTCGGTATTGCACAAGACGGCAACATATCAGTTCTCTGTTCGGCCAGTTTAGATCATCATGGTAAAGCATTTTAGTGCCGCTGAAACTCGAAGAAGCATCAGCGTGGAGTGTATTGATTATATACTTATTTTTGTCGCAACTGGGGGGGGCGATCGAAAATGCAAAACCAAAGCAGCAACTGTATATTCTATAAGACTATCTTTAAAACAGTAAACATAAACGAAGTACTTTTCCCCGCTTCATGCAGGAGCAGGTTGTCTTCTGGCAGCCAAATCGGCCATGTAGGCTGAGTTTAGGCTCGCCTACATCGACTAGTCATAACGATCGAAATCAGAACAGAAGCTCAAACTTGGTGAGCCAAGACAAACAGAAACCAACAACAACAGCAGCCAGTAACAACAGCCCCAGCCAAAACAGTAATCTCGCTCGATTGCGGTGAATGTATCTTCAAACCAAGCAAGTCAATCGCAGCAACATCACTCTCGGCCTTTCCGCATCTTCTTCCAGCGTTGGTGTCGCTCTTCCTCTTCTTCACTGTCCTCTTCCTCGTCTTCGCTGTCTTCCTCCTCCCAACAATGTTGAACACCTCGTGGACGCTTGCCATTTACGGTAAGCGAGCTATCTTGTGCTTGTCGCCCCATAGTCATAGGCGGCTGTGGCATCATAGGCATCGGCACCCGTGGTTGCTGAGAAACACTGACCGGTGGCTCGTACGTAGGAATACCAAGAGGGTTGGTTCGAGCATATGGATTGCGTCCTGGGTCAAAGCCACCATGCTGGTAGTGAGTATAGGGCGTACCAGAGGCAAGAGTGTACGATTGGGCCTGTCGCAGCGGCTGAGTTCGAGTCTGAGTGGAATGACGCTGTCTACTGGATGCATGTGGGTCTCGCGGTTGACGCTCCTGTTCTTTTCGGAGTCGTTCTGCCTCAGCCTTTGCCGCTTTCTTCCCTTTACCCGCATTGCGGACTGCCTGCATAGCAGGATCAATCGTGGAATCCGACATAGCAGGCGCCAGGTCACCTAGCCGATCATGGGCGAGGGTAGGACCACGACAAATCGAACGGAGCCAGCCAAAGGCCTTGCGGCCTGCTCCGCGTTTGATTTTGTTTCCGTTTGCGTCAGTCGGAGTTTTTCCATGCGCCGCATGGATATGTGCCTGAAGAGCCTTACAGCCTACAAGAGCGGAATGTTAGCAATAAAGAAGCATATGGTCTCTAAAAAGAAGTAACATACCATTATAAAACTCCAAGCGGTCGCTATCACCGTTCACACCTTTGATCCAACGCGCATTTCCGCCACAATATGGACAATACAGGGTTTGATAGGAGCCATCAGGGAGTTGCCATACTGGCAATTGTGTCCAAGGCACGCCGGTAGCGCTTGGCATCTGTATGTTTCGGTTGGAATTAGGTCGATGAGGTGGACGCATTACTCGTGGCTGCGTATTTTGTACTTGAACAGGAGTCGGAGCAAGGCCATTCATGTTGGTGGCAGGTCCAACAAAAGTGCCACCAGCATTGCTAGCAAGAGCAAGGCGATTTTGGGCCATGTTGTTAGGGTGCATTGGGCGGTTGCGAAGTACATTTGGGATAACCAGGGGTGGTCCATTTGTTACTGCCATGCCTGGCTGGGTGACGTTACGGCTCATAGCCGGCACTGTACCAGTTTGAAAGGACGATGTTCCGTTCAATGGCTGCATGCTGCCGAATTGATGGGTTCGATGGGAGTTCGATGTCGTATTCACGGGGAAGGGCGCTCCAGAGAATTGTGCACGGTTCCCAGTGACATGCCAGTGGCCATTCTGAGTAGGAATTATGGTGCCATTGGAAGCATTGGCTTGCCGATTGGCGCTAGGGGTAATGGGATATTGAGATGACGAGAAAGTACTAGTAGAGGGAAGTCTGAAGGTCGGGTTGATCTCGACACGCTGGTGACCTGGCAGAACTGGTTGGAAGATGGATGAACCAGAAGGTGGTAGGAAGGAAGATGGTCTAGATGGTGACACTGAGGGAGTATGAGATTCGGTCGCAAGATTTGTCGATGCCTCTTGGATGTCCTGCGATGCGCCTAACTCGGATGAATCTTGTCCTAGCGATGCGACAGCTTCAGATGGAGATCGATCTTGAGGAGACAGAGTGCTCTGGACTGAATTCGATTCCGCAGAGAGGCTGCCGTCTGCGGTTGGCACTGCGCCGACTAGCGAGTGGCCAAGAGTTTCCTCGGTGTCGAACAGATCCAGATACTCTTCTGGAACAGGGAGGCCACCAGTTTTTGTATCGCCATCGTAGGAATTGAAGGAATTTGGGACGAACTCCGAGGAACCGTCCATTTTCGCTACAAGGATGTCGTAATCAGATCACGCAGACCAGATGTGGTGACGTGCCTGGAGCGGATGAAGGTGATGACAGTACTTGGAATACGCGATCGCTGGTGCTTGGTAGCGTTGAGTGACAGTGGTTGGATTGTGATCGCGCGAAGGCGCAGAAGGTTCTTGCAGATTATGAATTGAGAATTCGAGTGGAGAGTTTGGTGAAGAGGAAGATGGCTGGAGGTCGTGGGAAGAATGTGCAAAAAGTTATGAAGTAGAGGTCGAGAAATCTGGGGCCAGGCTAAACAGAATCGGGCTTTAACCTTCGGCGCCAGAAGATTTAAGGTGATGAATATCAAAACAACTGAGCTCGAGGAAGGTGCTCCCCGGGTAGTGGAAGGAACGACAGCAATGAGGTGAGTCCCATAAGGAGGTGTCGTCATGTCTTTACAAGTTCTCGCGGTAGCCCTCGACACCGATGTCTACTACTACACGTCCGAATGAGTCCATCTATGTACATTCACACGGCGTCGACAAGGCGTGGCTAATTTTGCTAGTTCAAAGATATCACGGTTGATGACAGCGACTCGGCTTTCATGTGGTTCCCTTGAACATACTGTAGCAGAACTCAATCATGCCGCAGTGACTGCAAGATGTACCACTATACCTGAAGGGTTTTGTATACTGTTCTTCACGACTGTCAAAAGCGATCGAAAACGCGATGTTATGCTATAAATAATTCTGTATGGGTATCTCTGAGGCATAAAACAAGAGCAAGCCTTCGACATCTGCGTCACGCAGCAGCAGGCGATATTATGGTGTGTTTAAGCCACCACCACATGGTGGTCCGAAGTCGTCTATAACAACTACAACAACAATATCAAACAAGACAGAAGCAAAAGCCTGCTGTCCCAAGCATAACAAGAGCCAATATCAACAGAGCCAATATCAACAGAGCCAATATCAACAGAGTCAATGAGAACAGCGTCAGTAATGACAGCGCAAGACAAGAGACAACACCGCACTCGCTCATCACGATTACATGACAATCGCGAGCAGCTTCATTGCAACACCCTCAATTTCCAGACTCTCAAGCATCGTATCGAGCTTTCTTCCAGTGACCATGGACATCTTCCTCCTCGGTGTCATAGTCCTCGTCTTCGGTCTCCTGTTCATAAAGATCTTCATCGGTATCTCGGGTTCGCTTGCCGTTCTCGTTGATGAAGATGTACTCTTGCTGTGCCGAAGTTCCCATAGGCGGCATGAAACTCATCTGCGGCATCATCGCAACTACAGGATGGTTTCCGTAAGGTGGAACTGCTTGTGGTAGTGGTGGCACATAAGGCATGGACGTTTGAGAGCTTGCACCAATCTGGTAGGGAGGCTGTCCAGCGTGCATCATAACAGGAGGTAGTGCTTGTGCTTGCTGTTGTGGCTGATTCATAGTCTGAATCAGTAGGCCCTGTGCAGCGGCTCGCTGGCTATCACGCAGAAGCTGCTGTTCGCGAGCCTTACGACGCGCCTCTTCCGCCTTTGCGCGCTTACCAGCCTCACGTTCAGCCTGAACGTCAGGGTGAATTGTTGAGTCGGCCATCACTGCCTGCAGATCTTCGGTTCGACTTATAATGGGACCTGGACAGGCGTCTTGAAGCCAGGCGAATTTCTTTCGACCAGCAGCACCGCGTTTGATCGGATTGCCATGTGGGTCAGTAGGCTTTTTGTTGTGGCAGACATAAATATGTTCCTGCAGACTTTTCAGACCTATTGGATCTTTAGTAAATTCCAAGAGACTATATTGGAAGTTTCTCACCTCTAAAAAACTTGAGATAGTCGGAGGCGCCGCCTCTACCTCGGGACCAGGCTGCATTACCGCGGCAGTCAGGACAATGGAGGGCCTTAAAGCGACCATCAGGTAGTTCGTATACTGGTAAGTCACCGACGGGTACGCCAGCAGCGCTTGGCTTAAGGATTTTGGCATTCAAATTTGGTCGCGAAGGAGCGCGATATGATTGTGCTTGGCCGTTTCCCGCCTGAGTAGTTGGAGCATTGATAACGACTTGCTTCCCACGGCGAGTGGTATGGATGCGTGAGGTGTTTGGTACCACACCTGGAGCAGCGACTAGGCTAGAGCCGGATGCAGCAGCAGCCGCAGGCGCAGAAGCTGTCGAAGTGGTGACAGTCACAGTATTATGGACAGCAACTGGAGCAATGAAGGCAGGACCGTTGTGAAATCGGCCATGTGTATGAGCCTGTAATGGTACCAGAGCGCGATATGATTGCAAAGCAGCAAGCAGGAAATAAGGATCGCCAAGCTGTGGATGCGTCATTCGTAGTGACCTATTTAAGGAATAGGAATTTGCTATGTTTCCTGGAGGGTGGTCTTGGTCGTCGGGGTTTACCAGTTTCATCAGAGACAGCAAAGGGCGGTTAGTCACTGCGTTGCCCATGGGCGAACTATAGACAGGGGTTTGTTGTCCAACAGACTGAGGAGAGTCGGTACTCATGACAGGCAGGTGCGGAAGACCAGAATAGTCATTGAACCCTTCGTGGCCAGATGTCAATGGATGCTGATATGAGCGATCCGTTGTATGCGTCAAGACATGACCGACAGGGTTACTTGACTCGCTGGGTAGCAGCTGCTCAAAGCTAGCGTGCCCTGGAGGGGATTGAGTAGAAGTAGCTGACATCATTGTATCCTGCTCGGGTCCAGGTACTTCTGTGAAGTAGTCCTGAGGCACCGGTAGCTGTGAGGGAGCTGCCAGTCGAAAGCGCGTGGTGGGATCAGTTGTAGCTGGCTTTTGCGATAACAGTGGTTCTGAACCGGCAGGAGATGTTGAATAGGCGTTGTTCTCGGTGGAGGATGGGCTTGGATTTTGCGATCCGTCTAGAGCTAGGAAGCCCGAAGTTCCAGCATTGTCGTCGCATAAGTCGACAAATTCGTCTGGAACGCGGTAGTGCGGAACCATATCGTCCCAATCCAAGGACTGGAAGGCCGCTGGATCAAAATCCGAGGAGCTGCTCATTTTCCCGCTCTGTGGGTTTCTCGAATAGGTTTTGAGATGGTAAATTGCGGTGAATGGAGAAGAAACGCGAGTGATGGCGGCGTTTCAACAGCCTGTTGTTTTCGAGCGTAGGAAGAGGCGCGTGGGCTGAAACGGGCAGGTAATCGAAGAATGACAGAAAAGAGAAAAGCTTGAAGGTTTCGAAATGTTGAGGGTGTGGTAGAGAGGATGGTTGGAAGGTGTGGAAGAGGTCGAATTGCTGGCAAAAGTCAAAACAAGTGGTGGTGGAAGGTCGAGGACTTGGTTGCTGGAAGAGTTTGGCGTTCCGGGCCGCAAAAGTGAAAGGGAAGGTACCTTCAGGTGAAATAACTGTGATGGAGGTGTTATGCCTCGACTAGGATTGTTGAGGTGGTATACGCGATCTTGCAAAACACATTGTGGCGCGGTCACTGCAGAATATCTCCCCATACCTAAACAAAGTCTTCCATGAGGACAAAAACTGCATTATCTTCAAACTGTAGCTATATCTTAGACATGATGAACTGAAGGCTTCTAAATAGAAAGGGTGCTGTTCTCTCCGCAAAGCCAACCACCGTTAATCATGTTCAAGAGCTGTCGCAAATACCAACCGTCCAACGGCATGGCAAAATAAATGGCGTACTCCCACAACTGTGATGGCTACCACCAGCGCTGCTAACCAACAGGTGCTTCGAATTTCCATCGCATCTGATATATATTCCCAATCCGAACGCCCTTTGTGGCAAATAAAGCACTCGATAATAGACCGTAGCGTCTGGGCGCCATCAGTGTTGATGGGAGTACGCCATCTATTTTGCTATGCCGCTGCCGTCTAGTAGACAAGAATACAAGCACTATTCCACGAGCTATATAGCTACCAGAGCAGCAAAAACAACCATAGCTTCGTTCTTCTCCTCACTCGGTTCAGAACTTTCTACATTTAATGTACTGGAGTAGTGACCAAGAGCGAACATAGACGTGCGCTGATAGGTACCATCGCAGATATTTTCTTTCACTGTAGCCGGCAGAACGCTGGAATGCTCATAGTAATGGGGCAGCAAATCATTGGTATCAAATATCGTCGAAGGTAGCTAGAAATATCATTGGGAACACGCCACTTTGCCCCAATCGAGCCATAAATTGTCTCGTATCGTTGTTGCTGATCGATTCAAGGCTTTTTGCTTCCAACACTACAAGATAGAGTTGAAGTTAGAATACATTACCTAGCATACAGAGACTATGAAGCAAGCACTACCGATACTTGCTCATCAATTCATCTGCGACAGCAAGAAAGAAGCATGGGATGGAGTTAAGATGATAAGGCTGCCAAGAAGGCTGATGAGCGCTAAGCAATACGCTAGTCTTGAAAAGATCTAGTGTGACGCCTCAGCCTCGGGAACAGCCGAACCACGTTCTCGGGTTCTGGATCTTGCTCACGCAGACGATTTTGGTTGCGGACGACCTACAGATTCTATCGAGACTCGTCAATCTGGCTTTAATCTTCCCTTGTTAATGAATTAAACGCTGGGGTCATAGGCGGATAGTTATATGCTCCAATAAGAGTATCATTGTATGAATTTCGTGCATTGTTTGCTGGGATTACCCGCCATTTAACATGGCTTCCAGCCACCACCCGCCCCCCAAATATCTAAATTCTTCAACGCCTTGGAAAATTCCCCTGACTATCTCAAACCCTTTTAAATGTCCCTCCTGCATCTACCCATTCTCACAAAACCTCATACTGTGCGACCTCACCAAAAAGAAAATACTGCTATCGCTGCTCTCGCTCTCGCTCTATCCTCCACTGCAAGATCTCAACACTCTACGAAAACGCTCCCCACTCTCACATTACCTCCAACATGGTATCTCTCAGAATTTTTTCGATACTCGCAAGCAATCTACTACTCGCCTCAGCTCTTCCATATAGCGCACCATTACAAGTGGACAAAGCCGCCAGCTACTCCATTGTCAACCCGGACGGAGGACCTCCAGGCTCAAATCCCACGGCGCTACCGCCAACCGTCACTCAAACCGTATACGCAACAACAACCATAATACAAGGCGCAGCGGCTCCTCCACCAGCAACCATCACAATCACAATAACAGCCACGCCCCCTACCCAAACAGCCATCGAAACCGACTCTATCACAGTGACAGCAACAACAACAACACCAGTCACAACCGCCGCATCCGTATCAACAGAATGGTACGATAATGGCATGTGGCATACCTCCTACTACACAGTCGTGCCAATCCCGTCACCAACGGAACAAGCTCAAGTTGAAACAACAGAGTTTCCATCCACAACTATAACACCGATGACACAAATTGCTGTAGCAACATCGTTACCGTTCTGGTCGAACTCTACAGGAATATCACCAAGCTGAAGTACAACTTCATATACGTATTTTGGTACGGAAGACATCGTTTTGATGGCATTCTACAAATGTTTTTTGAATAAGATTATTACCTGCTTAGGATTCAGCACTGCAGCACGGAGCATTGGGAGGCTATTATGAACCAACTGTACATCATGAAAGCATGGGAAACGACTTTGAGCGTGTAGATTAGCATAATAAGGGTGCTGGACGAAGATCGCCCAGGGAATCATTAGATAGACATTGCATAAACTCGAATGACCGAATTTAATAATTCAAGATTTCAAACACAAATATTGACTTTGTAAAAATTGTGATCTGGGCAATTGCTGGTGCCAGCCTTATTGTTCCCCGCCACCAGCTTGAGCGCGATCTGATTGGCCAGAGGAGCTAGATGAATGCAGAATCATCTAATCTAATCTTCAACTACCCCAAATCTTGTCTCAGCAAAAAAATACTCCAAGGAATTATTTTCAACAGCACCAATAGTCGGATCTTCAAACACCACCCAAAATGGCTCGACATCGCACAAAGAAACACACCGTGCCTCGCGCCAAACCCAAGCAGGGACCAGTCCCTACTGGGCGGGCCATGGATCGTGCGCCAAAGTCCATGGTTATTCGAGTGGGCAACGAAGACGTAGGACGTTCGGTACGACAGCTGGTAGCAGACATGCGCCAGGTCATGCAGCCAGATACAGCCGCCCGGCTGAAAGAGCGCAAGAAGAATCGATTACGGGACTTTACTACCATGGCTGGCCCTTTGGGAGTGACGCATTTCCTTCTATTCTCGAGATCAGACAGGGGCAACACAAATATGCGACTTGCTATTACGCCGAGAGGTCCGACACTTTGCTTCAAAGTCGACAATTATTCGTTGGCCAAGGACATATTGAAGAGTCAAAGACATCCACAAAGCTCAAGCGAGCTACATCAGACTCCTCCATTGGTATGCGCCTGTTATCATGTTCCAGACGATCATACTAATTTCATTAGCTCATAATGAACAATTTCATGACCGCCGCAGCCAAAGATACCGACACTACCGAATCGAAAACTCCCGCCGTACCTAAGCATCTAGAGTCTCTGGTGACTACCATCTTCCAATCCCTCTTTCCACCAGTTTCTCCACAAACCATGCCGCTCTCCTCCGTAAAGCGTGTGCTCCTCCTTAACCGCGAACCTCCTACCGATGAAGCCAATGGCGCCTATACAATCACCCTACGACACTACGCAATCACCACCAAATCAACTGGCGTTCCCAAGCCCATCAAACGACTAAACGCTGCTGAAAAGGTCCACAAGAGTCATCGAAAGGGCAAAGGCATACCGAATCTCGGTCAACTAGAGGATGTGGCCGACTATATCCTCGATGCTGAAGCAGGCAATTACACTAGCGCTAGTGATAGCGAGGCAGATACCGACGCCGAAGTGGAAGTGCTGGCCGCCCAGACGCGAAAGCTACATTACAGAGATAAGCTCGAAAAGAAGAGAAGAGCAGCTGAAGCCGCTGGAGCATCGACAGGACCTGATGTCGAAAAGCGAGCTGTCAAGTTGAAGGAGATTGGACCCCGACTAAGGTTACGACTTGTCAAGATCCAAGATGGACTATGTGACGGCAAAGTCATGTGGCATGAGTGGATTGAAAAGAGTGAGGAGGAGCAAATGGAGCTTGACGAGATATGGAGCAATCGAAAGAAACAGAAGGAGTCACGGAAGAAGCAGCAGCGAGAAAATATTGAGAAGAAGAGAAAGGAGAAGAAGTCAACCAAGGGCGAGGAAGATGACGATGAGGACGATCTCGACAACTTTGATGAAGATATGCTATCTGACTTGGACCAATGGGAGAATGCGCGCGCGAAAGGCGTCGATGCCATGGATGAGGACGAGAATGAGCCAGAAGAAGTTTGAAAGGTATGTATTTGAACAACAAGCAGTATGTTCATATGATATAATATGCAGAACGATTAATGCCGAATTCTCTTCCAGCGCCTTGCATTTACACAACGTTGTCTGTAGCACTTCTGCCTCTTCTGCCGCGCATCGGGCCAAAGCCGCTCTCTCTTCGAGCTTCTTTAATCGCAAAGTCCGCCCTGTCGAACTCGAGCACTTTCTCCTCATCATCTTCCCTTCCGCCTTGATTTCTACTCCCTCTCTTCTTACGCTCAGGTTTTGGCTCTTCTGGGATTGTATCGGGCTCGATTCCTGTCTGCGAGAGTTTTGCTTGTCCATTCATCCTACGCTGCATCAAGGTTGCTCGTCTCAATCTGAATTCCCGTTCGCGATCCACGCTCCTCATACGTTCGTCTCCCTCGACCCAACCACCTTCATTACGATCTTCACCCTTTTGTGGCCACAGAATCTGACGTAGGATGATAGCTCGAATCATCATAGCAGTAACGAAAAACCACGTCAGTACGACACCCATTGCCAACGTACATCCGAGGATCTGAATGGCACGGTTACCATCCAACGCCCGATCAATCGCAAAAGTCGCCGTGGTCAACGCCGTATTTGGAAAGACGAAACTATACCACGTCATTGCAAAATGAATACGTCCCTTGTACGCTGACGACACGTGCGATCCCACGGAAACGATAAAAAACCAGAAAGCGAGCCTGATACCACCATTAGCAAAGTCATCCCTTGGACCACCACAGCATACATACCCCCATAACCACAGGCCCGCCCAGTTCGCCGCTACCAAACTGATCTTCGCAACCAACGCCCCCTCTCCCTTGATCATAAAATCACTCGACACCACTGCCGGTAATCTCTGCCCCATTGTCACAATTCCCGCAATCGTAAACCCACTGGGTCCAACACTGACAAACATGCCCGGCCTAACATTCTCCCTCGGCAATTTATGCGTCATCAGCCGATATAAAAAAGCGCTGTATATCATCAAGCTGACCATAAAGCCAATGCCCTGCAACACAAAACCACCTATAATAATCTCCAGTGCCTGCTTCCCGCCTACCTTGGCCGCCAACTGCCCAGCAAACGGTCCAACGATGAGCAATGGATACGCAGGGAAAATCCACACCGGCGTCATCTGAGAAATCGTAAACGTCTGCGTACTCCACAGAATCAGATAGATACTACTACTCAGCGTCAACGCTAGAGCCGCATAGAACCAGTATAGCACCACCATTGTCTGCGTCAGCCAATCCCCCGTGCGCCCAACTCCATATTGCGTCGTATTGATCAGGATCGTGCCCAGGGATATCGTCGCAGCAGGCACGAATAGACTTTCCGTTGGATGTAGGAAGGAGGCGCGGAACGTATGTGGAAACATCCAGAAACGCATACTAATCAGAGTTATCGCGGTAATGAATAACACGATGTTGAGAAGATAGTATGTCAGTCCCAACGCATCAAGGTGCTGGAAACGCATGGCGGTGGGTACGGCGTAGATGACGTTGGCGATGCCGCCCGTCGCCATGGTCATGGTGAAGAAACTCCATGTGAAATGGCGAACGCGATGGCGTGTGGGGAGTTTGGCGGGATTACGGGAGATTGGGTTGGGTGGTTCTTTTGGACTGTGGGGGGTGTCATCGTCTTGGGCTTGGGTGAGGAAGTCATTGATTGTGTGGATGAAGGAGGCTTGTCGTTTGTGCTGGGCTGTTGGGCGGGATGGTGTGGTGGTGGTGGAGGAGAGTGTTTCTGTTAGGTTGATGCTATGTTGTGTGTTGCTTGGTAGATTGGTGGTTGAGCCAGCAGCGCTGGGGGGCATGGAGAAGAGGCCTATCATGCTGGGGGCCATGGGAGTTGTATATCGCTATCATGAGGTTTGAAGTAGGTGTTTTCGTACTTCCTTGAGGCGTCTTTTACAGTGTGCTCAGATTTAGACTTCTCCAATTGATTGAAATTGTCCTCGGCAATGCTTGGCTTTACATATATAGACTATTTTAAGAGTGGAGCTGCTGTTCTCTTTGTTTCCAGCGACATGGGCAAATGTACTCGGGCATGGGGAGTAGTTAGCTTAAAGCCTCTACTCACCAGTGCATCGGTTCTTATTCCGGGAAGACAGAAAAGAGAAAGCATGATGTCGATCCGATATGTGGATATCGTGACGCTTTGGAGGATAAAGAGATGTGGTTGGCTAAATGCTTTGGTGCTAATCAGCTTTCAAGTTGGCTTGCATGTACTTCCTGTAAAAGATTTTGGTGCCACCTGCATGGAAAATATTCCGCATGACCGGGTACGTACCCATTCTTCTATCTTGTGGGGTTGAAAGTTGAAACCCTCGATCTGAGTATACTGTATACTGGTGTTGAAGTAAAATACCTGCTAGCCTTGAAGTATGCTACAAATACCAGTTCTGCAGGCGTCATCATTACTCAACAAGAAGGAGATGAAGTAACGTTTAAGAGGATACGTGATACTGTAGTGTACCAAGACAGAGTTTCTACCCAAGTGTGGATCAACCTCTCGACATGCAGATACCGGTACCTTGAGTTCCCCGGAAAGATTGAAACTAATGTAGACCAAAAAAAAGCTTATCCCTTCCATGTGTACTGTACAACTGGATTCAAGATTCCTAATAATAATACGTGGACCCCTATGTCTTACCAAAAACAAATATACCCTTTCCAGGTCTATAATCCTGGAATGTCCCGCTAACGGCATCAACAAGATCCTTCTCCTTCGTCTCCCAATCCCATGGAATCTCATTGAGAGGACCAAGTTCAAATTTGCCTTGTTTATATAGTTCCAAGACATTTTGAACGGTTTGTGCTTTTTCCTCTGGATTCTGCGCTCCCCATCTGCTGACCCAAAAGCCATCAAAACGTATGTTTTTGAATATTAGTAGACCGGCTGGTAGCGAGAATGGCTTTTTGCTCATCGCTCCATATGTCACGAAATGCGCATCGTCTCCCAAGGACTTGGCCATTGTAAACGCTTGGTTTCCGCCTACGCAGTTCAGTCCTAATTTGATGGGGTTTCCTTGCGTCCACTTTTTGACCCGCGACTTAAAGTCAACGTCCTTGAGCTCAGTGTCTGTGATGACTTCTGTAGCACCCAGATCTTTAAGCTTCTGTTTGAGCTCGTCCAAGCCATGTGTACGATCTCGAACCACATTGATGCTCTTGTAGCCCCATGTTTTGGCCAGCTGAATTGCTGCCATACCCACTGCTGAGTTTGCACCATTCTGTATGAACCAGTCGCCTTCTTGTAGTGACACAAAATCTTTCAGCATACGCCATGCTGTTATAGGATTCACAGACACTGTGCCCGCCTGCACCGGTGTGATGCCCGTCTTGTCAATCTTGAGTAGCTGGTCCTCGCTTGTCTGCGCATGTGTCCGCCAGGTCCCAAAACTTGGACTGCGCATGATCACCCAATCTCCACGCTTGAGACTGCTGACCTTGTCGCCTACTGATATAACCTCAGCGACACCCTCATTTCCGCCGACAGCTACCGGCTCTGCGGTGCCTAGACCGGTTGTGAAGACAGGTTTGGAGGGGTATACGCCTTGGATTTGGTTGATATCGGCAGGATTTATAGGCGCAGCGAGGAAGCGGATCGTCAGGAGATTCGAGTGAGCAGGAGAAATGGAATGGGTGTGTAGTTTGAGGACTTCATTGGGAGGATCGCCATGTTTCGAGAAGACGAGTGCTTTGGCTTGCTCATAGCCAAAGGCTGAGATAGGACGGGTTTGTGTGAGAGCTGGTAGAGTGATTGGCAACCTAAGATGCCGCCGTAAGGTTCGGCAAGGCAGTATTGGTATTCTGGAAGCCATTGGCGATGTGTTGGAAGAGTCAAGACGTGGAGGATAGTGACGTCGAATGAAAACACCAAAGAAGCTTGGACCTCTTCTGCAGAGAGCATCGCCATGTTTATTTACTTCCACTGAGCTCTCTGAATATTAAGAGCATGTGCATCAGAATGTTGAGCGCGTGTGAGATCTCATATGAGAAGGTTAAAAGAGCCGAATCGTCAGTTTTGAAGCCCATTTCAGCTTGTTACTCTAGAATTCCTCGTCAAGGATGTTCAGGATGGAGTCGATGGAGTTGATGGAGTAACGGCTCTGAGCTGGGTAAGCAGTCATTATTATTCGACCAAAAGCTTCGATGCCAAAGATGTGTTCTTACGATCCATTGTCTAGAATAACCCACAAAATCTCCAAGGGTTCTCACGATCTGCAATGGCTCAGGAAAACATCGGAGTTGACTTTGGACACCAAGCAGACCAAATCCTGCCTTGTCCCAGACACTATCATTACAATTCATATATGAGAGAGGGGTATCAAACTAGCTAATGTACATGATATAATATACCATATGGCAATCCTAATCCTACCTGAGTAGAATTTTTATAAACAAAAAGAATTTAATAAAGAAAACATAGCTCTCTCCCCTGATCGCTTCATCGATCCAAAGCTTGATTAACACACTGAAGAACCATCTTAGCCATCTTGTCCCGGAAATTCGGATTGTATGACTTACCATATGCCAATACACACCCTTTTTCTTGAGCAATTCCGCATGATTCCCCTTCTCAAGTAACTTGCCCTCCCCCAGCACAAAGATCACATCAGCGTTCTGAACAGTCGCTAGTCGATGCGCAACAACCACCATCGTTCTCCCCTTTCCAGCCCTCTCAAACGCCGCTTGAACCTGTTTCTCACTTTCACTATCCAGCGAGCTCGTCGCCTCGTCCAGCAGCAAGACTTTCGGGTTGCGTATCAGCGCTCTCGCGATGGACAACCTCTGCTTCTGGCCACCAGACAGCGAAACTCCTTTGTTGCCAACTGGCGTCTCGTATCCGTGAGACAAGCTGGTGATGAAATCATGGAGGTACGCGTCGCGGCATGCTTGATGCAATTGGTCGTCCGTAATGCCTTCTGGGTCGACGCCGAGGAGAACGTTTTCGCGGATGGTGCCTTGAAAGAGCATGGCTTCTTGGGCTACCAGGGAGAGGTATTTGCGGTATTCGTAGACGTTGATGTCGGTGATGTCTTTGCCGTTGGCGAGGATTGTACCGCTCTGGGGATCATAGAATCTAGAGAATTGTCAAAATTGTCTGGTGGAGTAAGAGAATTGGTACAGTACCTTTCCAGCATAGAAATTATGCTTGTTTTGCCACAACCCGAGGCGCCGACAAGAGCTGCGAATTGCCCCTTTTCGATCTATTAAGTGTCAGTACGCGCAGTACACATGGCGAGATTGACATTATGACCTGAAGATTAAGCCCCTTGAAAATGGATATGTCCCGAGTGGGATACTTGAAGTGAACGTCCCTCAGCTCAAGAGCGATTCCGCCTTCAGTGTCTGGAATGACTTCCGAATTTGATATGGTGTCATGAATCTGGCTCTCGCGAGCTTTTAGGATACGATTCGAAGCTCCTGTTACTTGTGCCGCATCTAATATCATTAGCTGGCTGCCCGATAACTTTCTATACCCTTTGACTTACTGGGACCAAAGCTCAATCCTTGACCGGCAGATTCGGCACCCTAACGTAAAGTTAGGATATGCGTTACCAATGGGCATGACAACTTACAAAGATAACTGCCATAAAGCACACGAAGAACTGCATGGCATTATATTCGCGCGACGCTAATAATTGGCCTCCGTACCAGAATATCAAGGCTTGACAAGCTAAGCTCAGACTATCCGCCAGCGCAAAGATGAGCGTCGAAAACCTAGCCTTCTTGAATGCCTGCAGGACATGATTCCGTAATAGATTGTTGTATCGATCACAAATCTTATCTTCCAGAGAAAACGAGCAAACAGTTCGGAAGGCTCCAATAGATTCAGCCGCAAACTTTGAGCTTTCCGAGAAGACAGCTGCGTTCATCTCATCGAACTCAATTTCGTACTTGATGCGAAAGTAGCCAGCGCCGAGACCGATAGGTAGCGTTACACAAGTTGCTACTAGGGCGAGTTTCCAGCCGAAGGAGTAGGCGATGGCCAGTCCGCCAATGACGGTGAATAGACTGTAGAAGGTTAGATGCGCGGTGTTATTCTAGGAAACAGATCAGCTTACGAAACTAGTACCATGCCCGCATTCATGCCCATCAATTCCTCGAGTTGTTTGACATCACTGGCTAGGCGAGCGGTAAGAGAGCCGGTAGAATTCTCATCATCGTCAAAGAAGGCTATCTTTTGGTGGAGCATCGTGCTGAAATACTGCTTCTGATAGACGGCAGTCACATACTACATATGCAATATCAGTGGGTGAACATGGATATCAAGGCTAAGACTTACCACAGATGTGCGCATTGCGACAAACCCAAGTGAAAAGTATGAAATTCCAGTGCCGATAGCCAGCACTGTCCACATGAGAGACCAGAAGCGACTATTGTGACCAAGATTGAACGGATCTTGGAAGATGGTGATAACCTTCGCAAAGAGCCATGCTTGCAACGGCAGCGACACTGTGAACCAGTCAGAAAGTATCTCAGCCAGACGGGACGTGAAAACTTACCAGCGACACACATAGAGATGAGAATCATAGCGAAGAAAGAAGGCCATTTAGCTTTGAGCTCGAACAGCAGTAAGCCGAAGCTATGAATCAGACTCTTCTTTTGATACTCCTCGTGCTTGGTAGCTTCAGTATCGGATTTGGAAATGCTCTTTGTCCGCGACAGAACTGTATCGACGCCTTCTACCGCCTCTGCTTGCTCAGTCTGATCACCCAGAGATAGCTGCTGGGCATATACAAGACCGGCATAAGCGCCATTTCTCTCTAGCAAAGTTTCATGTGTGCCTTCTTCGACAACGCGACCTTTTTGTAGTACGACGATCTTGTCAGCGCGCATGATGGTAGACAGTCGATGAGCTATAGTAATGGTAGTTCGGTTCTTGGAAACCTTATCAAGGGCTGCTTGAACGATCCTTTCACCGCGGACGTCAATTGCGCTTGTAGCTTCGTCGAGAATGAGGATTTTGGGTTTCTTGACAATGCTTCGGGCGATACTGAGGCGTTGACGTTGGCCACCAGACAGTTTTAGACCGCTTTCTCCCACTTGGGTGTCATATTTCTGTGAGCGGTTAGCTGTTGAAGGAGATTGGAGACATCCGCAAACATACCTCCGGAAGCCGATCAATGAATTCATCCGCAAACGCCTCTTTACAAGCAGATATGACCAGCTCTCGCTGTACCTCATCACTAGCCTTTTCGTACTCTGTGCCAACAAGACCATACCGAACATTATTCTCAATGGTATCGTTGAACAAAAACGGCTCTTGCTGGACAAGACCAATTTGTGCTCTCCACCATTTCACATCAACTTCGTCAAGAGAGTGGCCGTTAGTAGTGATTTGACCTTTGAGTTCAATCACTGGCCCTTTATCTTCCTCAAAATTTATCTCTTCATCTTCATCCTTCTCGCCCTTCTTGGCCTTTTTCTTCTTTTTCTTCATTTTGTCCTTTTCGATCGTCTTTGCAATGATATGTTGATCGTGCAAGGTATACCATCTTTCAATAAGGCCAATGATAGTACTCTTGCCAGACCCTGAGGGCCCAACAATCGCAGTGACCTTGCCAGTCTCAACACGTAGATTCAGCCCATCGAGAATCTTGATATGTGGTCGTCCAGGGTAAGCAAAGTGAACGTCAGAGAAGACGATGTCGTCTGCAGCAGTGATATCTGGGTTCTGAAGAGTGCCGTTTGCTGGGCGCGGCGCATCAATCACAGCCAAAAATTGTCCAGCTGCCACTGAAGCCTTCGCAATATCAACCATAGGATTCGCAATGCGTTCGAACGACATGACCATCAAAAACGTGGACATTAGCACACTAGTCAGACATTAGCAACTACCCATATTAGTCAAGATTCTCAGACTTACATGATAATAGTCCCAACGTTATCAATATGCCCTTCAATGAACAACTTCGATCCAAACCAAAATGCCAGCGCGAACGTAGCATAAAGCGCAAAGAAAATGATGCCAAATTGCAACGCAATCATCGGCGCCAGAAACACTCCTCTGCGCTCAACTTCTTTTGCCCACTTTTCAAATCGCTGATACACACGACCCTCTGCTCCACACGCAGTGACCATACGAATGCTGCCAAAGGTCTCGTTGGCTACAGAAGAAGCTTTTTCTTCAGCGACGGTCATCTTTGAGTGCACTTTCATGATCGCAGGCAATAACATGCCCACTGTCAATAAGATGAAGAGCAACAGACTGCTAGTAGCCAGTGCTAACCGCCATGAGTACGTGTAGGCGATGATGGTGGCCGAGATCACGGTCGATGTGTATTCGATGAACGTGCTGAGTTTGTCGGAGATGCCGATTTGTAGCGTATTGGCAGATGTCGTGATGACGCCTGCCGCAGCGCCGGACGGCATGGAGTCGAGGACGTGAATGGTTTGGCCGAATAGACAGCGTAGATAGTCAAGACGTATGGCAGCTGACATGCGGATACCGATGATACGAAAGCTGAACTTGGCCATGTAGTTCAAGGCAAAGCGTGCTAGGAAGAGGATGAAGATGTACAGTGCTTGCCTGTTGAGAAGGCGAGTGAAGTCATCTTTGGATGATGCTGCGCCGGGAGTGAAGTAATTGTTAAAGCCATTGACAAGTTTACCAAACACGACGTTCATTATAGGCATCGTCTAGGATATTCTTAGTCTTCAGGTTATTTATCACTGTTGGAGAACAACTCACCACTCCAGAGCTGATAGCCGCAACGGCGGCGATAACCATCAACACAGCATCCCATTTTCTAGCGTAGGAGAAGACACGCTACATTTCCACCTCAATTAGCAGCATATAAAATGGTTGGAGAAATTACTACTAACCACATAGTCCTTGAATGTAGCTTCGCGCTCCGGTTGAAGCTTCCTCTCCTGCGCGCCAGCCTGTTCATCCTTGGCATCATTGATCGGAACCAAAACATCTCCAGGAGCAGTATGCTGAGCTTTGATAGAAATATCCGACTCCTGTATGCCTTTTATGACATCTTGTGACACATTTGAGCCGTCAGACATCTCGTTTGCTGCGATATTGAGTTTGGTAGGCGCTTGCAAGTCTAATCAGGGGTCAACGAGTCGCGATAAACATTAGGTCTCACACCACAACAGCGCAAATCAGAAAACCGCAATTAATGAGACAAGAGAAATAAAGAACCAGGCGAAAGTTCAATCGATATAATAATTCCTGGAGCCTTGAAATGATTGAGATTCTCTGTTCCGAGTCCAGATAGGGAGATCTAGGCAACAACCGGAACAATGATTTTTATACGAACTTGAGATGTGGTGTTGGGCGCCAGGTACTCGCTTAGCAAAATTGGCCGTCTTGGTTCATCCAGGCCGCTTTTTATAGTTTGAGCTGAAAATTTACATAGTAGGCTGAATGAGTTATTCTTGGACTTGATTGAAAGCAATTTGTTTATGAATTGAAGATGTGTTCTGTTGTAATGCACTGGCAGTCATTGACGCCACGACTTCGCCGCGATGCTGGACACGATTGCCAAGTGTTACTCATCCAAAATCGGATAGGTACTTGGCCTGACTGCGGACAGGTTCGGCGAACTTGGAACTATCTGCTGTATTTGAAAGTAGATATTATAATCAGAGTTGTCCGAGCCTGTAGATTTGAACGAGACGGAACTTGGCTCTTGAGGAAGTTTCTAACTTACAGTTACCGACCCTGTTCCGCCATTCGGAGTTTGAATGATTTACCTCTTTTCTTTAAGACCAATGATTGAATGGTCGAAAAATATAGAAGCCGCGATGAAAGACATGGACCAACTGCTGTTTTGAGAAGCTTCAAATGATTGGATCTTGCAAACACACCGAGCCATTGAGCAAGTCACATTCATCCTCAAGTACCGCGTTGAACACGAGTTTCGAGCAAATCGTAATTGAATGATTGGTCTGATAAAACTATAGCTAGCATCCAAACAACATGCTAATCTTCAAGAAGTAATGTTTGAACTCCGCTCAATGAGTAGATCTTGCACGAAAACACAGCGACAAAAGCTCCCGCAAATCTCTATCGAAGAAAAAAACAAAGACATAACCATGACCGGAGCTCCATTCGTGTTCCATCCCTCCTACTCCACACGCCAGCTTCTATTCTAGAGAGCAGCTTTCCCTTTGATATATTCCCTTTTGTCAAAGTATTAGTGCGCGCCGGTTTCTTCCATCTTCCTTCTCGCCGATTTCGATTGCTTTGTTGGATCTCGAATTAAGATTTTGCGCCATTTGGAAAAGCACAAGAAATATTTCTGGATAAAAGACCATGACACGAACAGATCGTACAAGCCAGGTCATGATAGAAAAAGCAGAACATATGCAACTGAAAAGCAATAACACGCACAAGTTTCGTTCCAAAGTGAGAGGGCAGCATGGAAAATGTATACAGTATGACGAGATTTTGCTAACCAAGACGAACAACAGACAAAAAAAGGCCCTGCAACACGTTGATTCGGGTCATTTGCTCAATTCAATGGTACCGCCCAAAACAACCAGAAAAAAAAGAAATCAAAGGAATTCAAAGATTGCAGGTCCAATCTATCATAAACCGATTAGAATCAGTACTCTTTGTCGCAATGGTGCCAAATGGAGATGGAACTCCGGGTATAAACGCCTTGTGTATGAACGATGTTAGTGTGATTTTGGCATTTGCCTGAGAAGTGTGAGAGTGGTGGTGTTGCGATTAGAAGAAGTGAGTATGTGGTTTGGATTCTTCATGGACTTCCATTTCCTACGAGAGCAGTTAGTTCATGTCATGTGAAGATTTTCAAGCACATACCATTTTGAAAGAATTGAGCTCTTCTTTGATCTGCTGAGCAAGCATGGGTGTTAGGCGGTTGCATGTTGCAATATCTCCCCGTCGATCGTATTCGCTAGCGGAGAACACGTCGAAAAATTGCACCCTCGAGTTGAAGGAAATGTTTCTCATAATGGGAGCAGGTAAGCTTCTAGTGCTCGCAGAAGCGTTTTGGTTGGCTTGGAAAAAGTCCTTTTCGACCTCTGTCGAGGCACGAACGATTGGTGATGGGGGAAGGCTATTGTCCCCGGCAAAGGTTGGGGTGGGTATTTCTTCCTGAGCGACCGAAGGAGAAGAAGATGTGGAAGAGTTGACAGATCCTTGAAAAGTCGTCAGCAATATGCGATTGGGAAGTAACTTGGTCTCCTTACGCTTCAATATACCCTTGCGAACAGCAGCAAGTACTTCAGAGCGTTCCCGGTCCCCACCAACAATGCTCTTGCGGTTGATCTGAGAAGATGAGGGCAGCTCAGTTGCAAGATCAACAGAATTGCGTTCAAGCTTTGGATAGTTTGTACCACCGCCAGGAACATCATGGGGATCCACGTTGATGTTGACATTCTCCCGCTCAGCTTCAATGGTGACTAGGCTGACACCGGAAGCAGCCTCTGCAGTTGCATTGTCTGCGGCTGGTACTCCGATGACTGATTTTGGTCGAAAGAGACTTCTTAGATTGCGAGTGGACTTTTTCATTCCACGACCGATGTTTCGAAGCATGATAGACGCCGATGACGCGGTCGATGACATGGAAATATTATCCGTAGAGGTAGCGAATTTTCCTTGATGTGAATATATGTTGTTACCAAGGCCACTGGCCTCTTGTTGAGCCGCAACAGCATCATCTCCATTACCATTGCCAGATTCAAACTTTTCCTTCCGTAGTCTGGCTTGTTCAGCAGCCAGATGATTTTCAGCTGTTGCCTTTCTAAGTTCATGAGAGCTGCTAAATGAGAATGCTCGCCGAAGTCGTGATTTAACGCCTTTGTTACCAGGTTTATCATTTATCGCGGAGAGTTTTTGAAAGGCTGGGCTGGAGTTATCTTGATTGTTTTGGACCATTCTACCCCCTGAAGTGCTTGGTCGTTGTTGCTCCGCAGCTCGAGGAGCTGCAATAGCCGTGGATGGTCGCTCGGGTAGTGCAGATGAGTTGACGGGAGTGGCTAGATTGGATCGCGGCCGAGCAACAGGCATGCTTGGTGCAGTGCCTGGTCGAATCTCACTCGACTGTCTAGCGCTATAAGTGGAACTCCTTGCCTAGAAGAAATAAATAAGTACAAGACATTTTAAAAGATCATGTGTGGTGGTGTTTGGCATTGATAAGATGCCGCAATTCGAGTAATTGCGGTAGGATGAGGGTGGTGGGGGTAACTTACTTGGGTAGGTCTAGCTACTTGTGGACGGTTATCTCCACTACTATTGCTTCGCATGTGCACAGGTCTGCTGTAAGGAGCTGGTGGGGGAAGAGGTCCTTGAATATTGTGCTTTCCTGAAGCTACCTGAGACCAGCTTGGAGCCGATGTAACTGGCACGGCGTTCACGGGTGACGATACCGGGCGCAGTACTGGGCTTGAATCCATGTTGGCAGTAGATCTTCGTTTGTATCTGGCAGCTGGGCTATTCGTTTCCTCGCCGTTTGATTGCCTGGCAGTTGGAGCAACAAGTATAGGGGCCGGGTTAAGTTCTTGTTGAGGCTTGACACTGAATGGAGGAATGGGGGCAGTTATGGGCTGAACAGGGCGTTGAGTATCGTTAAAGTGCTGCCGAGAGTCTTGAGCCAATGGTGTATTTTCAACGAGGCGAGACTGACGACGGTATCGATCTGGGGATGGCTTGACTTGACTTGCAAGAGACAAATCTGGCGTAGATAAAGATGCCACAGAAAGACGATTTTGTACCATGTTCTGCTTTTGTTGATAGGCTATCATGGAATCATCCTTGGATAGTGTGTAGTGATTAGATCGCTGTGACGATGAGGATGCCGAAGATACATTTGAAGAGCTTGATGAGTCTGTATATAGAGGTCTCTGTGATAGATTGCCCTGATGCTTCAATACTGGTCCAGCACTTTTCCGTCGGTCCTGTCTCGACACTGGAGTATTGTTGAATGTATATGGCGAAGATCCAACAGGAGGAGTAGCCCGATAGGCCATCTGTGCCAACTGAGGATTGTACATCGAATTGCGAGTTTGTTGACCAGGACGAGGAGCGGTCATATGGGCTTGATTGGGACTAGGTGATTGGAAAGCATCTTGAGGCGATCGAAGTATTGTCATGGTGCTTGTAGAGCTGACAATAGGACTCAGAACTTCCGCCATGGAGATTACTGGAGGATATGGGGGAGGGATGCAAACGATGGTGGTTTGGTAAGAAGGGTCTGTCCAAGAAACGGTGAGTATGAGTGAGTTCAATCAGGCGTACAATGACACAAGAAGTGTTGATCAATTTAATGGTCGGATAACCAGAGCGAAGCAAGGTTTCAATGGGAGAGAGACTGGGGTTGGTTGAATGTACTGACCCCTTGAAGGATGCAGGCGGCGGCAAAGTCGTCAGAAGAGCAGAGCACCAAGAAAAGAAGAATTGAGCCCGATTGACTACCAATGGGTATAAAGCAAAATGCTAGCCAACAATGAAGAAAAAGACGGGCTCTATCAACACCTAACCAGGTGGATGCTTCTGGGGACGTTGATGTATGCAGGAATGGAAAAAAGTTGGGACAAGGTCCAGCCGGAGGGCGGACAGAGAGAAGTATGTCAAGCCAACATCGAGAGCACACGACGCTTGTTTATGGGAGGAGAGAGTTCTTCCACGTGTGATTGCGTAGAAGAAGGGAGACAATGGGTAGATGAGGTCTTCGTTGACGATATCGCAGCGACGAAGAATGTACTGGTTGATGAAACGTGGATTCGGTATCGAGAATCAGGAGGAGGGAAAGGGCGGATCAGGCAGCTCACGGACGAGCTACGGGAATGCCTAAGAAATGGCGGTTGGTGCTTGATGGGATCTTGATGAAAAGGGATGGCGGATGAAGAATAGAAGAGAGTGAAGAAAGAGTGAAAAAGTGAAGACCAGATGCAATGGGGAAATGGTGGTGTATGGCGGTAGTGTTGGTGGTGCAAGAGGAATTGGTAGAATTGGCAGGAGCGACTGGCACTGGCACTGGCAAAGAGAGGAAAGACCACAGGCCACAGGCCACAGGCACAGGGGAGTCTGGGGCAGGAGCGACCGATGAACGACGAGTAAAGCAGGGGTGTTGCTCAGTTAGTGCTTGCCTAGCCTGGTCTGAGTGGTCTCTCTCTCTCTACAAAGTCCAAGTGCTCAGACTTTACTGATGCAGGAGCGAGTGGGTATTTCCTCTAGGCGTGGAAGGTACGGTTGACTCTGGACTTTAGTTGCTCCTACTCTTTCTAGATTCCTGGAGACTGGAGTGAGTTCTTCAAGACTCTAGAGATTGAAGAAGTTGGTGTTGATCGTTGGCTTTGTTCACAGCGGGCCTCTTGTCGCTTCAACATTTGGAGAGGCACTGAAGGTGGTGGAAGGCTTCCACTCTCTCGGTTTAGATTTACCAATTGTGGATTCAAGGGCTACGCGCACGGCACCAATATCTCCATGTCCAGTGGAGTGTGTTGCAAGAGACCACCCTTGTCAGCCGCAAGCCCAACACCCTCAAAGACTCAAAGTGGAAGCGACCTCCCAAGCACGGTCCCGTCCCACACCTTTAACACGCCAGTTTACGCTACTGTTTCTTCAACAATCTCGGGTTTGTCCATTCGCCGCATGAAACATTGCCCAACAAAAGCCTTGAGTAAGTTCAGTTTGACTGATATATATCTTGACTTCTTCATCAATCTTGACTTTCAACAACTGAGCGCTGGTTTAATTAGTACAGCAAACATTCTCTATCCGATACCATCATACCATGGTTGAAGCCTTCATCTCCAGCCTGCCGTGATATCTGCGAGATCCGTAGCGCCTTTTTTTCGCCTCACATATCAATGGTCAAGTCCAGAACGCTTTGCTGCATTCGTCCACTGCATGCAACTCTTGTCAAGCTACCATCCTCGTCGGCATGACGAATCTATCAAACTATTTCCAATCCCGCATTCGTTTTATAGTCGCTAGCTAACTTCCGAATCTCGAAAAAGAAAGGAATAAGGATGAGAATATCATCTCCAAACTGACCGCCTCACCTATAAGGTATATTCCATATTCAATCTTTGTGTTTCGGCCGCAGATGGAGCATTGGTAGTAGAGAATCTCGATGCTACCAGAACTAAGGTCGGGGTATTGATAGCTAATTAATATAATCTTTCCCATAGGTAAACAACTAGCTAGCTATCACAGCTACTGCAGGAAACACTACATGGAAGTAGGCCCGATTCAATATGGTATAAAGTAACTAGTACTTCTCCGAGTGGGGTATTCCTTAACTTCTTCTTCTTCTTCTTCAACTCCAAATTCTTCCTTCACATATTCCTCTGGTTTGTGCCATGGAGAATATCAAAGATGTCTTCCCGTCCCGCACTTTACTTTCAGAGTTCATTTCACTCTCCCTGGTTCAACAACCAAATTGATTCTCACCAGGGATTCACAACCAGGATTCAATCAAGGAACTAGGAACAGGGTGCTCATCTATATAGCAATGTTAAATGACGACTTGATCTACGACTGCCGTACTGCCCTAGTCGAAATCATAGTAATTCTAGAAAACGCGTTCTCCGCGCTTGTGAATCAATTGATGTTCTGTGGTTGTTCTATTAGGAAATCCGAATACCCTGGTCGTCTATAAAATTCGAGGGAAGTTCATTTATCAAATCATCATCTTCTCAAATGTTGATTCGAGTCTACTATCATCTGCCAGGTATCAATTTCTTGTCCTGCCGTCTGATACTTTAGCTCAAGACGAGTTGTATTATTATTCTAAACCTTTTGACGGTTGTTATGAGTATAGTTTTCCTTTGTTGTAGCGCAGTTAGATATTCCATGTGACTATTTTCTTTGGTCAGGCGGAACCTTCAAAATCATGTTGTTGTATCATCATGCTGAAACACATTCCAGCTCGAGCAGCCGAAACAACATCAGTTCATTATTGAAGATTCAGAACGGAGTACGGATTTAGAATGTAAACCTCCTTAGCCAAGATTCAAGCTCCTATGCAGGGCCAGATTAGTCTATCACTCATCTGCAATTAAGATCTCGGTTCGGCAATAAATAGCTGCATGAACGGGATGAGGCCAGCCAGCCCAGCCAGTCGGCCATTTCCAAGCTTCCGACAACGAATTCTTTCGCAATAAACGATTATCAAAATATTCCAAGCCAGTAAGCCATCCTGCTTTTGTGGTTCTACAGTTGGCACACATTCAATATTAGAAATATAATGCGGCAATCGCCGCACGATAGTTCAATAAATCCGGGGAGAATCCCGTTCACAACAAGGATGCATAGCGCCTCTTCTCGCCCGGTTGATGTTGAATCCGAGCCTCTTGGCTTTCTCGACCAGCCAATCGTGCTCGCGACCCACTGGACTTTGAGCCGCGCAAAAGAGACACAAGCCAGCGAAGCCACCAGTTCCTCCTCTGAATCAATTCGATTCTGTGTCCGAACGGTTGCGGACGGTTGTCGCGTCCTGTGTCACCGCACTTTATGAAATGCACTGCACGAAAGCTGCAACTGTTCTGCAACTGTTCTGCAGACGGACGACTAGTGCTTGCATCGTGCGTGTGGCATCTGTGGATCTGGGTCTGGGTCTGGGTTCAAGGGTCTTGAGTTCCATTATTGAAAGTTCTCGGAGATTTTTATACATCTTCGCACGCTTCCATACTCCACGCAATTACACTTTAGGGTACCGTTGTTCTGAAGTTTGAACGCGCTTCAGGATTATTGAGATTCGCAATGGAGATTTCCGTCACTCATATCTTCTGAACTTCAATCTTCAATAATAGCGGTTTCTCAAGATGCAAACCTCGATTGCTTTATTGCTTGCTTCTGAATTCGACTCTCGGCAAGAATTCAAGACTCTTTCATTTTTTTTGCCACTATCAAAGTCCCTGACTAGCATTCGTTTGGTCCACGCATTCAGAAAAGCATAATGAATCATAAACTGCAACACCAAATCTCAAGCGTACCTAATTTCGATATGTAAACAGAAAGTTGTTGCCACCACAATTACAGTTATAGTTGTAATTGACTTTTGGCTTATTTAGATCTATAAGAAGTTGTACAACAGGATTCCAAACTTCCAAACTGTTATATCTTTCGTGGTAGGTTCAGTAGTAGCCCAATTGTTGTATAGCTGCAGGTTCAGAAACTGTAGTTTGCTTCATTAGAAAGAGATACTTAAGCTGGACATTATTATGTTTCAAGAATTCATATAAGTCAACTAGAGCGGTATCAAACTTATCTTAGCATTCGTTAGACATTTCTCACCCGCACCCTTGAGCATATCCAAATGCATATAACTCCATATATAGGTTAGGCATAATATGGAACTGGTTAGATTTCAATGACTACTACTATTGTTGTCCAATCTTCTATCTGGAGTCCCTGTCATGGCAGTAACGAGACTCGCACGTGGTATCGAATGAGGATAGTGGCACAATATTAGTTAAATATTCGCTTTCTATCTTCGACTACCAATTGAGATTATCGCGGTGCCGAGGACACATCGACCATTGCATGTTAACGGTTATTCTTTACGATACGATATTTGCAAGAACTCAGTATGGTGGTTACCACTTGATGTAAAAATAATCACGTACAAATTAGGGATAGTGTCATCCAAGATATCTTTCATCTCAACTTTAAGAATCGAAAAGCGTGAAGGCGTTCTACAAAATTGAGATGAGCCTTGACTGTTTCGGGACAAGTCAATTTCTTGACTGATGATGTGCATGCAAGATGTGCCTGAGCGAGTCACAAATCAGAGAGTGGAGACGTCAAATTTTAAAATAGCTCTGGAGACAATCGAGAAGATTCGAGATGCTAAAACATGAAACCTTACTTGACTCTTAACAAGCGAGCCTACAAAATCTTCCTTTGGACGAAGAACTGTTGTTACGGTAGAATCCCTTTTCGATTTATTAAAAATTACAACCTTCCTCAACCATTCGAGATGGCGTGTTCGGAAATATCAATGTACTGTAGATCTAACCTTCTCCGCAAGCCACCAAGAATTCCACGCAAGCCGTGCTCAACGCCATTGCCAGCACACGCTGTCTCGGTTTTGTAATTTACTGGTGAATTCGGCGTGCAAATTTAAACACCATTTTCTACACCTCCTCGCTTCCATCGTGCACTAAACTCTTAGTTTATCTCTAAGCAAAGTAAAAATGGTGAGATCTTAGATTCGGACATCGGAAATGATTCCTTGATAGCAGATCGTGGCTGGCGGAGACTTGCATTTCGGTGATGCTCGCGGTGATGCGTTACACTGCTTTATGCGAGCGCCTACGCAGTGACATTTGCGCTGAACAACTCGCAAATTTTGCTTGCTTGTTGAAACTTTTGATATTGGAAAGGCTGGGAGCTGCATAATGTTATGCCTCAATATGCGGAATTTTTCTCACTTGTTCTTGGCTATCGTCTCTTTGTGGCCTGTTGTTTCTCAACGTGCTTGATATTGAATTGAATCTCCATTCTTTATGTGTACTATTGCTTTGATAGTTCGCATCTGTAGGAGTTCAAGCATACATGGCTCGGTACAAATATCTCCAGCCTCCTCTTGGTTTGCAGAGACCACGCAGGTGGACCCGAGCCTAGAAAAGATCTGTTGATTTGTAAGAAATCTCGAGATCAGGCTGAGGATGAGGCTGGGTGGCTCGTATTGCTCATCTTCAATTGTCTAGACTTCAATATCACACCATATCGTGTCGAAACGCTCGCATGCCAAACCAGAGCTTGAGCTGCATCATATTGACCACTCAGATCTAAACAGCCATGGTATTGATCCTCTATACAGCAACTCTTACGAATCATGATCACCACATCATCCTAACAGAAACACTTGTTGTTCGTGTTCCCGCCGAGCCGCATGGGAACTGCGGACAGCTTACGACGCCCAACCCATCAGCCTGGCCCACAGAAACCGCACAACCACAGCGTCTAAAACCTACATAGGCTGCCTTAACATTTCACACTCAAGCTTCTTGGCATACTCCTTCTTGTGTGTTGGCAAGAGGGAATCGGCAGGTAGGTTGCTGTGTCTTTGTTCATGGCCCTTTCGTAGCCCATCCGTTCTGTACGATGCGCAACGTTTGACATCAGTGCAGAAGTCACACAGCGCTTCATTGCATCAACGGCTGCAACACAGGGTATAAGAAAGCTGGTTGGATGATTGTATTGAGGGTCAAAAGGCCTCGTGCGCTGTGCGAGCAAGTAAAACAGCGGACTTGTTATACTATTCAGCAATTCCCAACGGGTGGGCTTGGTTATGTTATCTCGTGTTCGATTACTGCCGGAGTAGCACTAGCTATAGGCATATTTGATCCTCGTACAGCACCACATCTGTATTCAAGATGAGCGTGTAGGTGAGTGTCGTGTGAGCAGGACCAATAGTCTGCCGGTAGGTTCGTTGTTTACTGTTATTATATCAGGGTGAACTAGTGGGACAAAACGCGGTGTGATACTTGACGTGGAGGATCACGTCATATAAGTGCCGTTATATTTGACAAGGGACGGGAGTACTGTCGTTTGCTGGTATTGCTTGAGGTAACGCACCCCGTCTCTCAGCATGATGTTGGTGATAGTAGGTACCGAAGTTATATTGTATACAAATAGGGGACAAAGTACAGAAGTTTCCCATTGGGGGCATTGAATTGCACTAGGCTAGTGGTGCAATTGAAGCTATCTTCTCCATTTGATTTTCTATGCCAGCTACCGGGTCGATCTGGTGTGATTGTAGTAAGTCACCACCTGGCATTCATATCAAGCTATCGAAGGCATCTGATAAAGCGTAGCCCAGCCTCCAGTCCCAAGATGAAGAGACTGGTGCAATCCCATGATGCCCCTGATTCGTTCTGATACTCGCGTCTCTCGCTAGATGCCCTTGGCTCCTCCTTTCCTCCCACATGGTATACTGCGGAATATGGACAGCCATTTGCTGCTCCTGGTGATGGATATTGGTGATAATACATTTATAAGAGAGGTGATTTACAATTGAAATCCAAAATCAATTCCCACGAGAATGCTGATAATGGCTATGCTCGAAACGCCAAACTCCATGCTATGCGATATTGAAAATGCCGTCCCATCCAATTGTACAGGTAGGTTTGATCCAGATCCTCTTCGACCTCAAAACTGTGCGAGGAGGCATAGTCCGAGCCTACGGAAGAATAGTCGGTATCAAGTGGTTCAATCCTTGTATACTTTCGGTTTCCATCCTTCGGCGTCCTTTGCTTTGGCTGCTGCTTCCTCGGCTCCCTTGATTTCGAGTTCTATACGTTGCCGGGCTCGTAATATCTTGCTTTGTAGGTAAAAACTGCCGCCATTCTTTGGTTCATTTGTATCAAATAAGCGTTTGAAGCGTTCCAAGACTTTCTCCATGTCGGTTTTGCCCTGCTTGGGAGGCGCAACGTCGAGGATCTTGCAGGCTTCTTCGAGGGATAGACCGGCAGACTCATACGTCCGAGAGGAACCGGGAGTTTTGCCAGCGGCGGCGGCATACTTTTGCGATGCCTGAGCTTGTTTGTAGGCTTCGGTGACGGCTCGGCCGATAATGCGGGTGCCGGAAAAGATGACTTGGGTGATGATACGATGCGCCTGGTCTATGTTAGCATTGCTGGGTCATAGCTAGACTATAGCAAACCGTACCATGGTAGAAAAGTCCAAGAAGAAGTCGGTGAAGATCAATGAATCTTCCCGTATGCACACGATGTACTTGTCGAAGGATCGCGATGTAGCGGATGGCAAAGTCCGGGACCAAATTTTTTTGAATTTGAATTTGAGGGCTAGGGTTGAAGCCACGATACAAGCATGCGAGCAATAGCCAATCACAATCAAGATCATGAAATCCGTCGTCATTGCTTTTCTAAGCGGAACCCGTATGAAGCTTGATATACCCTCCATATAATTCTTCTTCCTATTCATACCTTACGTGTAGCTACAATGTGGTTCTACATTCAAATTCCACGATATCAATATCACAAAAGCAACTGTTGACACCCAGATCAGGCGATCAACCATTGAATTCCGGGCCCAGCCTTCCAAGTCCCACCTCCAAATCCCAGAGCTGCCTGGTCAACTATCACATGCTGTTCCTCTTACAATTTACAATCTCTTGATCTCACGGTATGTTTCTTGAGCTTCAAGCTGCACCACCTCATCCTCTATCCCAATACACCCCGAGACATATCATATTGATGTCTGCGCAATCCTCCTAGCCAACGCGCTGTTCATGGCAGCTTTCGGCAAGCTCCCTCGCACATTGTTCATCTCACAACCACCACTAACTGTCGTGTAGACACACCCTTGCTAGACCTCATGTCATCCCCGCCAAAGAAATCGCATCGTCGTGATGGATCCTATGCCACCGACCATGATCCTCCAGCGGTAGCGACCTTCTCTCCTCCAAGCGCATCACACTCCCCCGAAGTCACAGGTACACAAAGAGCTACAATACTTGTTCAACAGAAATCTCCGTTACTCGTAGCCACCCCTCCCGAAATCACAAGAGTCTTAGCATATTCGCACCCTTTCATAATACCTCTTAACAAGCTTGTCGGATTACTATCGTGGACTACTGGAGATCCTTGGGAAAGCTTTTTATTGGTGGCCGCGTTTTGGGCAACATGTCTATACGGGGACATAATAACTCGATTCGCGGGACCTTTGTTTGTTGTAATGACTTTGATTCTTGCCATGTACATTCGCAGGTTCTCACATCTGTCATCTACGGGATGGATGGGTGAAAAGAAGAGCCACAAACGCGGGCCATCAGAGGCCAATCTTTCTCGGCATAAGAGCTTGGAGGATATTGTGGAAACGCTACGCCTCTTTACATCTCGATGCAACATCCTATTAGACCCTTTCCTTCGGATGACTGACTTCTTGTCCACTCAAACATCTGCAACTGCCGCCACCACCCGTCCAGCGCTTACTGCTTTATTCATAAGAATAGTATTGGTGACGCCAGTATGGATTGTCCTCAGTCTCCACTTTGTTGGTGTCATCACCACAAAACGTGTTATTCTCGCTGTTGGGACAACCGTCTTGACATGGCATTCTCAACCAGCACGGGTTACGCGAGCTCTATTCTGGAGAAACAAGTTATGTCGACAGGTATCATCTGTTTTGACAGGCCTAAATCTCATGGATCCTATTCCTGGAAGACCGAGAGGAGGTAGCAAGAGCAAGAACCCTCATGATATCGCTGCGGCTTTGGCAGCAAAGAGCGGTCGTGATGCTAGAATACATCTTACGTTCACTCTATACGAGAATCAGCGGCGATGGCTGGGAATAGGATGGACCTCGTCAATGCTGGCGTATGAGCGATCGTCCTGGACGGACGAACATTTGAACAGCACAGCAACTAAGGAACGATTTACTTTACCTGAGGTCGAGGGTGGACATGCGAAATGGCAATGGGTTACAGGCAGTAGCTGGCATGTCCTGGATACTGAAGGCGATGTAGTTGCAGATCCGGATGGTCCAACGTCAGACGGCGGCTGGATGTTCTATGACAACAAAGTAAGTTCATAAGCTCTGCGTGAGCTTGTCATTCTAACATGAAACAGTGGCAGAATGGCCGTAAAGGACGCGACGGATGGGGAAAATACACACGCCGGAGACGCTGGGCAAGAGACGCAGAGCTGGTCGAAGTAACCCCCGAAAAACAAGAAAGTACATCTACTCCGCCTTCCCCATTACCTTCCCGCAAGCAAGACGATGCCAGCGAAACTACTACCCTCGTGGACAGACCCGCTGACGACACCCAAAGCATCGACACCCGTAGTATCGACAACAGAAGCATAGACACAGCAGTCACTTCCGCAAAAGAGGACATGTTAGATGCTGGAAGCCACTCTGTACGGAGGAAAAAGGGATGGTTCTCTCGCAAGAATAGTCAGCCTACGAGCGAAAAAGGTAGCGCAATCTCAGGTTTGAGCGGCAGAAGCGCGAACAGTTGCCGCTCGTATGATGATGACGATGATGATGTGCATATGCCGCTGAGCATTAAGGAGGTGGATAATCATTCGAGCTGGGGTGTCGGCGATGATGCTCAGATGAATTTGAGCTGAGGAATGATTTGTCCTAGACGGTAATGATAATCATAATCTACGCTATCCTACGTCTTTTTATCGAGGTTCGAACATTGTGAGTATGATGCTGGTCGCATGGATGTTCTTAATGCGCTCATTCAGCCTCAGGTTTGCATATTGTCTCGTCAAGTGGATAGAAGGGCATACTTCTTGACGGATTTATGCGCTCGACGGCAGTATCCTGAACACCTGGCACCTCTCGACCGT
The DNA here is from genome assembly GCA_010405405.1 of Microthyrium microscopicum. Taxonomy (NCBI): domain Eukaryota; kingdom Fungi; phylum Ascomycota; class Dothideomycetes; order Microthyriales; family Microthyriaceae; genus Microthyrium; species Microthyrium microscopicum. Next base: position 1,662,625 of record MU004240.1, on the reverse strand, counting down.
GCCTGATCCTGCCATGTTATCGCTTCTGCTTTCACAGCCCCGTTTATTGGCCGGCGGGTGTAGGCAAACCAGATATCGAAGCTTAATCCGGCAGATTTGCCGTACTGCTGATGTAAGTGCCAGTGTTTGCGCCCCTTCGATCCTTTTCTCATCAAGGGATACTTGACAGCCGATCTATCCACAATTGACGCGTGCGAGAAAGGCAACTTTTCTTTTACCGGCTACAAGAGCTATATAAATGGCCATCCCCTTCAAATCTTCTAATCCTTTATTGTCTTTGAACTCCACAGCAGATATATCCCAAGACATTGAAGTTTACCCCAAGCGATACTATTTGCACCTCTCGAATTTCGATACCATGGGCGACTGGTAGGCATCATGATATTAGCAGTAACACTATAAGCTAACTCTTCTGATAGCAACTGTACCAACTGCGGAAGTGGAGGAGGATGTGCCGAAGGATGCAAATGCGATAGTTGCTCAAAGGTACCATACCTTTTGTTTTCTGCGACACCATGGGGTGGTCTTATATTAACATGTCCTCAGTAAAGCTATGAAGAGTCGATGAAATTGGATTTGTCTTACATTGCTTACTGATATGGTTGTTGTGTTGTTCAAATGTGATGATATGATTCAACTTGCTGGGGCATTGATATGCTTTCCAGAAGCTCTTGAATAGAGATCAGGTTTGAGAGCATGCCATATCATCACGTTCCAAGGGACGCTGGCAGACGAGGAGATTCACAGTGCAAAGAAACTTTCTATTCAGGGTTAAACTTTCTATCAGCCCATCCGCCCATTCAAAAGACATTACTTCCAACGCCCCTTGATTCCAAATTGACCTAACCTACACTGGTAGAATTTGAATGTCTTCACTGTGGCAACCTTCTTGAGTGGAATCGGCAGGTTGTCCGATGCACCTCGTTTCCATCTCGTAGTATTGTTCGATAGCAAGCGAGACAAGTCCAGCAGAATTCGTGGCGACACTGCGAGCCTGTAGACAGGGAAATATATTAGCACGCATTTTTTAGGACATAAAATGACATTGCTGGTCAGTAACAGAAACATTCGGTGTATGCATTCGTCTCAGACACATTCAACAGAACTTGTGGCGACAATCAACTTACATGTCATATGGTTGCTATCTAAGTCAGTAAAGGTGTTTCGCGAATAACAGAGCAGGTTCTTCACTTACCAACCATCATTTTTCTCAATCCGCACGCTGCATTTGGGACATCTCTTCGTGGTCTCAGAGATCGTGGAGAGAGTAGCTTGTTCAAGTCTTTTCTCCACCGCTTTCACCTCAGCCCTCAACTTGCCAGTTCCTGTCTTACTTTCTTCGAGCTTTCGCTTTTTACTTTCCACCCGACGCTCTTTGGTTTCTTCATCCCGTTTCTGCTGGAACCTTCGCTGGGCTGCTTCCCGCTCCCAGTTGCTCATGCGGCTTTGGAGAAACTGCTCGGTCTTTGTCTCCGCCTTGCGCTTTCGGTATAGTTCTCTAGTTAGACGCTTTTCATTCATCTCATTTGCTATTTCCAGCTGACTCTTGAAGTTATGAGGATCTTCCATGAACCGATCATACTCCTCACAACTCAGGTCCTGGTGCCATAAGATCTTGTGAGAGAAGCAATACTTCTGCTTGCATCCAATACATGTCACAATCGGCTCACTGGCGCCGTTCTCGTGAGCCTGCGCCGAGCCGCATGAGGGCCGTGGACAACGAAACAGATCTGTAGACAGATCTAGAAAGCTGGCTGTGGCGCGTTCAGAGTATCTAAGGATAAAAATTAGTCACTTTTTTACAGAGGCTCCGTCCCATGTTGACCTACAGCTCGAATATGTCTGCCGTTGCATGTTTTTGGACATCCGCGACATCCAGGGAGTTTGAACACTCGGGACATTTGACCAGATTCTCATGGAAGATACTATTGTCCAATTGTGTTTTGATGTGGGTCTGCAAACACTGAACACATGTTGTTGTGCCATGTTTACAGGCACTCGTAGGCGTTTGCGATGGAAATTCGCTGAGATACTTTTCCTCGGCGCAAATTGCGCACTGGAAACGCCCGAATGAGTTCATATGGGCGGCTGTTGGATTGAGAAGGGAGCCTATGAGTACTGCAAGGTCTTGTCGCAGGATATGTTGTACTTGAAAGGGGTGGCTTTCAATGCAGATGCCGACTATAGTCGCAATGATCAAGTGAATGCTCAAGTTGAATAACTTATGTACCTTATAACCCAAGATATGATCTCAACTGAGGATCTGAGGTCTCAAAATGCTGAGACACTACTTAGATAAGTGTGTGAAACATACAGTGAGAACTCAGAAAACCGAAGAAATACATCGCCTCACGCTTTTGAAACCTCATTATGTCACTCGATAATTACCTTTTAGAGACTTGTTGCCTACTTGACGAGCGATCTTGCAAACTTAGGCCTGTTGCGGTTCTACGACTGGATGGAGTGAGGCTTGGAAAAAGTAAGAATCGAGCCATCACGAGCGTGGGCCTAGACAACAACGGCAATATGAGCCTGCTGGTACAAATACAGCAAGGACGACGCTGTCAAAGTCATCAGCACGCTGAGGGTCGATGGAAGATCTTGCAGTTTGCGCTACAGGCTCGCAGCGCGATGAGATGCTCTTAAAGCATCTTGCGAGATCTCAACTCTCGGAGGGCACTACGCGAATAAGCGAATTAGATATAGAACGTACTTACTTACCAAGGTTGGTTCCCAATATCGCCCAACACTTTGGTCCTCACGCCGAGTATGCCCTTTCAGAAGAGTAGTACTTGGCGATCGTGTTCAATGATTGCCGTATACTTCGACTGGCTAGGGCTTTCATATCGTTTCCCGACCTTTTGGACAGAGAGCAAGTTTGAGAACATTCAAGCAGCAATACAAGATCCCATGGCTCTCTTTTCCAATCACTTTCCAATCAGTATCATATAAAGCTGCAATTCCTGACCCTACTATCTTGGCTCATGAAGTGTCTGGAGTCCATTAGTCACTGACGTCTCACAGCAAAGGGATAGTATATTGTTAGGTTTGTCAACCAATTTTCAATTGATATATACACCTATAAAGTTCCACAAGCCATCGTCCCCGAAGAAAGTGAAGCCGTCGCCATTCCTCCCAGTCAAGATAAGGAATCCACAGTCATCCTTATCGCATTGCCCCTCTGAAAGGTGTAGGTTGGTCTTCAAGACATTGGGGTATGATTTACTTCTGTATGGTATGTGAGCACATAATCACTGCATAGGAAGCGTCATGTCAACGTACGTCGCACTTGCATGCTCCCTCGGGGCATTGGCAGGTAGCGCAGCTGCAGGAAGTGCATTCAGCCATGTTGATGATTGAAGATTGTTGTTTGGTAGGTTGATAAGTGTTGATGTTGTTTGTTTGAGTTTCTGATAGTAGTTGGTTGAAAGAAGAGGATCAAAGGTGATACGCTTCCCTATCAACCCTTTTATACCACTACTTTTCCCTCCAAACACTCCACTCCAAACGCTCCCCCGTCCACACTTGCCCCTCATTCTGTTGGACCAATGCTTCCAACTGCCTATCCGATATCCCTAGCTTCGGCCACTATCCCACCTAGAGTCTGCAGCTCGCCGGTTACGGCCTGGGATTCTCCTCCCAAGATCCAATGATGAGGTCTATTGCCCCGGCTATAGCCGCGTAAGGCCCTCCATCTAGCCCATGAGCAACTTTGGCGTCGTAAGAAATCTTGCTCCAGGATCGACGGGCCGCCGGGGCCAGTATATTTCCCTAGGACGTCTCTGTCAAAGCCTGGCTGGCGGGGTGCAGATATGACCTGCTTGCTTGACTGAAACGTCCGCAATCCCCCACAGGGGATGTACGTAAGGACAGGATTGGTCTAGCATTCTTGCTTGTTTTTTCACTTGCTCAAGAGGTTCTGGGATCAATCTTTGCGGCGTTGGGTGCCTCTACTGCATGAGAGGACATCAGCTGAGAGGTAGAGAAAAGATCCACAGTTGATTATCCCGCGGAAGAAGACGAGTTACAAGCGCTTTGGGCGATCGCTTCTAGAATATCTTTGTCACAGATTGGCAGCTGTCAAAAGGTCTGGGCATTACACCCATAATCGAAAAGTGATGGTCGCTCAGACACCCCCTTGTATGTAGTAATTGCTAGATTTTCACAGATTCCACCAATCACACGTAAAATAGCCTATAGAACTAGAATCTATAGAACTCTGGTTATTTTTGGCGCTAGATCTTTTAGTGCTAGTTTTAGGCGTTAGTATGCTAGATCTTGGTATTTATGTTATGTTATAATAACCATAATAGTTAGCTTCTTCTAGTCTACTAAATAATTAATATCTACTCTTCTACTATGCTTATTCTAAGTTATCTCAGCTGTTTCTAAGTTATATCAGCTCTTACTAAAGCTAAATATACTAAATATATGATTTATCTTAATGGTAAAGTACGTATTCTTACTACTTTATTATTACTTTAACTTTCTCGTTCCTTTATTAAATTTAATTATAATTCAACCTTACCGTCGCTTAATATAGGTTATAAAGCTAAATCTTCTATTTATTCTGCCCTCTAAAAACGTGCTAGTAGACGCGTTCAAAAGCCTTTAGCTAAAGCCAAAGCAAATACTACTATTAGCTCTTTTATATCTTCTACACTAGTAACGTTAGCACCCTTAAACTATAATTATATTCTACCCTTACCGTCAAGTTCTTTAAGCCTTTAAATTAATCCTCTATAATCTTAAATACCTACGTCCCTACTACTATAATCTATAAAATCTAATAAGATAGAATTAGACTAATTAGAGGCTAAAAACGCTGCAAACGATAAAGTTAAGATTCCTAAAGACTTTAATATTATCGTTAAATATTTTATAAAGTATTAAGAAAAGGGCATTATCTTAAAGAGTAAATTTAATTACATCTTCTTTCACAACCTTAATACTATCCTTTTAGCCTATAAGAAGATTATACGCCTTTAAGATTAGCATTTTGCCATTAAGAGACGTCTATAGTATATATATACTATCTTTTTAGACCTAATCCTATATTCTTTAACGTTAACAATTTTAAGGAAGATTATACTAGAATTTACTTACCCTTTACTTAAATACTCTCTATAACAAGACGACGAAGAAGAACTTAATTAATTCAGGCCTCTTAATAATAAGATTAACTCCTAATTTACTTCTTATTAGAATTAGAAGCTAATATTTATATTAATCCTTTCCTTTAAAGCTTCTAGTACTACTATTAGAACTAATAACGTTATTAGAACTTTAGTATCTACAATAATGCGAGAACTATAGGATCAGAATATTAAAGCGAGCCAAAATAACCTACTTAGCAATCAAAATGCCTCCTAAAACACTACTAACGAAGATAATTAGCTAGATAATAACGCGCTTAATAAATACAAATAATTAATAATAAAGTACGCTTATAAATACGATACTTATCCTTATTACAAAAAGAAGGCTTACTAGACTAATAATACGCATTACTACTACTTTATAGATAAGGAATTACTTATTCTTTAGGCTTTAGAATAGGCTAGCTAAACTCTAAATATTAATATCGCGCATTCCTTTATAGCTATTTATAATATTATTTAACAATAATAAGTTTATTAACTAGGACCTATTAATTCTATTAGTTCTAAAGCTAGAGTTATAATTTATAACTATATAGAGGTATCTAATACTACTTTAACTTTAATAATAGATATAATTAATTACCTATATCTAAAGATCTACCTTAATACTAATATCTTTAACGAGCTAAGTAGATTTAAGCCTTAAATCGTAAAGAAGCTTACTAGTAGTAAAGTTTAAGGAACTAACCCTTTTAAAGTTACGATTAAAAAGGTAATTTTTGTTATATATATTCATTTTATATGCCCTATTTATCTTTAAGAAAGAGAGATTATTTAGTTTTATACTTAGGATTTAATAATAAATAAATTTATTTTAATTAAAATACAAGATACTATTAAAGAGTAGTAGCATAAGGTTTAAATATAAGAAGAATACTCTTCTTTAATAGATAGACATATTGCGGGTTTCCTTAAGATATAATTTAGTTCTTTTAAGTTATTTTTATAATAAATAGCGTTTAAAATAGTTAATAATTAAAGTCTAAAGAGATAATATTATAAGGTGTAAGTAAATCTTACTCTTATAATTTAAGATTATACATAGGCTAAACCTAGATAGGTAAGCACTAAACCTAAATAGGATATTATCTTATCTAAATAATCTTAATCTAACAAAATATAACTTAAGATTCTACAAAGTAGCTAATCTAGAAAACTACTATCAAAACTTAACTTTATTACTATAAGATTACTATAATAAAATAACGGAATTTAATTCTAAAAAAAATATAAGTATTTAGTATAGCTATTTAATATATCTAAAATATACTTTTACGCGCTATTTATCCTCTCCTAGCATATAAACTTCTTCTTTAAAAATATTAATAAAAAGTTAAAACCTTTCTTTATAGGTTTAACCTCTATTAAAGTTAAGACGATACTACTTTAGTTAGGACTTTAGATTACTAAAAAAGGCTTTAATTAGATTAAGATCTAGGGAATATAGTAGTAAATATTCTAATCTAACTTTTTATAAGTCGTAAATCTCTTAAATTCGTCTATTATAATAAAAAGAAGCGTTATTTATAATAATAACACTATGCAAAGTAGAGTAAACACTATAAATAGGTAGAAGAGTATACTTTAAGAACTATTTAAAGCCATCTTAATTCATATTTACCTTATAAATTAGCTTAGTAAGAAGGCTATTACTAGTATAAGCTAGCAGCAAGTTCTTCCTTTTAAAGTAATTTAATCGCTTAAACGACTCTATAATAATACTCTATAGGCTTTATCCTATTTAATGGCAAGTATTTAGTTTACTACTACTATTCTTATCTATAAAAACTAGCTATTTAGAAGTATAGATACTTATACGTTCAAAATATACGTCTCGTTAAAGGCTATAGCGTTATTAAGTAATCTCTTTAACCTAGAAGAAGCTAGATTAGTATAGGAATTATAAGGTAATATAGTTAACGTACTTACTTCTTCGTCTAGTTTACGCGTTATAGTTCTCTTTAAATTACTTAGTTACCATAGCTTACATTAAGCTCTTACTATAGTAATAACGACATTTCGTCTAGGTAGAGAGTCCCCTTCTATACTAGTATTTCTAGTATAAAATTACGTATAGAGTTAGATATCTCTAAAATGTAACTAAAGGTATAATAAGGGCGCTTAATATACTTGCCAGTTACTTAATTAAGATGAGCGCAATAGAGACGTATAGTAGATTTACTAATACTAATGGATTTAGCAATTCTAGAGATAGGTTCGCTTATTTAAAGTATTCTAATAATAGCTTATTATCTATAGTTCGTAATATGGCGTCTATGTCGAGATAGGATTAATCCCACTTCAATTTAAGCTATTTCTAACTAAATAGGGTCCATAATAAGAGTACGGGATAAGAACAATTGATTTGCATACAAAACAGGTAAGAGAATGTCAAGAGATGTCCAAATGGACATATTCAGATCAAGAGCTTTCAAACAGTAGCTAAAACACTAATTCTGGCACACTAATTATAGAATACCACTTTAATATTTAGAACGCTTCATAAGATAGCACGAAATAGCCTAATTTTCTACCACCCAAAGCCACAGGCTATTTTACGTGTGATTGGTGGAATTATGTAAAGCACAACATACATGGGGGAGGGTCGCCGACCATCACTTTTCGATTATGGGTGTAATGATTGAAGCTCGTAAACATCGACCCCGCATTTCATGAGAAAGAAGGAAGCTTCACTGGACGTTTTCTCCAAACATGACCCTTTGTCTGTTGTTTGTATGAATCTCATATCAAATTGTATTATTTCACAAATTGCTCAAGCAAACGGGAAGTGTTGAAGTGTTGAAGTGTTGAAGTGTTGAAGCGATCAATGTTACAATGCTGTAGCTGCCTCCTTCCAGTCTGGAGCTCTTAACGAATCATACACACATCACCAGAGCATCAACCCAGCAACACATCAACATGATCCTCACATGCTCATGCCATTGCGGGGGATCCAAGTACTCCTTCACTGTGCCCAAAGAATCTCTGCCGCTTCAAGCCTATCTCTGCTCTTGCAATACTTGTCGACGGATCTCTGGTGTGCTGCTAACTTCCTACGTTCCAATTCCACCCGAGAACCCTTCTCCCAATCTAGAATGTGTATCCACATACAAATCCTCCGAGGCTATCAAACGGCACTTTTGCTCGAATTGTGGAGCGCATTTATTTCTAGAACATAACGATGATGGCCACTTTGAAGTCTCCACCGGCACTTTGCAATCCTCCAATGGCATCGTTACTCATCAGGGGCATATCTGGCTCGCGGAAACCGTCGACGGCGGGGCAAGTATCTGGATCAAGGAGATCGGAGCACACCGGACAAAGCAATATCTCAAGGACATAGGTAGCGAACTTGCGCCTTTTGATTGGAGAGACAGTCCTTCAGCCTCAGAACGAGGCTGCCAGTCGACTGACAACAAACTACATGTCCACTGTCACTGCCGTGGTGTTGAGTTCTGCATAACCAGACCTAACGAGCAATCTCTCCTGGCTGAGTCTCCCTTCCCTGACCTCCTCGTCCCATATAATTCTGGCAAATCCGCCGAAAACCCTAGCAATGTTTCTTGGTGGCTGTCAGAGGACCGCAAACGATATCTGGCTGGCCATTGTGCTTGCAAGAGTTGTCGATTAATCTCTGGATTTGATATTGTACAGTGGACTTTTGTTCCAACTGATAATATTGAACTGCCAGATGGCCGAAAGTATGAGCAAGGAATGAGACTGGGTACTGCAAAGACATATGAGAGTTCACCTGGAACGACTAGACATTTCTGTGGAGATTGTGGTGCTGATGTATTCTGGGAAGGGAGCCAACGACCAACGTTGCTTGATGTCGCTATAGGTCTCCTAGATGCTGAAAGTGGTGCTCGAGCTGAAGAATGGCTGCAATGGGTGACCGATCGAGTGAGCTTTTCTGAAGAAGCTCATAATCAACAACTTATTCAGAGTTTGTGTGATGGGCTTGGTAAGTATCCAAAGGAATGAACTGTCATGACTGCCTCATACCGGACCACCTACTGGACCAGACCTTTGTTCAATTAGTCAAGATGGACCTCGTGGACTATATCCTCAACCACAGCATCCTCAGCATCCGTAAAGCCGGTATGCACCTCCGGCAACTCAGAAGTTTGTCTCTCCGTACCCTCACGATCAAAAAGCCCCATCACCGTCCCCAAATTCGTCACCTGCGCCTCAACATCCCACCACTCTTCTAGCTCCAGACTATCTGCCTCGCTATAAACCCCTGTCGGCGTACCATCCTGCAATCCAACAACGTCTCTGAACGCACACCGACCCTTATGACCAGCCCCATATAGCTTCAACAAATTATGGCATATCCACTTGGAATGACAATATCCCTCAATCTCACTGGCCTCTTCTTCACCTTCCCAGTAACACACTGGACATCCCTCTCCGCCTTTGCGGATGAACCAGAATGTGTTGCCCGTAGCACAAGGACGTCCATACCGTTGTCGGTAGCGGCAGCCGACGCGGTGGCGGGAGGGGAAATGAAGGCCAACTCGCTTGGCTTCCTTGGGTTCGCGGAAACATTTGTCACAGGCGTTGCATTCGGAGCTGGGAGAGCGGGCATTTGGGCATAGGTCGGTGCGAGTGTGGACTCGGTGGGCCCAGAGGCAGCTGTACTCGATCATTGTTATGGCGCACATTCTGATATTCGATGTTTTGATAATCGATGATTGTGATGGATTTGGTAGAGGGTTGAAGAATGTGGATAGAAGAGTCGGAGGTATATTTGTAGGTGGGGACACATTGTAAGTTCGAGGAGTGTTGAGTGACTCCTGGTGTTTCGTCACTTTGAGATTCGGGAGACGCAGGAGAGGTGACTTGCGGGATACTGAGCGTCAATATCAACTGGCCGTTTGTCATCGTAGTAGGTTATGAGCTGTAGTCTCGGGCAGATAGTCACTGGTATATATCATGTCATGAAATTGAGATCTAGGATCGAAGTACTCTACTATTCAATCTACACTGAGAATGGCTTCACTCGTTATGATGAAATTCAGACCAAATGACATCTCTCTGCTCTCAGGTACCTAGGTAGCTGTCGTATGCTTTCATTGCGCCTGCAGCTGGCATATGCGTTCTGGAAATCTTTACACATAACGGTGGCAGTCGAGAAGTTGAGTCGAAATGAAAGAGCCTCTAGAACTTGATCCCCCGTGAATGTCAACTCTGCAGCACATTTTAGGCTCAATAAAACCCCCTACAGAAAGAAATGGGGCCATTGCAAAGAATGCTAAAATTCGTAATTTAACAAAACGTATCTCTATCAGACATTCAACTATCTCGTCAACGATCTATTTCTAACACATATGAGTTAATTCTTACTCCAACCTTCAACCACCTCCCTCTCAATAACATAAACAACCTCCGTCCTCTTCCCCAAATAACTGGTCTCATAACTCCCCTTATAATCCGTCAACTTGAACCCCAACTTCTCCACCACCCTCCTACTCTGCCCATTCTCCTCGTCCGTATGCGCAGACGCCTCCATCACATCCTTATACTTGTCAAAGTACACAGTCAACGCTGCCTTGATAGCTTCCGGTGCCACGCCTTTGCCCCAGACTGCGGGATGGACTAGATAGCCTATTTCGTCTTTGCGCGGGAAACCTAGGGAGCCGATGAAGTAGTTCCCATTTGGCAGTGTGGGAACTTCAGCAAGGGCACTTGCGTCCAAGGATTTGGCCAGCGGTGAGTCTGGGGATAGACAGATGACATATTGGTCGCATTTTGGGCGGGCCATTCGCTCGTTCAGCCAGGTGGTGCATTGGTCCATTGACGTCCATTTGCCGGACGTACTGATGGTGGTTACAAAGTTGAAAGGGACTGGAGGCGGGAGGAAGGACTTACGTCCATTTGTATGTTCTTGGATCGCTGCGAAATTGGAAGAATGCTTCTTTGTGATCCAAGGTCAAAGGCTCGAGAGTAAATCGGGAGGTGGTTATAGACATTCTGAAGATGAAAATAAATGGTGTAGTTGGGCGAAGCTAGCGAAGGTTGGGATACTCGAGTTTTTATTATTGTCGTGACTCATTACTCTTCTTGTACTAGTAAGATGTAACCTCAATAGCTGCCTATTTGTCTATTTTTTCAGATAGTAGTCAGTAAACAGCTTCCCCACCTGAATGTAAGAAGTGGACACTGGGCACGATGGTTGCAAACTTGCACACATCAAGGCAGCCACATAAGCAGTTTGATAACGATGGTCTCATTTATGAATGCTTTTCCTTGGTGTCTATATTGGCCTACAATATCCAGAGAACCAAAATGCTTTCCAGTATATCATACATCAGGCCTTGCCAAAAAGTACCGTCTAGCGCTGTAATGCTACATGAAGTCGAACAGATGAAAGAAAAAAACGAGAAATACAAGAGTGGTTGGGGTATCATGTGTTCTATGTCTTGTATCCGCACCAGACCAATCCGCTTCTATCATCATCTAGATCATCAGAGCTCCTGATGCATTGACCGTCCTTCGCTCAACAATCGTGAGGCTACTGCGTATACCATGAAGCCAAAGAAAATGACCAGACCGATATTGCGACGTATGAACCCTTGCCCAGCATTGCGAGCTACTTGCGCCCCTTCTACCACTGCGCCTGGCGTCGAATTGAGTATGGGTAAAGCGCGAGCACCAGGTGCACAAGTTTGCGTGCTGCTAGGTTTGACAACGTTTCCGGTAGCAGGGTCGACTCGTCGCTCTTCCATCCATTTCCAGTTCTCCGCATCTATTTCAGGCCACTCTGCGCGAAATCTCGCTCCACCATCTCCCGTTCTCAGCGATGTACTAGAAGGGCCCTGGGTTCCAGACACACCGGGAATCTTTCGCAGTGATGAACCGTTGCCAGTTGAGTTGAACCATCGGGTTTTCGCGGCCGTGATTCGTCTCTCCATTTCCGAAGCGCGGATGCTTCCTGTCGTCATCTCTTCGCCCGTCATGAAACTCATCAGGCCAATGAGGATTGTGGACACGCTCCAGGCTGGATTGAAGCTCTTTGGGTGGAAATCGCTTATGCTTAGACATAACCGTGTATTGCTCTGGAATCGGCCGCTGGCTGTGAGCATTCGAATGGCGGGCGGATTGAATGGATAATCTGGTGGGAATGTGAGGGTTCCCCAATATTGGCCGCCTTCGTATGGAGTGTTGGGAGGGCCGGTGAGGATATAGTGCCATTCGAGTATGTTTGATTCAGAGGGGTGGGCGACGATGTACTCTGGAGGGTTTTGTTGGATGGCGGCGTACTCTCTAGTCAAGCGCTTGATGGCGGCGTTGGAGGCCATGTTGGAGAGCTGAAGATAGAACGGAACTGAGAATACTGAGAGAACGGAGATGGGCGACAAGATGTATACAGAGCGAGAGCGCAGGCAACAGTGTTATGTAGGGTTATGAGGGGTTGATGGATTGGTGAATAATGGACAGGTCTGTGACAATGCGCTGGATTTGATGGATGACAACAGGTGGAGGGAAATGGATTTGGTAGTAACCTGGAAGTCGGCACAGGGTTTCGGGCCGAAGCCTCTTTCTACAGTACTCTCGGGTGACAACTCCTAGATCTGGAAAGAACGTTGGCTGGTTCCGATCCGCTCTCTCCGCCCCGCTCCCACTGGCTAGTAGCCCTTGGCATCAATCTCTTGGCCAGGCTCTCACAGTTCGTAAGCTCAAAGCTCCGTGCTTGGTGGAAGGTGAAAGACCAAAACATTCATCTCCCTCACTTGCTCACACTTCCCGTCATTTTAATACGACTTCCCTCGATACCATTCCACTTAGTGCCTTTTGAGCACTTCAATCCCGTCCAGCAATCCACCATCAATTCCATTTCCATAGCCGCGCCACCATGTCCACCCTTGAAGACCTCGATGATATTGAGCAAGAACAACGCGAGGAGAAGAAAGACGACAAGAAAGACGATGGCGAAAAGAAAGAAGGAGTAGGTGGTGATGATGAAATGAAAGATGCACCCGAAGAAAAGGAAGAGGAAATTCTGGATGACGAGATTCTGACCCTCAGCACACGAGACATCGTAGCGCGGCGTAGGTTACTGGAGAATGAGCTGAGAATAATGAAGAGCGAGTTCCAGCGACTTAGCCATGAAAAGTCGACAATGAATGAGAAGATCAAGGACAACATGGATAAGATTGAAAACAACCGGTATGCCCCCACCTTCTGTAGCCTGGATTATTGCTCACAAAACACAGACAGCTTCCTTACCTCGTCGGCAACGTTGTCGAAATCCTCGACCTTGACGTAGACGAAGAAGCCGCCGAAGAAGGTGCCAATATCGATCTCGATGCCACACGCATTGGCAAATCCGCTGTCATCAAAACCTCTACCCGCCAGACTATCTTTCTTCCGCTTATTGGACTTGTTGACCACGAGAAGCTCAAGCCCGGCGATCTTATCGGTGTGAACAAGGATTCCTATCTTATACTTGATACCCTCCCCGCAGAATACGACAGCAGAGTAAAGGCCATGGAGGTTGACGAGAAACCTACAGAAAAGTACACAGATGTTGGTGGTCTAGACAAGCAAATCGAAGAGCTCGTTGAGGCAATTGTATGGCCAATGAAGGAAGCTGAACGATTCAAGAAGATTGGCATCAAAGCTCCCAAAGGTAAGCTTTGTCAAGTGCTGGCAGGTATAAAAACATGCTGATGAATATAGGTGCTCTCATGTATGGACCTCCCGGAACTGGAAAGACTCTGCTCGCAAGAGCTTGCGCCGCTCAAACAGACGCAACATTTCTCAAGCTTGCTGGACCACAACTTGTGCAAATGTTCATTGGAGACGGTGCTAAACTAGTCCGCGATTGCTTCGCCCTCGCCAAAGAAAAGGCGCCTTCAATCATCTTCATTGACGAGTTGGATGCAGTGGGCACAAAACGTTTCGATTCCGATAAATCTGGTGATCGTGAAGTACAACGAACCATGTTGGAACTCCTAAACCAATTGGATGGTTTCGCCTCTGATGATCGCGTCAAAGTGCTCGCAGCCACAAATCGTGTCGACGTACTCGATCCTGCACTTCTTCGATCTGGTCGTCTAGATCGGAAGATTGAGTTTCCACTTCCCAATGAGGAGGCTAGAGCTCAGATCATGCGAATTCATAGTCGGAAGATGACCGTTGACGAAGGCGTCAACTGGCAGGAATTGGCAAGAAGTACGGATGAGTTTGGTGGGGCTCAGCTGAAGGCTGTCTGTGTTGAAGCTGGTATGATCGCCTTGCGTTTGGGCCAGACCAAGATTAGCCACGAACATTACGTTGATGCTATAGCGGAGGTACAAGCCAAGAAGAAGGAGACAGGTACGTCACGAATATTCCAACTTTTCCAACATTCACTAACTATGATTAGCCAACTTCTACGCCTAATTGTTCGTGGACACCCAGCAGGCCGTGATTATCCATTGTATCATAAGCATCAGACTTCCATACACTTAATATAGACAGCGCTTGTTGGAACATGTTTTCGTATTGGCATTTGCGTGTGATGCTGGCCTGGTACTATGAACAATTCAATTCCACGGCAGTCCAGTGCGTCAGAGTTTGTATTCCGTTTCCCAGCAGCCTGGCCTGACTAACTTCAAAGCTCAATCCATTTCCAAAGAACCACATACTTTTACCCTGACTTTGACCTTTAACGCCATTTATGATGATAGGGTCGACTTAGTTTCTCTGTTGGTGACCTTAGCCAATAGCCCTTGCTATATTTGCTCTTGAGTTGGTGCAGACATGATGCATGAGAATATATACTTTTCATTTGACACTGACACCTGCAGATGCCGTCCTCAGCCTGTCAGATCGTGGGGACTTGGCTCTCATGCATCCTTCCTGAATCCTGACTTTCGCAGTCCCCAATACTGAATGCGCAGCACGAAAATTCTAGTTTTCAGATCATCCCGCTTTGCCGCATTGATTGTGGGTTTCGTGTCACCACTCAAATCGATTGTCGGAGAGACAACCAAAATAACTGTAAGCATTTGAAGAATCCACTTTTTTAACGCATTCCCATGCGCGGCCTTTCTATTTCATCCTCTCTTGCATATCTTGTGTTTCTTTGCCAAGTAGCGCAAAAGGCACAAGCCGCTAACACAAAACATAGGAGACACATTCAAAGCTTAAAAACAGCGGTTTTGAATCAACTCGTAATGATGGCCGCGCAATCCACAATTCTAATCTTGATACAGAAATATCCATTTGTTGGAAGGCTTAGCCACATGATATGGCTGTGACACAGCAAAGGTTTCCATGTCTACCAACCCGACTAATCGAACTTTGATTTTGATGGCAATGAAAAATGTCCCTGCATTCTACAAGAGCATCACAAGATGAGGCCTGACTAGGACACAACAACCTCAGCAATGCAGGCCTCGACAAATCTGTTAGAAAGACTGCACGAGCTCAAGAAGTTGGGGTACCATGCCGCGAGTCAGCCAGCCGCAGTCTATCAAATCGAGTTCTCTGGACGATCCAACATCGATTGACCCCTAGGAGCGCCGATGAAACAACCCACCATGTCGGCCATTGTTTAGAATCAATGTTTAAACTCTACCAAAAGGCTGACCCATAGTGCTGGATCCCATGCCGTGTGTTAGTTTCTTTAAACGTTTTGGCATGCACAGCCCATCGACCGGCACCACTTCTCAAGTCAGCAGCTGCATGGGTCCTCCCTCGTACGACATGGGACACTTGAATTTTGACTGGTACGGATCGCCGTGCGTCGGCCGTCTGAGGTGATAATGTAGCACCTTATGTATAAATATCGTTGTTATCTCTAGCACCGGGAATGTTTTGGCCTTTTGGTGCTTATTTTATCGGGGGCTGTAACTCGCATTGAGTTTGTATGCTTTATAGCGTGTCTTGTCTCTCATATCATTTTGACTTGTAGTTTCCAACCTCTTTCATTCCAATTCTTCAAAATGGCAGACAATCAACTACCCGAAAAAGGTGCTAGCGAAAAGGTTCATCAACGTCATTCTCGACATCTGGAAGAGCTCGAAGACGGTCAATATGTCGTTGGCCATCATGTAAGAGAGCGCGCTGGTAGTGACAGTGGTTCTGATGCCAGCGGACTCAAGACAACTGCTGACGGCAGTGTTGTCTTGATTCCACAGCCTTCTGATGACCCCAGCGATCCATTGAACTGGTCGTGGACGAAGAAGCACTCCGTCTTGCTTGCTTTGATTCCTGGTTGTATTTTGACAGACTTTGTCATCACTTGGGGTACGACGCTCTTTGAACAACAGGCTCCAGAATTCCACATGATCGTAAGTTGCAATTAGACCTTCGTGTTCAATTGATACTCATAAAACCCAGGTCCCTGATGTCGCCAACTCCATTTCCGGTGCCATTTTCATGTAAGTAACCTCGGTTTTCTCCATCCTCGAAACTTACCAAATTCAACAGGCAAGGCCCAGGAGGTTTGCTAGCGGTTCCGCTTGCTCAGAGATATGGCCGGTAAGTTCAGCCGCAAATCGTACACAAATCTCGACTGATCATCGTCTAGTCTTCCGGTGCTTTTCTGGTGTCAGTTTGCAACACTGATTTCCTCAATTGGTGCAACATACGCCAAGGGCTACGCAGGTTTTACCGCATGTCGCACACTCCAGGGGTTCTTTGGTGCGCCTCCACAGGTCATCGGGCTCTCTATTGTCCATGATATGTTCTTCTTCCATGAGCGAGCTCGGAAGATCAATATTTGGGCTTTCAGTTTCTTGATTGGGCCTTATTTGGGACCGGTAAGTTCCTCTTATTTATTTGTGTTTCCCGTATCTTGTGCTCTGGAACGCCAAGTGGATGTGACTGAGCATTCAGCCAATGGCAGTCGGAGCTGGAAAGTCTCGGTTACTAAGCGTACCACTCGTGGCTTTT
Source organism: Microthyrium microscopicum (assembly GCA_010405405.1). Classification (NCBI taxonomy): domain Eukaryota; kingdom Fungi; phylum Ascomycota; class Dothideomycetes; order Microthyriales; family Microthyriaceae; genus Microthyrium; species Microthyrium microscopicum. The sequence goes on along the minus strand of MU004240.1, from coordinate 1,645,574 downwards.
GATTAGTCCACTACGAATAAGGCTGAGATTCAGCCTCGTCCGTACCTGCATCAAATATGTCCTATTTAGTTCCACAACATTCTGCAAAAGAGCAAAAGCTAACATCAAACAGTTCCTATCTGGGTTCATTGCCGAAGGCCTTGACTGGCGCAACAACTTTGGTGTTCTATGTGGCCTCTATGGCCTGTCTGTGCTCATGGTTATCCTTTTGGGAGACGAAACATTGTACAACCGGGACGTCGCAGCAGTCCGATATGCTCGACAACCCGGTATCGCAGGAAAGATCAAGCGCTTGGTAGGAATCACTGGCTATCAGCAATCAGGAGACAAGCCCGGTGTCTTTGAAGTCGCCAAAGATCTTTTCGGAATATTCGCTCGTCCTTACATTCTAATCCCAGGGCTACTTTTCATCACTTTCCAGACTATGTGGACAATTGGATTGGTGTCTACCATCAGTCAATTTGTCAAACCACCACCATATCTGTTCAGCAATACTGCCACTGCCCTCATTTTCTTGGCTCCAATGATCGGCACGATTCTTGCAGAGTTATGGGGACATTGGTTCAACGATTTCATTGCTACACGCTACATCAAAAGCCACAACGGCGTCTTCAAACCAGAAGCTCGACTATTTGGTGTCTACATCCCATGGATTTTTGGTGTCTGCGGTCTGGTTCTCTTTGGCCAAGGGCTACAACATCACCTTCACTGGGTTTCCATTGCGTTCGGCTGGGGCCTCAACTGTTTCTCAACTCTTGGTAGTGCAACTGCCGTATCGGCTTACTTCCTTGATGTTATGCCTCAACATGCTGCATTGACGGCTGCATGGTTGAATGCATTCCGCACAGTTGGTAAGTGTACCCAAGAACAGCTTGTGAAAACATTGTGCTAATTGTATTGACTAGGTGGATTTACTGTGACATACTTCCAGATCAAGTGGGTTGCAAACAACGGTCCGGCAGTCACATTCGGTTGCCAAGCTGCTATCGTAGCATTCTTTGTTCTCTCCATTGTCATCACCCAGCTTAAGGGTGCCAGTTGGCGTGCACGCTTCCCACCTCCAGCCACGAGCCGCACTACGTAGAGGAGCGACCATTCTATCAAAGCAACAATTGCTGTTGTACAGCATAAAGAACTTTGCCTTATACTCATGCTCGTTGAACTTTTACTCGATTTAGTAGATAGTCTTTAAATTCTCAATGTAATCTTGTTCAATTTCTACACCAATGTCATCAAAAGTAAGAGATAGCAGGCATATTAGGCTTGGCTATAGCATTAGTTCTAGAAATAAATTTAGGTTACTGATCCTTGAGGTGTACCGTACCAACCGGAACTACAGTTCGCCTGTGAGCACTAGTGTAGTGCTTATTTCAATCTTCTAATTAGTTCTAAGAAGTCTTACTTAGATTAAAGTTAGGCGACCAGTTCTTATATTCTCCCTCGTCCTGCTCTATCTTGTGAAATCCTTATCTTTTTTGTCTACTACGCGACTCATAATACTTGGTCTTTTATTCAGGACAATAGCTTCTTGGATGCCTTATATTTTATTTATCCTTGGATCTCCAAATAGCCCTGATGGAATACTCTCTCCGACATCAGAAAATAGAATCACAAGGGCCATTGAAATCCAGACAAAGTACCCTGAGATGATTATCATGGCCACTGGGGGCTTTGGAAGTCACTTCAACACATCTCCGACACCACATCGAGAACTACTTCACCAGTGTTTACTCCGAAATGGGGCAGTGATTGACGCTGCAAGTCCGAAAGATTTACTGAGCTCGAACACTGTGGAAGATGCTACGATGATATTGGAATTTTCATCTTCTCACCATGTGGAAAGATTTGGGGTCTTGACTTCGAAGTTCCATATGACTCGTTGCCAATTTATCTTCGAGTGTCTAGCGGGATTGGATGTCGTAGACTTATTCACTGCAGCTGATCCTCCGAGTCTGGCACCGGATGTTCTTGAGCACGAAACCACAGCCTTGGATAGCCTGAAAGCTCAAGGTTGTGTTATTGTTGAAGGCGTTCCATACCCTCATAAGAAGCTACCCGAATGAAATGCAAATATCGCGGTGTCATAATTTCACGCTCAGCACTGCCCGCTGTTGCATTCACGCTGCTTCAATTTCATTTACTGCGATGACATAATCAACCTACTTGGTTTTTTGAGCCACCGTGGAATGCCCATAAAAGCGCTACTTGAAGATGTACAACTGATTGACGACGCCCGAGACATATCGATGAAGTCGCGCAACAATGCTACCTTCAATTTGCCTAAGATACTTTCGACATTAATGCCTAGAAGGGAAAAGAAGATCGGATTGATTGGATCCTGATCCGTGCTATTCACGATCAAAATCACACTTTCAGCACTATGCGTCGTCGGTGCATAGTATCTGGAGCCAAACCAAGTCGTTGAATACAAAGACAAGAAGCAAGAACGAGCAGATATAGTTCTATTTCAAATTCATAACCTGTTCATCAGAGTTTGATACAGTCGCTGATTGATTAATGCGTGTCACATATGAAAGTTTGAACAAAAAGAGAAAGCTTGGGGATAAGTATATGTATTGAATATTTAGCCGAGAAAATCGCACAAGATATCTATGTTGGAGTTATAACCCCCCTTAAGAATAAGTACTGTTTTAGACCAATCTAGCAAAGACTAGAACCGGCCGAGTAGCCAATTTGGCAAAGTGAGGTGGGAGAACCTACTCGTAGTAGCGAGTTGGTGGACGAGGACCTGATGGGTACTCACTACGGCGAGCTTGACGGGAGCCTTGTCGACCTGAACGACCACTGCCATCTCGGCTGATGAACCGATAGTTGGGGTTGTTGCGTTCATTTGCGTGGATTTGACCAGCCCGCTCAGATGAAGACCACTCTCCTACGACCTGGCCGTTCTCCAAGTGAGTAACGACCCGGCCGATGACGCCAGGTGGCAGTGGAGCATGAAGTTGGGCTTGGATGCGATCCATGCTGAAGTCATCCTCATCAGAGTCAGAGTCATCTTGAGCATAGTTGGAGGTTGGCGCACGGCGAGAGGAACGAGGAGCTTGAGAAGCGCGAGGAGCACCCCCATAGCCTGGATAACCAGGAGGAGCAGCACCTGGATAACCAGGAGGAGCAGCACCTGGGTAACCAGAAAGAGCACCTGGATAACCAGAGGGGCCAGCTGGATAACCAGAAGGAGCACCTGGATAACCAGATGGTGCACCTGGATAACCTGAAGTGGCGCCAGGATAACCTGAAGTGGAGCCAGGATAACCAGAAGGGGCACCTGGATAACCAGAAGGAGCAGCACCTGGATAACCTGAAGGAGCAGCACCTGGATAACCTGAAGGGGCAGCACCTGGGTAACCTGAAGGAGCACCTGGATAACCTGAAGGGCCACCTGGATAGCCAGAAGGCGCACCTGGATAACCAGATGGGGCACCTGGATAGCCGGGAGGAGCGCCGCCCTGGCCAGAGCCTGGATAACCAGGAGGACCGCCTCCTTGACCGAAATAGTTGTATCCGCCAGACATTAGTGGTGGTTCGAGGGTTTGAAGCGGGTTGTTTTGCTGGTAGAAATTGTGGATGTGGAAGTGTTTTGGAGTGCGGTTTGAGGAGCGCGTTTGGAATGAACAGGAAGAAACTCAAGTACAGGTATCAAGGAGTATAAATATATGAGATTTGCAAGTTAGCTGGATGACACAAAGGCATCATAAAGGAACTTCACTGCGCCGGATTAGGACTAATTCAAATCGAATCAAATCCAACGAAGCGACAAAGACTTTGTTGAAATACAATCTCTTTGTGCATGTCCAACAACAACAATGGCCTATGGAATTTTGAGTAAAGTATAAAGAGCAGATACATAATGGAGATTGCTGTAGAGAAAGTATACTGTTAGGAGAATGCTTTAGGGAAGATGATTGAGGGCATCATGTCTTTGAGGATAATGAAGATATAGAACAGAGAGAACTTTCGACCACATGCTTTTTATACTATGTCATTATTGCCTGTCTCCAACAGTTCTTCGATGAGCATTTCATTTTTCCTGCATTGCAAGCCATATTTCTTGTGCCTGAACAACTTGACTTAAAGGCCGGAATGTCTACCAAAGCGGAAGATACGTGTACCTAGGTAAGGCAAGTAAGCATCAACCGAATTAAAATCAACGATTGAAAAGAGATATGGTGATGCTAGAAATTGGTGGCCTTTCATATTGCAATAGGGCTGTGACATGAAGATCGTCCGCGTCGCCTATTTCACACACACACCCGTCAAGTTCGCCTTGGCTTTAAATCTTATAGGCTGTATGATGTTCAGGTAATATAATCAAATGTGATTTAGTCCCAGTCGCTATGGGCGAGCCGCGAGGACATCAAGACATCTTCTTTCAGAAAATAAGGTAACATCCTACAACCGAGACATTAGTACCCGTTGATCCTCACTCTGCTTGAAAACCATAATCCTACTAGGAAACAGGAGCTCATACTAGCGATGATATAACAACCATGTTTTTATCCACACTCGTCGCAATACTGATTATCTCCTTGGTAGTTGCCGATCCAATTCCTCAGCGCGGAGCTGTATCAGAAGGACCTATCGGTTATGGCGCTAGCACTACCGGCGGCGGCAATGGTGGAGGTATCACAGTCACCTCTTGTTCTGCACTGAGCGCTGCCGCTGGTAAGGGCGGAAATGTCATCAAGATCCAAGGAGTGTTGCCCGGTTGTGGTGTCATCAAAGTTGGCGGTAGTACCACGATCCAAGGAGTAGGCGCAAACTCCGGTAGATGCCTTTCCCAGAAAACATACGCGCTGCGAGAATTGCTAATGAACATGCAGGACTGAAAGATGGTGGTCTCATCATCAAACGGGTGTCGAATGTCATCATACGTAATATAAAGTTCGATACACCAACAGAAAAAGGAGATGCTCTTTCACTCGACAGGGCAACCAAAGTTTGGATCGATCATTGTGAATTTAAGAGCAAGGGTAAAGCTGTTAACAAAGACTATTACGATGGCCTCCTCGACATTACGCATGGATGTGACCAAGTCACCGTGTCTTGGTCGAAATTCTCCGACCACTGGAAGGGATCATTGGTTGGACACTCCGATAAGAACAGCGAAGAAGACACTGGCAAATTACATGTCACATTTCACCACAATCACTGGAATAACGTCAATTCTCGTCTGCCGTCCATTAGATTCGGCACAGGCCACATGTTCAGTAGCTGCTTCGAGAACACGCCAACATCTGGCATCAACGCCCGAATGGGGGCTCAAGTTCTGGTTGAGGAGAGTCATTTCCGGAACGTTACTCTTCCCATCGTTACCAATCTTTCGTCCAAAGTGGAAGGGCTTGCCACATCAAAAAATAACATATTCGAGAACGGCGAGGCGCGTATAACAAAACCCGCAGCTCTATCCATTCCGTACAAGTACACGTCAGTATTTGAATTGCACTGCGGTTGAACTCTGTACTGATTACACTTCTAGTACTGATCCAGCAGCGACAATTTGTGAACTTCTCAGTGCCAAAGCCGGAGTTGGACATATATAAATTACATGAGAATTCTATTTCTTGTGTACAATCACCGTTACATATTACGTGAAATTTCGAACCACTATGACTGATCTATGTTTAGATTTACAGATGGAAGCCGACCCTACTGAGATAATCTAGATGAAGATACACATAAGCAAAGACAAAAATTTGAAGGAAAAGTTGAATTGAAAAATTGAATTGAAAAATTGAATCGAGAGCTTGGATCGCACAAGATAATTGGTTTACATGACAATCCTCCGACATGAAGTATCGACGTACTTGACCCGATCTATTGAAGCCTCAACCAATTATTACATTGAGAAATGGTCGTACTAGTTGCGAGTACGTTTACGTGCTGGCTGCCCTTCGTCTTCGTCCTCAGGGTCGTAATACGACACCTGGGGAGCAAGAGAGGCGCCTGGAAACTGGGTTTGGCCAGCCGCAGGGCCAGTTCCAGTTGACTTTCCCGAAGGTGGACCGCTTCCGTTGGGCTCGCACTCAAGCTCGCCCTCAAGGCGCCGCAGGCGAAGTTCTTCGAGTCCTGTTGCATCCAGCGGCGCCTTGTTCAGCCAATGCTTAATGAAAGCTTTTAGCTCTTCTTCATTGACAGGCTTGGATGTATCAAAATCCTTGGAAGCCATTGAAGCGTGGGTGTGACTGAATAGCTACCAAAGTGTAGTTTTGTTGTTTTTTTGGTTCAGGTGTTGGGTTTGTAGGTTTGAGCGTGTATGTGGTTGAGGATGGGGAGGAGATATCTTAGATACAGCCACTGAAGAGTATAAATGTGGCTCGAGATTCTTTTGCAAGTTGGACTCCGAGAGGTGAAAGGTAAGGTATTCTATACAGAGCACCATAGTGCTATAGAGAGACAAACTACCTGAACAATGGCCTTGTCGCGGCACAATGCTTTGATACGTATCTGAAAGGCACTGACCATGAACAAGTTCTACCTACCTAAGGTACTTCGATTTCGCGAAAGTGACACTGCTGACACCTCCAATTCCAGTTTGGTTGTAATCCGAGTTTGACGAGGTGACCAGCATTCAATTTGCTGTATATGATTATAAATTTGATGATTTCACTTCATGGCCACAGTGAGCTCAACCTAGAACAAGACTTCATCTTGTCGAACTATCATGGGATATGCAAGATGAGACATGGTTATAGCCTTGATTCTGATAGGAAGGCTGTATTATCATTAGTAAAGTAGATTCACGGACCAAAATATGACTAAGTACCAGGTAGGAACAGCGACATTCCAATTGTGATATCACGACTTAAGGACAGTAGATAAATGCGTGAGCGGAAAATGAACAATAACATCGGACATCTTTTTCAATCAAGTCAAGAAGCCTAAGCTTGGCGTCAGTTTTTCTACATTAAATCTGATCATTTGTGTTATGTTATCAACAAGATTCAATGGCTTTATAGCAGTATGATGCTCCATAACGGTCTTTGAGAAATCCCAGAAGCCTGAGATTGGTCTGGATCTGTTGAGCCAAAATCCAGACGCAAGGCTTTTGTTGTGCGGAACTATCTGGCTATCTATCTGGCGATGTCCTATGTCCATTCTGTCACTGTGTAATATCTCATCTTTCGCTTCTTAAGCCTGCGACCTATGATGGTATGACTGTTCCAATCATAGCAATCGCTTTGTATCGTTGAATCACAAAGAGGCAATGTGCGTCGGTTATGCATATCGCAAAAAATCCCTTCGTGAAACGAAACAAAGTCTGGTCCATATGATAACCGATTAGAGCAAAGTGCCGTGCTATTATGTTGAGAGTGATGACTACCGATTATGGTTCCTTCAAAGGGTATCTGTGGAGCCCGCAATGAGTATGTTAGCGCTGGTAGCTTGAAGTCGGTGGCGGCAGTGAGCAAGCTTGCTATACTGAAGAAACCAAACAATCCAAGTCTTTTGTTAGCTCCAGAACTGACTACTGGATCATTGCTCCAAATTGTAGCAGGCTGGTTACACAGAGTAGAAGTGTCAGCGGGGACTGAGAACCCGTTGTCTGCACTCATTGCGCTGAAATGTGGTGTATGAATGGTCATCTGAGTTGTCCAGTCTGCTGAACTCCCTGTGCCACCAATCCAGGTGCATTGGGGCTATAGTGATGAATTAGCTACTGTCTCTATAAGACGGTCTCGGCTTACCTTATATTGGGTACCATTCGAGCGGTGAACAATGACATCTGAGTAATAGAATTGCTTGCCACACTGGCTTCCCATATCACCAAGCCACCCAAGTTGGGTTCCATCCGACCAGGCATGTCCAATATATGCCACGCAGATTGACTTCTTACCACCCTCGATCCTGAGATAAGTTGGCTGTTGTCCGGGAGGGGTCTGTGGTACTGCGATGTCTGCAAAGGACCCGGCCTCAATTTGTCCCGATTGTTTAACACTCCCAAGTCTCTTTCCATTCTCGTTCCATACCGTAATACCTGGAATATCACCTCCTAGTTTTTCTTCTTCATGGAGTCCCGCAGCTATGCGAACGATTGATTGCGCGCCTTGGGGGACGACGCTGATGATAGGCAATATTTGTATTATGCCCAGAATACCATCTAGGACGAGTCCAATAACACTTAAAATTATTCCGGCCGCGTCTGCCATGATAGGTGGAAGCTATCAAAGTTAGTTGGAAGTATAATAACAAGTTTTCTCCTCCTATGTCCAGATGTCGGCACCTTAAGTACCTAGGTAGTAGTAGGACGAATTTGAATAATGGCAAGACTCGAGCATCCTATGAGTGGTAGGTATGTCTTCATTTCTCTTTAGAAAAAGCAATTCAGACCCAGAGCGGATGATTATGCAGGATAAGTTCTGATGCGTGGAAATGATTGGCAGGCAGGAATATCATTGGACTCTTGAACTGTTGCTCAGCCTGACAGCCTCACTATGACGGCTCACGACGGTAAATCTAATTCGCAACCTCCGGACCCTTCGAGGCCGGTGAGCCTCCAAAAGATGAGGCTTACTTGGTGCTGCAGGATACCATTAGCTCATTTATCCATCAGGTACATCATTGGTTCAATTGGTAACTTGTAAGTGCATGGCTACCTTTGAGTTCAGCCTAGTCGCCACGTAGACAGGTGAAATACAAAATTCTGTAGGCGGGAGCCAGCAAATCTGAAGGTTTGTTTCAGTTCCGAAGAGATCAGTAGTCTACGAAATACTTGTGGACTCATTGTGCATGCTGTTCAGGCTTTTCCCACCCTTGAGGTGTCCAGACCATAACCCATGTGCCAACCTTCTCTTCCTCGCCTTCAATCCCACATTCTACATACTCCAAATCCTGGAAGCCCAGTTTCTTGTATATCAGTCTCCCTAGTGGACTAGCTGTGAGCATAACTGGCAGGCCTTGATCTTGGGCCTTCCGTAGTCCCCATCGTGTCAGAGCAGTACCGGCTCCTCTCCGTGAGAATCTGGGATCACAAGCCAAATCCTGAAGCTCTATGCGTGATCTCCCCCATTCGGGACCAAAGTGACGTTTCTCTGATGCAACTATAGCATCGATGAAAACCTTTTGTCTTTGTGGATCCATATCACGGCGTGTCGTGCCTGGGGCAGAAAAACTAGACGGATCTATATTAACTCGTTAATGGTTGTGGAGACTTTGTTATTAGACTTGGACCCACGAGCTTCATTTTCTACATCATCAATGCTTCTCCATTCCCAACAAGCTATGGCGGCTATTGTCCACTTTCCGGTCGACGAGCCATCCGGTCTCTCGATGGGTGCTTCTGCGACAAGAGGTACGGTGTTTGGGTTCGCAATGAAGTTTTTAAACACAGCAGCGGACGCGCTACGCGCATCCTCGGGATATTGTTTGCGGAACGGATATCTGTAAACGAATTGATGGTCGATTTCATAGCCTGCGAGCATCGCGGTTACCCAGCCGTCAACATCATCGAGAGTGGCTTCGCGAACACGCAGATTTGAGGACGTAGTTTCGTTCAATGACATCTTGGCAAAGAATAGTTACTTTGGAAATACCGCAAAGCATTTGGTAGCCAAAGCAGATGATAGAGTATCTTTACAATGCTACTGATATTGCCGGATATGAGAGGAGGGGCACAACTAGTGCCAGAGAGCTTGTCTTCTTGAACCAAGATATCTCTTACCTAATGACTTCCTGACGAGGAGAAGTATACATTCTGGAAATTTCAGGTACCTTACGCGTGAAAAAAGCATGAAACATTGCTCAAAGAAAGAATATGGACTAAAAAAGGTCCAGATTAAGAGCCAAAGTCAGAAATATTAGCTGATTTGCGACCATATTGTTTTGATCTCCCGGCCTCACTCATCAAACATTACTCTTGACCAACGGATATCCCTACGTCCCTTGCTATTTCCAAGAAAAGAGATTCGACTTCTTTGTGGCCATGTTGATTTGCACACCTCAATGCCGAGACAAGTGCAGCTTTTTTCTGCTCCCCGTCCGAAGATACTTTTCGCAGCGTCTTAACGTATTGTTCATAGTGTTGCAACGCCCAGGCTCGTAGGAGGTTTTGACAGGCCGGCGTCAACCTCCGGATGGTCATGACAGCCGCTTTCTGCAAGTCGTGTGCTCCAGCCCCGTACTTTAGTAACTTCCGGATAACAGACTCTTTCCTAGCGATGATAGCGCTATACATTGGCGAGAGGGGCGGCTCCATGTCAGGATCCGCGTGCCTGTTAAGAAGCAAGTCCATCATGGGCTCATCGCCCTGACTGCTTGCGATACCAAGGACGGTACCGCGGGCTGTGGTTTCATCGATATCTGCGCCGTGGTTGAGTAGAAGTTCCGATATCTTTACGTTCCGGCTCCTAACTGCGACGTGTAGTGGCTTATGTACGAGGAATCCGCTACGCTCTGTCGTGGCTCCGCGGTCTAGGAGGAGTTGAACAAATTCCATGTGCTGCCCTCTGATAGCCATTGTCAGAGCAGATTGGCCTTCCTCATTGATTGAATCTATATTGGCCTTGGTCTCTATGAGCCTGAGACCCTCAACAACATCTCCTTTACCGGCTATTTTTAACAATTGACGTTCATTCGGGCCCATATTTGCTTGTGGTAAGTGCGCAGCGAATGGATGTGATCTGCAAGTCCTAAAGTCAGCATTACTTTTCAGATAATTTTGAGAGGCTTTGCATACTGGGATATTTGAACACTGCCATAAAAGTTACCAGACAGGTTCTGCTCAGAGTTGCCGATTTTGACGTCACCTCCCGCGGCTATTGGGCTTTGACCGCCTCTAAAAGTAGGATCAGGAGTTGGCGGCACAGCTGGCGTACTGCTTGTAGATGGAACGCTGCCCGGTAATGTTTGATGTGGCGGACTATCCGTCCTTTCAGCACTATTGTTCATTGGCACCTCGATCAATGGAGGCTCAGGTTGCCGAGCAGTGGTAGATAAATCAAGTCTCTTCACCCAGCGACGAAGCTCGCCAGCTACAGCGGTGAAGCCTGGATCGTCCATACTTCCGAATCTAATCATATCCATATGATTTCGCCGTATGCCAATAGGCGTGTAGCCAGGCAAAACAGCCGAATGAGAAGGAACCACCTGAAAAGCAAGAGTTAGTGACCCAGAGGATGGGGAGAAGAGTATGTTCTCAACTTACGACACCAATGCCTGGTAATGGTAGCTCTTCATAAAAACAAGTGATATCAATCGGTATGCGGCCCGTCTGATTGAGTTGCCTCATCATAGCATGAAAGCCCTCTTGGATGCGAGCAAGAACCTCAGAATCGCTTTTGAGTACTGCTAGGATTTCTGGGTTGGTTTGCTTAAGAAGACCAATCGCAACAGCCAACTTATCTGCCCAGTTTGCAAGACCTGAGCCATGATGTGGGGTGCCAAAGAAGACAATGCCACGAGTGCATTCGAGGATTCTTTGAAGATGCTGCTCTGGTCGCTGCCTGGCCAACAGAAGAGCCTAGTATTGTTATTGACGTGATTTTCTGGCAAAACTTTCGCGGAAACTTACATCTTCGCATACGAGACCACCTAAACTATGGCAGACAAATATTATTGGTCGTTGATCCTGCGATAGTCAGTCTTTCCTTCACGAAAACTACATTATTACCTGAATCGTACGCTGTCATCGTCCTCTCTGTACGTTGCAAGGGTGGTAAGAAGGTTCATTGCATGGTTTCCAATCCTATTCTTCGACACCATCCCTCGCCAATCTGCCACATGCGCATCATAGCCGAAAGTGAGAACTCGAGCATTTGGGATTCTGGCCGGTAGCAAAGACTGAGGCCACAATGTAGCTACGCTCCCTTGCGTCGTCCATGACTTCTCGCGATCTCCGGTGAGGCCGTGAATGAATAGAATGCTGTGTACAAAAATCCCAGAAATCAGCAAATTGACATATGTTGATTACCATTACCACTCAAATGAGAAGACGCTTGTGAACGGAAGAGTGTAGAAACTCACTCGATTATCGCATTTTCTGCGCCGTAGAGTAGCTTGATGCCAGAGGGGTAGAATGTTTCGGTTGGTAAGGTAGCAGGAGTCGAAATACTCGTAGGAGGCGCTGATATGCTAGTGGAAGGTGTTGAAACACTGTTTGTAGAAGCTGGGATTTCTGTGTTTGCTCTCGAAGCGCTTCTAGAAAAGCGTTGCAACCATCGCGGCTTCATCACTGTACTCGTGTGCGAGCACAGGATTCAACAATCAGGGAGAGGATTCGACCTCCAGTAACGAGGGAGACAATAGACCTTGGAAGGGGTAATGCTGCTTGAAAGTGCCGTATTGATGAGCTTCCTGAGGAAACTCAGCAAATACCATCCTGGAACCCGGGGAAGTTCTAGCTTTCTATTCAGGAGCCAACCTTAAGCTTCTAGCCGCCGGGAGCAACTGTCAGGGGCAGGCAGGGCGTAGAATATATGCATGCGCACTGTACTTTATTGGCATCCGCGCTAGTTGCGGCATGTTTTTGCTTTTCTTTTGGAGTTGCTCCAAAAACGTTCGGAGCCATTGTTCAAAGCCTCAAGTTATCCTCCATATTATTGCCTCGAATGCTCAAGTCTAGAAGCGCAATCTTGAGTACTGATTTGCATTGACTTTGGATAGCAAGACATTGAAGTCCCAGATAATACAGCCGCATCCGAACAGGAAGGCTGAGTGCAAGTCAGCCTGATGAAGTCGGTAGTTTCTTGGCAGTGTTGACTGATAGCCAATCATTGCAGTTCAGAATCTTGCACTTGTAATTGACTTGATCTTATCAGACTCCATCTAATCGCGGAACCGAACGCGCTTTCCCCAAAACGCGATCCGTAGAATTAATCGTCAGGAGCTTCTCGATCCACAGTGGCCAAACTCATGGTGAGCACGAGACACAACGGTTGACTCTACACTTAACTATTCTTCATTTCTCCCTTTCTGACTTTTGTATATTGTCTCTCCTATCTAGTACCAGTTTCTGGTCCCTCGCACATCCTACCTTCCCCAATGCTCCTCCCGCCCGCTTCCGCTCACACAATCAACACTATGGCGTCTCTTCCAAATATATCAGTGGCCGACGTCCAGTCGCATACTACCGCCAAATCATGCTACGTAACTATAGGGAAGAAGGTCTACGATGTCACGGATTTCATCGATGACCACCCGGGCGGTGGTGATCTTATACTTGATCATGCTGGCACCGATGTATCCGCGATCATGGCCGACGAAATTTCCCATGAACACACTGAGGTCGCCTACGAGATATTAGAAGACAACTTGATCGGATATCTAGTCACCGAATCGGTGATAAACGCTGCCACAAATAGCGATCATCCTGATGGCATAGTCCCTCTACCTCCTTCCGCTAATGGGGCGAAGGAGCTCTCAGATGCTGAAGGCAGGACTGTCTACCAAGCGACTGGATTATCTTGTGCGGAAGATCTTTCAAAGGAAACCGACCCCAGTCAGGATTACAAAACTCATAAGTTTTTGGACCTGAACAAACCACTTTTAATGCAAGTCTGGAATGGTGGTTTCTCAAGGGAATTTTACCTCGAGCAAGTTCATCGACCAAGGCACTACAAGGGTGGCGATTCGGCACCTCTATTCGGAAACTTTTTAGAGCCTTTGAGCAAAACCGCTTGGTACATTATACCTATGGTCTGGCTTCCTTGCATAGCATACGGCACATATATCGCTTCACAAGGACTCTCTTCCAAGACGGAGGTGGCTTCTTATTGGATTCTTGGCTTGGGTCTTTGGACTCTTGTTGAATATGGCTTGCATAGATTCTTGTTTCACCTTGATGAGTAAGTTAGCCAAGTGCATGTATGAGAATGGAAAACTGACCGTAGTAGCTATCTCCCTGACAATCGAGTGGGAATTACGTTACATTTCCTGATGCATGGTATCCATCATTACTTGCCAATGGATAAATACCGTCTAGTCATGCCACCGACGTTATTCGTTATTCTCGCTACACCATTCTGGTATCTTGCACATGCCGTTTTCTCATACAACTGGTATGCAGCTGTGGCTGTTTTCTGTGGTGGTATTTTCGGTTACGTCTGCTACGATCTAACCCACTACTTCCTCCATCACCGAAAGTAAGCATATCCTAGTTCGAACTATTGACAGCTGCTAACATTGATCACTAAGTCTGCCTGCATATTATCGGGAACTGAAGAAGTACCATCTCGCCCATCATTTTGCCGATTATCAAAATGGCTTTGGTGTAACCAGCCCATTCTGGGATCGCGTCTTTGGCACAGAACTATTGACGAAGCAACCTAAAGTCCTAAAGACTTCATGAACATGATTAATCATTACGGTCGGCGTTGGAGCATTGTCTTAGCGTTTGAACTCACCTCACTGTACATTTTTTACTGAGGCATAATACCTTAGGGGATTACAGATAATATCCGCCATACTCATAGTAATACAAGCCTACCTCCTGCAGAAGCACACTTGAACACTATGAATAACCCTGCCGTTTCGATCCAGTGAAAGAGCAATATCATGGTTCTCGTCTTGAGCCTCACGAGATCGCCAGGGTAATTTCAGCATCCTGGTACTGTTCTCTCAACATGGCTTTTGAAATTTCCCAAACTGGATACAATGCCTTCAAGATAGCTTTGATGGCCGGGGCAGATCAGCCGTCTTCGTTTCAGCCATTGGCTTTGTTGTCCATCACCATGCTTTCATGCTAATGTGTTCTGATAGGCACCATCCGGAAGATGGTGTCAGGTAGTTGGTATTCTAATCTATCTTATTGTCACTCAGCTGAATGCGACAGGTATGTTTTGTTCCCTATAGGGCAGCTCCGCAACTCGACCGGCCACTCCCGCAATTCATATCGTGGGCAGGATGTTCCAGAAAAAGATACTATGGAGGCTCGTCGAAGGATACCTGTAAAAGCAAGCAAAACTGGAAGAGACGATGCCAGTAAGTGATGACTATAGGCTGTATATGGAGGCAAATTGAAAGGGTTTGTGGCGGTTCTGTGAGTTTGATACTCGCTACCATATCAACACTTTTAAACATGATTCGATAAAGGATAGAGAAAAGTAGTGACCTGCTCAATGCCCACGCCACGCAACCCAGAGCAGTAGTTGGCACGAAGTCGTCCAAGCTTCATGATGGCTTGAGCAAGACGACCATGGAGAGCTCTTTAAGGTTATCCACCGTGACCCCAAATAGGCATGTGCATATGAGACTCTTCTGGGGACGTCCTAGATAGGCTTAGCGTTGGCAACCCTGGGTGTAACCTCTCGCTGATAGCTAGATTACTAACCTATGGTCCTTAGCACTGCATAGACCTAATGGCGCGGACTACGTCTAAAGGCATAGGAATAGGTAAGATCTTAACTTACTTTAATTATTAAGATATATATTATATAGCTAAATTGAGTACGTCTTCTATATTTAATTTATATTTTCTTGTCCTCTAGATTTTATAACGTATATTTAAATATATAGTAGAAGCGCTAGCTTGTTTAGAGGTTTATATATAATTAAATTAGGGGCTAAACTATAGACCTTCTAAACCTTATATAATTAAGTAATATAATTAGATAATAAATAATAAGCTCTAATAACGAATAAGTAATCTAAAAGATAATAAATTAATATAGAATAAATACTAGCTATAAGCTAATAGAAAGTAAATCTAAATAATCTAGTACGCTTATAGTAGCTAATATAAAATAATAAATAGCTATAAGTATTATTAAACTATTAAGCGTATTTAAAGTATTAAATTTAAATTAATAGATAGTAATTATCTATAAGGAATATAGTAACTATTAAAATATAATAAGAAAGTAAAAAGCAACTAAGCTAGCTAAATATTAGTACCCTTATTACTATTAGTTTAACTATATACTTTTAGAGTAGTTCTTACTATACAAAATAATAGTTCTTATATACTATAAAGATATATAGCTATATACTAGTTATTTATAGTAAGTAGTATAATTTTTAATATTATAGTTAACTTTCTAGCTAGAATAAAGTTACTATTAAACTTATAGATAATACTATAATTAGATTGCTAGTAGGCAAGATTTTTAAATTTATATAAGTTTAACTACTAAGCTATTATTTTATAATTTAGGCCTACTATTATAACTTCTTTATTAGAAGCATCTTATAAATAAGACTTCTTTAGATTAGATTATTTACTAGCTTATACTTTTACTCTATAACTACTAGGCTAAGATTAGGGGGCCTTAAGGACTTTTTCTTCTCTTAATCTTTATTACTTTTATCTATTATACTTTTATATATATTATTTTATACTTATTAATTTAATTTAATATTATACTACTTTACTTTTTAAAGTTAGCCTTAAGAAACTTCTTACTTCTTATTATTACTATAGCTAGCTTATTATTCTAAGTAATATAGGAATAAATAGAGAGGAAGAGTTATTTAGCCTAGATTAAAGTTATTAACTATAGTTTAAAAACTATTAATAAGATTTATTACCCTTCTAACCTAGTACTCTTATTTAAGAGAGAGTATTATTAGCTTTATTAAACGTTAATCTCTTAGTAACTATACTTAGAAGGCCTTTATAAATTTTATTATTATTACTAATAGAAATCTAAGGCTTTTATATATCTATTTTATTAGATATACTTAAGTTTCTATTTTTTAGTATTATAGTAATTAAGGCTACTTGCTTTCTTAGAACTTTTTATAAATAATACTAATAGTATACTTTATACTACCTTAAGTAGAACTTTAGCCTACTAACTAAAGTTAAAGTACTAGTATTCTTTAAAAAATCTTCTTTAGTTTCTTCTCTTAGGAAGAAGAAATAATTATTTATATTATTTATTTTAGATAGTAAATTTAATAAATAATCTTTTACTACTTCTTTTATTATAAGAGATTAAGGTAGCGCCTATATTATAAGCTAGTATAGTAATCTAGATTTTTTAATTTATTTATTTACTAGATCTATCCTAATTAATAAATTTAATAGCTTTTATAATTAAGATATTTAGGCTTATGTTAGTAGTTATTATTAATTAGCTAAAATCTTGCTTTATAGTAATAGTTTTAATTAAGGTTTTAATAAAGAGATTAAAGACTTAGAAAATAAGGTTACTAGAGGCCTTATAGTTACTAACTTTACTTTACTTATCTAAGAATAGAACTAAGTACGTAATATTGCTTAAGGCTATATATATAATAATTTTATATAAATCTTAACTATTAAGATAGATAGATGAAATTAAATGCTAATTTTTAATACCTTAGAGAAGGCTAAGACTATAGTTAGAGAAGCTATATCTATTAATAATTATATTAATAAGTTTTATAATTTCTTTTATATTGTTAGGAAGTTATATAATTAGAATATTTATTTTAATATAATTTATAACTATAGAGAAATAATTATAGTTAATTATTGCTTTAACTAAGTAAAGTATTATAATATTACCTTTAAGAAAGCTATAGAGTTTGTTATTTACGTCTTTAATAAGGCTTACTTACTTAAAAAAGTTAAGGCTAAAGACTAATTACGTACTAACTTATAGATTTAAGATTTAGCTAACTTGTTAAGATAGGTAGTAATAATATTAACTTTAGCTTTATAATTATAGCTAAGATAAAATTATCCTTAGAATAATTAGAATACCTAAATAAATAATTCTTAGCTTTTATATAACTAGAGTAGTTAGCCTAACTAGATAAGAGGCTAGTAGGAATATATATAGCTTTAGTAATAGTATTAACTAATTTATTCTTAATAAAGACTTAGAAGCTATTCTATATAGCTAGCTAATAATAAATAATAGTATTAGGGAGATTTAAATTCTTTAATATTAGCTTTACTTACGCTATAGAGAGTTAGCTAGTTAAGACCTTTTAGTAATACTTATAACTATTTAGATAATTAGAACTAATTAAGTTATTATAATTCTTATAGTACTAATAAATACTAATTATTAACTTACTTTAGTTATAGCGTACTAGGTATAAAAAGGAATAACTATCTAATTTACTATTAGAAAGAATAACCTAATAGCTAATAGTAGTAACTTTCTTTAAACTATTCTACTTTTATAAATCTTTTAATAATAGTAGTAGTATAAGTATTATAGTAGGAAGTAAATAAGGTTATTAGAGATTATTATCTTAGCATTTAGAGACCTAAGATTAGGAATAGATTTTATAATACTAATAATAAAGATTAGGAAGAGCTTACTTAGCGTAGGTACGTTAATAGTATAGATACTTTTAGTCTAAGTTAGGATAAGAATAAAGCTAGTAAGTTAACTTTATAGTTAGAAGGTATAGAATTTAAAAATACTACTTTAGCTAATATAGTTAAACATACTTAATATAATATTAATAATAATAAAGATAAAAATCTACGCCTTTATAAAACCTAGGCTTAACTAGATAATTAGGACTTAGATATAGATAATAATTTTAAGTTCTTTAAAGGTACTAAGATTTTAAAATTTTAACCTTTTAAAGGAATAAAGAGGAAGGGCCTTATAAATATTACTAAGATTTTACTTAGGCATCTTATTAGCCTAGAAGATAGCATTATAGTAGAAGATATTATAAATTGCTCTTCTTACTTTATTTAATAGCTAGGTATAATATTATAGTAAGATAAGGTAATCTCTCTTATAACTTAGTCTTATAAAGATAAGATTTAATAAGAAAATAAAGCTTAGATAAAGGAGTAAATAGTAGTATATAATACTTAGCTTAAAAAGGTAATTCTTACTACTAAGGGACATATTTAAAGCTTAACTTTTCTATAAGTAACCTTAGCTAATACTAATTATTGTATATTAATAGTAAAGAAAGATTAGATAGATACTTTAAA
Source organism: Microthyrium microscopicum (assembly GCA_010405405.1). NCBI lineage: Eukaryota > Fungi > Ascomycota > Dothideomycetes > Microthyriales > Microthyriaceae > Microthyrium > Microthyrium microscopicum. The sequence goes on along the minus strand of MU004240.1, from coordinate 1,626,727 downwards.
TATAGTATATAGAGTAAACTTTATAGATATTAATAAGTAATTAATAAAGGCTATTACTAAGAATACTTTATATAGTTATTTAGTCTTAGATACTAACGTATTAAGATATATTTTCTATACTTAGGTATATATTACTATACTAGTTAGAAAAGAATATATTTTATATAAAGTTTTTTTAGATAAAGGCTTTATTATAAACTTTATTAATATTTATATAGCTAAGAAGATAGGTCTTAAGAAGTAAAAGTTTAAGCTAATATATATTACTTTTATTAGTAGCTCTTAATTTATTCTAAATATAAGAGTAAAGGTTATTCTTAATATTAGTAGTACTATTTATAGCGTTTAATACTATCTTATTTTAGAAATAGTTTGCTATAGCATTCTTTTAAGTTTTTATTAGTTTAAAAGTATAAGTATACTAAAGTAGAGTAAGTATAGGCTTTTTATAGTAGTTAATAAGAAGAATTATTAAGTTATTTTAGATTCTTATTATTATAATAAGATAAAGAGAGAGAAGCCTAAGATATAAGTCGCCTTAAGAGATTTACTTCCTTAGGTAGATAAACTTATCTTCCTAATTTATAAATTAGTAAAGGAAGTCTTTTTATAATTTTTATTAGTAGTTTAATAGATTAGCTTAGCCTTAAATACTAAATATTATACTTACTTAGTAGATAATAAGAAATTAATAAGAGTTATAGATAAAGTTTGTTAATAAGTCTTAATCTAAAACTTAAGTAAAGAGGATTATAAAGCTATAAAGACATTATTAATTAGCGCTTTAGAGTTAACTTAAGATATACTAATAAAGGTTATTTAATAGCCTTTAAAAGTACTTTACTAGTAGATACTTTAAAGACTATTAGCGTATTTAAATATATAGAGCCTTATATATATACTTTATTTATAAAATATACTTTTACTATAGGTATAATATATAGTATAATTATAAAGTATATAGGCGTTAGTAGTCTTAAGTTTAGAAGAGAAAAGAAAATTAAGTAAAAGACTAGTTCTAAAGATTATATTAACCTTAATAATATTAACTATAAGGAAATATATAATTATAAGTCTTATTTAGAAATAGTATACTAAGAATATTTAATAAATTTATATAACTACTACTTATACTTATTCCTCTTCTTTATAATAACTTAAGCCTACTGCCCTAATAATTTAGTAACGTAAGGAATCTTTAGTTATTTAGTGTAAATTTCTTTAGACTTTTTACTTAGCTAGGAAGCCTAATTATAATAATATTTATTATTTATATATTTAAGTATATTAAATAGAATAAGCCTAGTTAAGAAAATATATTTAAACGTAGGTAAGTTATTATTTAAAGAGGAGTCTTTAGTATAGCTTAGAATATGCTTAGATAGATAAGAAGAAAGAAAGTTATAACGTATAAGGTAATAAGAAAAGTTAATTATAATATATTTAACTATAAAGCTTCTAAAAAGCTTAAGTATTAACTAGCTAATAGTTATTTTTTATAATTAGGGTAAATAACTAGTAAAGGAAGGCTATATATAGTTAGTTACTAGAGAATCTTTTTATAAAGTAGAATTTAGTAGTATTAATTTTAGGCTTAGGAGTACTCTTATTTCTTTAAACGTAGCTAAAAAAGATATACTTATAGAGGAGTTAGATAAAGATTTATTATAAAATCCTTATTAAGACTTTATATATATACTAGAAGATTAGCTCTATATTAATCTATTAGAGGCGTTACTTATAAGTTTAAGTATATTTAATCTTTTATAGAATTTAGTATATTAGGAACTCTTTATACTAGGACTAAGTAATATATAGTATTTATCTATTAGATAAGTATTTTTATATAGATATTACTTAGAACTTATTATTAATAGTTTAAATATACTTTTTTTATTACCTAAAGAATTAGGAAAAAAAGGGATAGGAGATTAGTTATAAATTCTAATCTTTTCTTTAGTAGAAGAAGAGTTAAATATATAAAATAAGTAATTCTTTATTACTATTAGTTTAAACGTATTATTTTTAGAAGCTAAGGAAAAATCTACTTAGTAAAAGGATTTAATTACTTAAGCTTCTTTGCTTAATTCTATTATAGATTTAGTAGAGTAATTAAAAATATTATAAAACTATAAAAGTAATATTTCTATTATAGATCGTAGAAATAATTTAAGCTTATTAGATTAGTAAGATCTAATAGATACTACTATACTAATAATGTTAGGGTTAATTAATAACCTTAATACAAAATATCTTATGCTTAAGGCTACTTAAACTATATAGTTTAGCTTAAAGAACTTATAAGAGAAAGGATAGTTTCTCTTTAAAGAACTTAAAAAATTAGTATAAGACTATATATAGGTAGTAAGTATATATTATTTAAAGTATTAAGGAAGAATAAAGATTTTGAGATCTTTAATAATTAAGGCTCTTTAAAACTTATTATTATAACGTAACTTAGGTAGAGAAGGGAATATTAATTTAGAAAGCTAGACTATACTTATTTCTTTAATAATAACTTAGATCTTATAAGATTTTTTATAGGATTTTAGAAAGTAGGTAAGTTTTAAATTTAGACTAGATATTAACTTTAAAGATAGAATAATACTAGTATAAAGATTAACTTAAGTAGTATTAAAAGGGAATAAATCCTAGAAGGCTATTCTTATATATTTAAACTTATTTAATTTATATATTTCCTAATAGTATTAAAATAAATTAGCTCTAGGACGTAAGAACTTATTACTTATATTAACCTATGCTATTATTATAGACTTTAATAAAATACTTAAAGGAAGAAAGGACTATAAGAAAGAAATTAAGAGTTTAACTACGCTTATTAGTTTAAACGTAGCTTTAGAAATAGACTTTGCCTAAGACTTAGAAGATTTATACGTAATTAACTTTATACTAAATAGGACTTACTCTTAAGGAGAAGGAAAGCTTAGCTAAGAAGAAGCTTCTTTTATTTATAGATTAACTTACGTACTAGAGAGAATAAATTCTTAAGATCTTACTATAATAAAGTAGATCTTACTATACTAATTACTTAATAAACTTTTAATAAAACCTTTACTAAATAAATATTAATTAATAGTTAATATAACTAAATTATAAAGGGTAAAGGCGCTACTAGTAGATATAGTAGTAAACCTTATAGCTAGGAATATAATAAGAATAGGATTAAAATAATAAACTAAATAGCTAAAACCTCTATATTTTAGTAATATGCTATAAGGAATATAGAAATATTACCTTAATAAAGTAATTAGTAGAGAAAAGTCTAGATTTATTAATATAGTAGTAAAAGATAAAACTATAACTTTAAAAGAGATCTTATATTAAGAGAAAGAGAAGTAGCTTAATCTATTAAAAAAGCGCTATTAGTATAAGGAGCTTTACCTATCTTATAAACCTTTATTAAGAGTTAATAAAGTAAAACTAATTCTCTCTACTAGTCTAGTATTAGTATATATATATAATAAGGCATATAAATAAGTAGTACTAGAATTTCTTATTAACTACTAACTTAAGGATTCTCGTTACTTAATATTAAGTATACTTAAAGATATAGTTATAGCCTAGATCTCTACCTAGATTAAGGTAAGCTTAAGCTTTATTAGTAGTACGCTAATAATTAGTACGTAGTAAAAGAAGCTTTACTATATGCTATATACTTAAAGAGATTTCTTTACTAAATTATTAAAGTATATCTAGATAATAGATCTTATTATATATTATATCTTAACTTATTTAGAAGCTATACTAAAAGTAGTACTACTTAAGATTCTAATAAAGAAAGATAAAGTTTACTAGATAGTAGTTATTTTAAAGCTACTAAAGATAATAGTTATAATATACTATATCTTAAATTAGGCTATAAGAGAATAATTAATATTTAAGAAAGGATATAAGTATAAGCCTATATAGTCTATAAATAGATAGACTTATAATTTTTAACTAGTTAACGTAGTAACTATTAAAAGCTACTATTTAATAAGGTAGAGTAAGCTTATTCTTAATAAGCTCTATAAGCCTAACTATAAAATATTTTTTAAGATAGATATAGCTAATAGATACTAGTTAGTAGGTATCTATATAGATAATATTTATAAAATAGCTTTTAATATAATATATAGTTAAATAGCCTAAACTTAGATAGAATAAGAACTAATAAATACTTATAAGACTTATTAGAAGTTAAAAGATTTTATATTTAGTCTTATACTAGCTCCTAGCTTAGAATTCTTACTTCTAAATTATTGTAATAGAGCTATAGTAGTTAACTTTATAGATAATAATATAGAAGATATAGAAAATATAGATATAATAATTAAGTTTTTATATAAATATTACTTTCTTTATATAGCTTAGGTAAAGCTTATATTTAACTTAGATAAATATTCTTTTGCTTATTCTTTAATTTACGTCTTAGGTATATAAATAGGTTAGGAAGGGATTAAACTAGATAATATTAAAATTAAAGTAATTATAGAATATTCTATACTTATAAACTAAGAGTAAGTTAAGTAATTTAATTATATGCTACTATTTTTATAAAATAGAATTCCTAAGTAATTAGAATTAACTTAGATCCTTAAGAGAGCTATTATAGTAATTAGAAAAAGAGTTTAGGACTTAGTTATATAAAAGTATTAAATATATAAGGAAGTTAGAGCCTTTAAATAGAAAGTAGAGTAATAAGAAGTATTTTAGAGAGTAAAGGATATAATTACTATAAGAATTAGAAAAGATAGGGATCTAAATCTATAATACTACTTTAGTATTAATGTATTTAAGATAGAATATAGTAAATATTTATTCTAGCTTTTTAACTATCTACTAGGAGTTATAGGAAATAAAGTTCTTATTAAAGAATACTTCTTAGTTCTATTCTATTTAGTATAATTCTTAGATATTAAAAGAAACTATAGAACTATAGAGAGAGAGGTATTAGCCTTATTAAAAGTAATAAAATATTTAAGTTAGCTCTTTATTAGTACCTAATTTTTAGTAATAACTTATATTAACTACTTTACTATTATTTAAATTATTTAGGAAGATATAGTTAGTATAGCTTAAACTACTTCTTAAAAGTAATAACTACTTAAGTATAATTTAAAAATTATATATGTCTCTAGAAAGGATATTACTATTATAGATAGATTATTTTAAGTTAGTAGTAATCTAGTCTTATATAATACTAAAATATATAAAGCCCTTAAAGTTAATATAATTACTAATAAATTTAGAACTCTTTTTAAATATTTATATCTTTAAGAACTAGAAAGTAAGGATCTTTAGGAGAAGATAAATAAAGATTTTAAGTCTTAGGATAACTAATTAGTAGATTCTTAGTATAAGGAGAAGGTTTTCTTTCTTTTAACTAGATAAATGTAATAAACTTTAGGAATAAGTAAGAATATACTTAAATAAGTTTAATAAAAGCTAGCGTGTTAAGTAAAGTATTTTTAACTTATTTAAGAACCTAAGCTTTACTTAGCTTATTATAAGAGAAATAGAGAGCTAGCTTATTATATTCTTAGTAATTAGCTTTATATAGTACTTAGAAGAACTTATAATATATATAGATATTAGGTAGTAGATAGAACTTTTTAGTCTATTATTAGAAGATATTATTAGCCTTTATAAATTTAGGATATTTAGTAATATACTTAGGAATATCTTACTTATTAACTATTTAGACCTAAGTAGCATATTAAGAATTTGACCTTAATTTTATAGCTATAACCTTAGAACTATATTTCTTTTAACTTATTAAGTCTAATCTTCTTAATATTAAAAAAGGGGAATAGATATATTATAGTCTTTTAAGACTACGCTATATAATTCTTTACTAGTAGAGCTATACTAGAATATAAAGGTATTTATATCTAGAAAGTATTCTATAAGAAAGTTCTTTTATAAGCTAAATATCTACTAACTACTTTCTTAGATAATAGTGTTTAATTTTAGAATAGAAAGTTTATAGATAAGCTTAAGCTTAACGTAGTAAAGATATTCTTTAGTTTATTATATTATCCTTTTTCTATTAGTTTTATTAAAAAGCTAGTCTATATAGTTAAGGTAGAGATAGTTAAATATATTCTTAATTATCCTAAATAGCTAAAATATTAGTATAAAATAATAGACTAGTAGTTTAAAATATTAGTAAGTAGACTATTAAAAGTAGAGAGATATATACCTAAAATGCTATTATATAAATTTTAACTTTAAAGAATATAGGACTTTATAGTTAATAAAAAACTTAGATAATTAGTAATAGATCTAAGTTTATAAGAGGAAGTTACCTTATTAAGGCTTAATGCTATAGCTTAAGTAAATTAGATAGTAAGGCTAGCTTAGCTAGATAAAATTAAGGAGCACGCTATAGAAAATTACTCTACTAAAGTAATATAATACTTTAGTAAAAGCTTTTTAGTAAGTAATAATAATATAAAGCTAGGAGATCTAATACTTATAAGGGAAGTTTACCTAGATAAATAGAGGAGCTAAGCCTTTTAGCTATAATAGGTTAGGCTCTATATAGTAGAGTCTTTTAATAATAATAGCTAAATAGTTATAATAAAAGGAATCTTCTTAGGTTAAATTTATAAGGATATATAATAATATTTAGATAATCTAAAGATTTATTTAAAAAAGGGGGAATCTTCTTAGATCTTAGGGGATTTAGAAGAATAGATAAAGGAATTATAAAGTAATATGCTTATTTAGTAGAACGTATTAAAATAAGAGTAGTTACTAGAGTTTAAAGAGCTTAAAGATAAAGAAGTTCTTAAATAAAGATAGGAGTAGCTATAAAGATCTAAATAATTTAGCCTAAATAATAAGGAGAATAATAACTTAGAATATTAGCGTTATTATAAGCTAGATTTAAATAGGGTAAGTAAAAAAGTTTATAAAATAGGATTAGTATTCTTATATAATAAGCTATTAGATATATTTAGCTCTTAAGGTATAGGCTAGGTAGGAACTATAATAAGTAAGTTACTAGTAAGAGTAGTTAACTAGTAAAATATATATCTATTATTAAACTATTACTTTTATTCTATAGAGAGATTTAAATTATATAATAACTAGACTAGAAAACTAGTTAGAAGAAAATCTTAGCCTAGTAAATTGCTTATGCTTATCTATTTAATAATAAGGCTAGTAGGCTATTTTCTACTTTAATAGATTATTAAGAAATTTTTAGACTATAGGAAGTTAAACTACTATTATTAGTTTAAATATATTATAATAAATACTAAAATATAATACTTTTCTTTTATAATATATAATTTAGAATATTGCTCTCTAGATAGATAGCTAAGATAATACTAAGTATTATATAAAGGAGTATTTATTTTATAATGCTACTCTTTATAGAAATATAGAAATATTATATATCTTAGGATAAGGTATTCTTCTATAAGACTAGATATACCTAAAATAACTAGGAGTACTACTATTAGTTTAATAATACCTTAGTAGAGAAGATTATATTTTTATAGTAGAGGAAGATATTCTAAGTATAATATTCTAGGAGGTATATAAATATCTCTATGCTCTTAGTAGAGAAAGATATTCTAAATATAATATTCTAAGAGGTATATAAATAATCCTATGCTCTTATTAGTTTAAATATAGTACCTTTATATTATAAATATTAATAGATTTATAATTAGCTAGAATACTATTTAATATCTATAGTTTAGCTAAATATAGTAGTAAAGATTCTTAAGAAGAGCTATAGTAATATATTTTCTTAGGAAAAGCTATATAGCTAATTTAGGCGTTACTATACTTTTAAATATACTATTTTTAACTAGGTAAGATATATATAGGACTCTATAGAACTTAGAGAATAAAGTTAACTCTTTATACTATTTTAGAGACTTAATAATAACTTTTATTATTTATAAGATAGCTTAGCTATAAAATCTTAATACCCTATACCCTTATTTATTTAATAATAGCTTTTCCTTTAGAGTTATATAATAGAAATTTAGATATACTAAATTAAAGAAGCTAGATTTTAATAATATGCTTATAAGAGAATATAATTAATACTAGTAAGTAAATAAAAGTCTAACTTAATAACGTAAATCTTTAGGAATTTAATAACTTAGGAGCTAGCTTTAAATCTTTTACTATAGGAGATAAAGTTACTACTTTTATATATTTAAACGTAATTAAGAGCTTCTAATTTTGAAAGCTATAATTATCTCTTAAGAAGGCTAGTAAAGAGTTAATAAAATATTTAGCTTTAAAGATTTAAGAATCTAAGCATAACTTTTCTAAGTAGATACTAATGTTTAATTAAGGAAGAAATAAATTATTTACTTATTAGCGTATATTTTACTTCTCTAAATTAGATTACTCTATTTCTTTTATACTATACTTTATAATAGGATATTCTAAGATTATAAGGATAGATACTATATAAAAATATATTAATAGATTTTAGTATTACTATTAAAAATAGTGGATTTAGTAGATACTACTAAGTAATAATAATTTATACTAAAAACTAACGTAGTACTTTAGCTAGAAGATTTCTTAAAAGACTTCTTAGAGAGCTTATTTATTAAACTAAATATAAATAATGAATAATTATAAAATAATTACTATAATTCTATATATAAAGCGTAAAAGGTAGCTAACTTAACTTATTTATATTTAGTATAATATATATAGACTAAAAAGTATTTCTTAATAACTAACTCTAGCTTAGATTTAATTAGAGAATATAGAGGAGAGTATTAGTTAGTAAGAGAAATAGACGTAGATAATTAAGCTTAGTAAGAGAAGAAATTAAATATTCTAAAATATAACTAGCTAGATTATAATAAGTAGGTAATAAAACTTAATAATAAGTAGAAGCTAGAGAAGGTAGTAGACTATCTTAAGGAAAAGATCTAGTAAAGACTAGCTATTCTTAGGACAATAGATAAAGAAAAGTAGAATACTTAAGATCTAGTAAATAAATTAAATAAGGTATAAAAGCGCCTTAACCTACGTTTAAGAGTTCTTATTTAATAAGGGATATTTATATTTTTAGTTTACTAAGGTTAGGTATAAAAGTATATAGTTATATATAATTTAGATTCTACTAAACTCTAAGAATAAAAATATATAGATTAAGCTAATATTAAAACTATTTTTAATTAGTAGTAAGCTAATATATATAAGTTTCTATATATCTTAAATAATATAAAAGAAGCTACTTATTATACTTAGCTCTATATAGAAGACGTAATTTCTCTTAATTACTAACTTAAGACGCTTAATGCTTAGTATAGTTTATTATTATACTAGTAGGTTAATATAAAAGATAACTTAGAGTTTAAAGATAATAACTCCTTCTTCTAATAAGTAGAATATATTTTATAAGTATAAGTATATAAGAAGAATAAAGAAGAGCTAGATGTTTTAATACTCTAAGGTAAAGTAGTAAATTTAAGGAGAATTAAATAACCTTAATTATATTAAGATATAGCTAATTTTTATATAATTATTATAGAATTTTCTATTACTATAGGTAAGTAAAAAGCCTAAGTTTAGGCAAATAGATTACTAATTAAACTAGTAGCTAAATAAGTCTAATTTAACTTAATAGCTACTAGTAAAGAAGATAAGGTTACTCTTAGGCTAGAAACTACTATTATATTCTAAAATTTACTAGTTAAGATTAATAATCTAATATTACTATTCTTTATATAACCTTTCTTATAGAAGGAGATAGAAAGTAGAGCCTCTTTATTATATTAGAGAGTAGAGTAGATTAATAGAAATCTAATTCCTTTAGGCTTATCTAATTTAGAAGTAGGATTAGGTTTATTACTAAACTTTTTAATAGAAGATATATATACTATTATGTAGGCTTTTAAAGATACTTAAATATAATAAGAATAACTAAAAAATAAGCTAAAGAAAAAGATAAAATTAAAGATAGTATATAGCCTAAATTAGGATAGAAATAAGTACTATATACTAAAAGAATAGCTATAGAATTATATAGATAGTAAAATTCTATAAATATAGCTTTATAAACCTAATCTAGAAATTAAATATCTTAAGATAGACTTAGGAATTCTACTAATAGTAGAATATTCTCTATAACTAAAGCCTTTCTTAGAAATTGTAGCTATTATTAAAATAATTATATAATACTATATATTAAAGAAAAGTAAAGGTAAGATAAGCCTTTAAAAGTTAGATATCTTTATTAAGTATCTAACTTAGGTAAGAACTTAAGTTTAATTTTAATATAACTATAAGATAGTAAGAGGTTAATTAGTTTATAAGAATTAGGAATATTACTATTTTTTATAATAAGGTTAAATTATAATTAGTAGGCCTCTTTAGATATACATAAGACGCTTAGAGCTAATTAGACTATTATTAAAATTCTATAAAGTCTATATAAGTAATAAGGTAACTTAAGAACTTATATATAAGAAGAAGAATCTAGATTTTATTAGTAAATTACTAGTACTACTAAATAATATTAGATACTTTACTTAGTATAAAAAGATTATAAAGCTATTCTATAATACTAAGGGTAAATTTATAGCTACTCCTTTAGGATAGGTAGTTTAGAATATATTTATTTACCCTAGACTAGGAGGCTTTAATTTTATTAACGTTATATATAATAATCTACTTTAGTATTAGTAAAATATAATATTTATTATTAAAAATAAGAAAGTTACATACTAGGACTTAGGACTAGATTATCTTAAAGATACTTAGAAATAGCTAATAGATATAGCTAATAAGGTAGCTATAACTAAGTTTAATTAAAACTTAATATTAAAATAAGTTTAAAAGTAGATAGTAAAACGTAATGAGTAAGTTTAATAGTACGTTAAGGCTTTACTATAAGAAAATAATACTATTTAATAGTAACGTAATAAACTTATAGACTATATAATAAAGTACTTAGATTATTTGCTATTAGACTACTTCCTTAACGACTTACTAGTTTAATTTACTCTACCTATAGGTAAATATAAAAATAAATAGTAGTATAATAGTAATTATTTACTATAGCTATAAGATTATATAAATATTAACTCTAGTAGTAACTAGATAGATAATAATAAAAAGAATAGTAACTATAATAATTAATTTAAATTCTATACTAATAAACTACCTAAAGAAACTAAGTATTATAGTAAACTATTAAATAATACGCCTTAGTTAATAATAATACCCTAAGAGAATAATATTATACCTAAGAAAGTACTAATTAAAATATCTACTTTAATTAATAACTTTATTATAAAGAAAGTCATAATAAATAATTAATATAGAAATTATAATAATCTTAAGGAATATAGACACCTTAATAATTTAGAAGCTAAATAACTACTTAATAAAGTTAGGTAGTAAAATCTACCTATATAATAAGTTTATAATAGTATAATCTAATAAGAGGATATATAGCTTTATAGTCTTTAGTTTATATATTATTTAATATAGTAAGAATATAATTAAATAGGCTTCTTATTCTTAGAGCTAGTAATATCTTCTAATATTACGCTGCTAACTACTTATAGCCTATTATAGCCTTTACCTACTTTATAATAAGATAAAGTTAAGGACCTAGATATAGGTACTTATTACTTAATACTACGTTTAATATATATAAAGATATATAAGATTCTCTATAAAGAAGAATAGCCTAAAGAGGAATATAACTTATTATTAATTATCTAACTTAAATAGGAACTATCTCTAAATAATATATTAGAGGATAATAAAGAGGAGAGTAAAGGTACTAAAGGAGAGGATAAGGAAACTAAAGGTAGTAAGTTTGCTATAACTAATAAAGAAGAAATTAAGTAATAGGAAATTTATTAGTAAAAGGTTTATTTATATATAAGGTTAAGATTATATCTTAACTTTTATTATTTATAGGATAGTTAATAGCTAGATTATTAACCTATAGTCCTTAGTACTATATAGACTTAATAGCGTAGATTACGTCTAAAAGTATAAAAATAGGTAAGATCTTAACTTACTTTAATTATTAAGATATATATTATATAGCTAAATTAAGTGCATCTTCTATATTTGATTTATATCCTCTTGTCTTCTAGATTCTACGACGTATATTTAAACGCATAGTGGAAGCGCTAGCCTGTTTGGAGGTTCATACATAATCACCGCCATCCACAGTCTAATATCGCTCTCTACTTTGCATTTTCTAAACCGCCTATGCAGCAACATGCTTTCCCTTTTTTCATCTATTCTACACTTTGTTGAGACGCTACTTGTTCAGATACTCGAGCATGGGGTATCTGGACTTGTCTCGTGCTCACGCAGCACAGCTAACGCGGGTTGTTCAAGGCAGAACCCAGTGTCAGCGCAACTGCGGATAGGAGGCTGTGTTCTTCAACAGTGAACTGTCTTCCAAGTTCCAAGTTCCCCAAGCAGGCATTTTTCAACCGCTCCACGAGTTCATGGGCGTGTCCAGCCATGCCAGGTCCCTAGCTGACTGTGAGATGAAATCACAAGAATCACCGATGAATCCTGGCCGTCTAGGAACGTTCCACTGTGTAAGCAAATTCGACTTTATTGTCCGAGCATCAACGGACGTCGCCATGTAGTATGTACGGATGTATGCAATCATCAACCAGGATCAACGACCTATCAAGAAAAAGGACCGATGGACAACTGTTGAATGTAGCCTGTGAGCCCTTTGCCGCTGTCGTGGTGGTCCGCGCCTGTTGCATGTGCCCGCCTTCAATCTAACCATTGATGCGGGCGATGCAAGGCTGCTGGGGCTCATACCCAGACAGCACGCGAGTCTGGTTTAACTTGTCCCGAACTCCCAGGTCTTTGCCAATATTTGAGAAGGTGTTCGCTGGTATGCTTTTTCCTGCCTCTGATATATCCACGCTTAATGTCTGCCTGCCCGCGTTACTCTGTATGCTAAGCCCTTTGGCTGCGTGAAGATCACTACTCCATCCCGCGGATTCGAGTCCTCCTATATTGCCTCTTTTTATTATCTACTAATTGCGGGTTTAACACTGCTTATCCTGGCTCAAATTCCACGTTTGCGGCTCGCTCGGTCCTTGAAACCCTAGTCTTTCGATCATATTGTTCCAACTATTAGAATTTCCAATTTCGTCACATCTGCCTAGGTCATCCTGCTTGCGGAACCATTTCAAGCTCGCCATAACTTTGGTCACAACTGAACATCAGCATGATGACTACCACCATGCTGTCGACGGACTTGAATGTTGGCTCAGCCGCGGCGTCTGTCGTGGCGGCATTCCATTCTTCGGCCAATATCATGAGAGAGATACACGAGAAACATCAAAAACGACAACAATCTATAGAGATATTAACACGGGATAAGCTCGTGAGAGATGCGCTTCAAAAAGCCGCAGAGGAAGTTGCGCAAGCATTTACTCTTGGATCTCAAGAGATGGGACAGTGGTTTGGAGCCGGCGATGGTATGTCAAAACTCTACTTTCATCAGCTTGTAAATAGCAAAGCTAATCTTGTCACAGATGAAGCTAAAGAAAAGTTGATCGAGATCTCAGGCCTGGTGCGATCAGAAGTCCTTCGAAGCCTCAAAGTTGCAAAGGATTACGACAATGCTGTATTGGATATGGATCGCATGCTTGAAGACGTTGTCATATACAAGCGCGATACCATAAAGACCATACAAGGCCTAAGAGCTAGGTCCGAGCCGATGCCGTCGTATGTATCAACAAGACCGGATTCAATCACTCTTCCAATGAGGTCAACTCTGCGAGAATCGACCACATCTTCGCGGCCTTCCACTTCTAGCGGCAACTCGAACAACCACCAGTTCGCCGTGAAAGACATTCAAGAAGAAGATGTGCCACTGCAATTAGCGCCAGAACCAGTTCTCACAAAGTCAAGTTTTGGCAGCAGATTGTTCAAGAACAGACATTTCTCAATAATCGGAAAGAAATCCGATGCTGAGAGGTCACCCCATAGCAGTCTTGGATCAGACACAACTCGCAGCGGCTACGACGCAGGTCAGACGCTCATCGAAGAAGAGGAATTCCCAATATCTCCTTCGACTACAGCTTTTAGCAACAGATCTTCTCAGCCATTCTCACATGTGTTGCCTGGCTATGCGCCAGTGCCGAAAGTGGACCAAGGAAATCAACAATCAGAAGCTTCTTTGGCCTGGATAAACAATCAGGCCAATTCCAGAGCGTCCGATGCTAGCGACTTCTCGGATAAGATATTCGTTCCGCCAGGGCACTACCAGGGAAACAATCAGGGGAACCATTACCAGTCTCCCCCTATTGATTTCGGCCAGCAAATGTCTCAGCAGCAAATGTACCCTCCAATGTTCCAACAAATGCATCGACAGATACCCCCACAGATGCCCCAGCAGTACTACTCTCCAGCATCTCCCCAGCAAGCCACTTATCCTTATTCTCCAACATCTCCGACTTCTACTTACTCCAGAGATGGCTTTCAAAACATGCAACAGCAGAACATGTATCCCTATCACGCCTACAGCTCGCCAGCTCTCGTCCCAGCTGCTTTGGCAACATCTCCACCCGCTAATATACCAGTCATGCCTCAGCACATGTTCCAGCAACAACAACAGTTCCAACCTCAATCAACAGCCTGGTACTCTCCGGATCGGCCAAGTCCACCCTCTCCCGCAATCCAATACCAACAAAACCCAATGACAAACCCAATACCATACCCACCTCCATCACCCAGTCTACGCTTCAACTCCCCCACTCCTCTTCAGCAACAACCACTTCCAGCATCACCAATGTCCCAACCCCCAACGACAGCGCCGCTTCAACCAACCTTTAGCATACGAACCAGATCGTCTAGATCATCCGGCCAAACCTCCAACGGCAGTCTCCATCCCCCCTTCTTCGGCACATCAATCGTCTCCCGCCCCTCCACCCCTGAAATCACCGGCCGCCCAGAGAAATCCAACAACTACTGGGGTTTCTGCAAAGGATCATGGACAACTCGCGAAGAACCAACCAAGGGTTTCTCCATCGCGCGCATTCCTCAGGGTATGTACGGAACCAGCGTAACCTGGCAATGCAAACAATGTTCCTTCTCCGGCGTCTGTGTCGGCTCCAAAAAACCATACGCATTCGATCCGCGAGTCCAAGTTGATCCGGAAACGCACGTACGCTACAAGTGGATGTTTTTGGCGAAAAGCCACGTTAAGAAATGGGGCGGCAAGTGGAGTAATGATAGCTATGGGTGTGTGTTTTGTGTGGATTTGGGAAGGAAGACGGGGACGTTTGGAGATGTTAAGAGTTTGATGGCTCATATTTCGGGTGAACATACACATGTGAAGGAGGATGTGGCGAGGAAGAATAAGTTGATTGTTGGGCCTGTGGGAGAGGGACAGGACTGGGATATTAACATTCCGGTTGAAATTCAGGAGGTTGATGGATAATTTGGTGATTTGTTTTTTTTGTATATGTTTGATACCCTTTTTAACGCCAGAGTTCTATATACTGGTGTACACTTAGATACTAGTGTATTGATTTTTTATAGTCATGATTATTTGCGTATAAATCAATCTTAGTATTGTCATATTCTAATTTCGCATGGTATTAGGTCTTGCACTCTGGCGATACATCTCCCAACGCCATTCAAACTCCACTTAAAAACGCACATCCAATATCCAAGGACGCTGTTCAATTCCAAATGAAAACTCTCTCTGACTCTACATAACCACACAGCACGAATTCTGCTTCTTCGCCTGTGTATAGAACATCTTGCTCCGGCTATTCAGATCCTCACTCTTGCTCACCAAACTATCAATCTTCTCGCCTCGTTCCAGCACACTCTCAATGGTCTTTTTCATCAGGATTTTCGTCTCATCCAATTCATTTTGGATGCGCATGATGCTGTCGGCGGCTTGTGGATCTTGGTACTTTGTGAGGTATTCTTTGAGCTTGGGCCAGGTTACGGAGGCGTTGGTCTTTTGAGATTCCCAGGAGGCGCGGGAGTTGTCCATGAGGAATTCGTCGCACATTTTGGAGAGGACTTGATGGGCTACTAGGGAGGGGTATTCGTGGTCGCTGATTATGATGCCGGTTATGCCTTCGCTGCGGGTATATACGTGGAAGGTGTATTCTGTGGACGAGAGACGTTAGTACGGATGAATATTGTGCTTCGACCGATGTGGCATACCTCGTTCTTCTACATCTTGTCTTTGGCCGGCGCGGGTTCGTTCGGCGATTGTCTTGGCTGTGAATGTCATGAACTCCTCAACGCTGATAGCTTATTAGTTTGGGGTTTTTGAATATCAAGGTAGGACGGTTGATGAAGTCATACCTTCCGCGTGTGAATCGCGACCAGCTGCTAAGGTCCTTTTCGGAGCATAACTCGACTGTTGGCTCAACATTGGTCTTTAGGATCTACGATAACATCGTCAGCGCGGGGTATAGGGTGAGGTCATGGAGATACGGACGCCGACGTAGAGTAACTTCATGGTGGTGGTATAGTAGATATTCGGTGGAGGAGGTTTGTAAGAAAAACGAAGTTGTTGTTGGTGGTAAAAGGAAGTTGGAGGATTTGGTAGGCAGCTATTTCAAGGGGAGATGTTTTGGAACCGGAAGCGTCTTGAACCTTGCTGGGCGCTGTAGTCAACCGCCGTTGGTCTCGTGGTTGTGGCGGTCAGAGGGCAATCTTTGTGTGGCGTTCATTATTGAAGGTATCATCGCCCCTCAAGCTCCGGTGCATCTCCAGGCTGCCTTTTAAAAACATACAACATACATCTACAATATTACCATACATACACCGCCCTGTCACATCTAGCCAAGTAGAGAGCATAACCAGTGGAGCTCATATCAGTCTGTGCCCTTTCCAAGTCTTCAGATATCCTGGTAGACCCACCTCATCAACGTAACCGGAACCGACAACCCGAGCTTTGAGACTCTTTTCCAAACAACAACTCAGGAGCATTCGAAATCATGGCAAAAGACCCTCTGGATAGCATTCCTCATGAGCGGACCGAACCGCGACCTGATTTCTCCAAGCCATTGGTTGGTAAAAAGTTACCCGAGTCCCTACAGAGCACGCTCGATGACGAAGAGAAGCTCTGGGACGCTCTATACGAAAAGCCGTGAGCAAACAAATGTTGCTCTAAATTGCCAACTGCTGATAACCATCTTAGTAATACCGATTCGACTGACTCAAATGTACGATATGCTGCCTACGCCGCCCGCTTCAGAACAATCCTCCTCTCAGCACATCGATATGTTGCCTACACATCAGACATTGGCGAGTCATTTCGTCCAGTTGCACATCCAGGAATGATAAGGGCAGCTTATGGAATCTCATGGCTGTATATTGGAGGAGATGTGGCATATGAAGGCTTCAAGGCTTACAAGCACAATCAAGCGGTCCTCAACCCTCAAGGAGCGTTAGCTGCAGCTGCTCACAAAGGCAATCAACACGAGTCAAAGGTCGAACAAGTATCAGCAGGACCGCATCTTCAACCTGGAAGAGTAGCGGCGATTGACGACTATCGGACAGTCATGGCACAAAGAGCCATCTTTCAAACTGTTGCGTCCATGGGATTACCTGCTTTCACAATACATTCTATTGTACGATACTCTGGAAGAGCTATGAAGGATATCAAGAATGTGCGAGTGAGGACTTGGGGTCCCATAGGAGTAAGTAAAACCAGTTTGCTCGAGATATGTTGCTGACAAATGACAGCTTGGTCTTGCAGCTGTTCCATTCCTTCCATATATTTTCGACAAGCCTATTGAGCATGCCGTCGAATGGAGTTTTCATAAAGGGTTTGAAGTCTTGGGAGGTGCAACTGGATCAAGACCAGCAATGGCTGTACCCTCAAAAGAAGAGAAGGAGAAAAAGGAGCTATGATCGGAAATCGTCCTACAAGCTCACTTATAACAACGCACACTGTTTATGCATACCACGCAACTCACGATCGGTACTACATACTGTAACAACAAACATGTTTGAAGACATACCACTAACGCTAATAAATACCATACTCTAATTTCAAATCGCCGATGTTTTGCTAGCATTCCTTGATCACTACAGCACCTATTGACATCAAGGAATGCGGAATCATAGCCGAGCGACCCAATCATGTCAAGGATTCTATCGTGTACTTTCAGTGTTGACAACAATCAGCTGAAGATTAATTAAACGCAGACTCGCGAATGACCACGCCGATTCAACCATGAATCACAACTTCAACCATCATGATCTCCACACCACTATCTCCTGGAGATGCGCTCTCCAGATATCCCCCTTTTCATGCTCGCACCAAAGTCTCCTTTGGACCAGCTGACCGCAAAGGCAAGAAGAGCCATCTACACAGAGAGGGATGGATAGTCGACAACTCTAAAGCTTTTGGGGCCGTAGTCACTCGCTCAATATCCGCATCGGAAGTGCCTATCCTTCATCGCCAAATGCGAGAACACAGGAGCCCAAGTGGTATCAAATTTCAACGGCCTGGCCACCATCGCCACGGCACTGAATACATTGTTCGTCCCAATATCAACAAGTATTCCGAAAGCCAAATAGCAAGTCTCCGACACTATCAGGCCAAAACCCGCCGCCTCTCATCCCAAGAATACGTCAACTGGAAAGATTGGCCTGACCACTCACCCCGTTTAGAACACCAACGTATCGTTGAACTGGACACTGAATCAGCATACTCCCACACCGCAGCCCATACTGAAGCCCAAAGTCCCTCGCCAGCACCAAAACGTGTACTACCCATTGACTCGAAAGGCTTCATTGCCTCTTCGCCCATCAAACAAGCCCGCCAACTCGCCATCGTGCGCAAACCCGTCCCATCCGCACCAACAACACCACACAGCCGCAACTCCAACATCAGTGCCTTTGACTGGGACGAAAACGACACCACCCACTCCCCTCCTACACCACCGCCAGAAACACTCCCCGAACTAATCCCCGAATCACCCATCCTCGGCTCACCATGGGACGACCAATCTCCACCGCCCTCACCATCACCTCAACAACCTTCGCGCCAACGAACCACAACCACCACCAAATCCCCTACCAAGTCCACCGCCCTACCCAGCAAAGCAAGTAAATCAAACCTCAACAACCCCCCACATCCGAAAACCCATCCCACCACCCGTATCACAACACAACCAGCATCTACTCAACCGTCACGGTACAAATACCTCCTCGACCCATCCGTCTACTTCGCCCTCTTCTTCACATTCATCGAAGATGCAATCCGCCAAGAAAACCGCGAACATATAGCGCGCTGGAGTCTATGGACAGCCAAAATGCTGTTAATATTGTATCTGGCAGCCTGTGTGTGGAATGTCGTTGCTGCAGTGCGGGATGCGGTGTTGCGGGCTTTTGCGCCGTTGTGGGCTTTTTGGGAGTTGGTTGGGTGGGTTTTTGGACGGTGATGGGATATTGAGAACAAGATGGTGGGTAAGAAGATCGGGGGGATAAGGCGGATTTGGGTTACTTTCTTATGCTGCAGTTGGGAGTTGTAGCTGGTTTTATATTCTAGTGATTTTCGGGTCTGTGACACCTGGAAGGGAGGAAGGCAACAATGGTTGAAACTGGGTTTCGGATTATGGTAGTCTGTATGATATATCAATGACATTTTGACTTCTTAAATGAATGACATGAAATGCGTATTTTATATGGGTACCTACCTAAAATATGTACATGTGAATCTTGAACATCGTATTACTTGCCTGACAGAACCTGAGATATGGGTATCTATCTACAGCACTATGTAGTGTGTAGGTCTCCAACACTGCCCAGGTGCCTGAAGTAGACTTTACATGAATCTGTGCCTGGGTATAACTCTTGAGAGGGTATTTTCAGATACGTGTATCGCTTCTTAACGTATAGTTTGAGCCATTTCTGTCTGTTCATATGTGAACGGGACTGACCCTATCGTATACCATGCCCAATTCTTTGAAGTTGATGCTGATTTGTGTTTAAGCCTTGGAGTATCTTCAAGGTGGCTTAGGAGTCGACAACCCGAATTTCGAATGCCCCTCTGGCTCTTCGCTAGAGACTTTGATTGTGTCATCGTTAGACAAACTGGACTCGGGCTTTGCAGCCAAATTCTTCTTCAGTGGGACTTTGACCGTCCTCAGATCAACCCAATCACCCTCTTCGCTAGCTGTTTTCCAAGTCATGTTCTCAGTCTTGCCCTGGAAAGTCTCGGTGATTTCCAAACTCAGTCTTTCGACAATGCCGGCGGTACTCTCCAGCTCCATGGAGTTCTGTGAGTGTATATCGGATGCAGAGTAGGTGTTGAGCAGAGTCGAGGGATCCTTCTGAAACGATTTTCTGATAATGCTTCGTGTACTTCTATGCCTTGATGCGAGGTGTTTGCCGTTCGCTGTGATGCTAACGGTATATCCCAAGCCATCGTCTGCGATGCCTTCCAAGTCAAACCAAACTAACGATGCGCCTACAGAATAAGTCGCTCCTTCTTTTGGTCGCAATGTGATTGTTGGTATGCTGTTGACGAGCGTTGTGGACGTGTCCTTTGGCTTGATGGGGCGAGCGCTGAAGAGGCGGCCTAGAACTGGACGCAGAGCTGGAGCACAAGCACATACTAAAGCGAGATTGATCTCGATCTCTGAACAGATCCAATGCGGATATGCTTGCCAAGTTATGTCCCAGGTTCCTAGTAAACTTGCATAAACGTAGTAACACCGAACGCAACCGACTGCAAAGACGAAGAAGCCTAGTGACAGCAAGCCGATCACGCTGTATCTTTGCCTTGGATCCATATCTAGAATGAATATAGCTGGTATGGGAAGTATCGCGACTATGAGCTCAAGAACCGTACTGAAGGATGTCAATAGGAAATTCCACGGACGGAACTTGACTTGACTTACTTTATAATGCTCATGGACAGCATAAATGCTCCCAAGTCCAGACATTTGGCATTTGGATCTGGTGGGTATTTCCATAGCGCTTGAAGTGGTCTGCAGTCATAATATGTCAGCTTGGTCTAGCCTCCAGAGATGATTTTGTGTAATCGGTACTTACATGCACATAAAGATGAGTGGCAAGAGATATGCGACCAAAAACAAAACAGATACACCAATAACAGTATACAAAATCCAGCGGTATCCCATTTGAATATGTTCTGCAAGGCGAAAATAAAATGAGAGTAACGATAATCGGACGCAGGAAGATGAGACGGCCCAGCAAAAACAGGAAGCAAAGAGAGGTTTGCCAGAATCTGTTCATATCAGATCAGCATCATTCAGAACATTAGACAGAGCTTCATACCCATGTAATTAGGGATCGTCAAATCCCAAATGTGCTTGTCCCATCCTACATGAGTGAAGCCATAATCGACTGCGCTCGTTACGCCGACACTTGCCATCTATAATAATCAATCAGTTGTACCCTCGAACTTTCCAGATGACATCACATACCCAAGCAAGAAATATAAGGACATCGTCCAACCCAAGCCATCTTCGAATTACAAGTCGGGCGTAGAGACGACAAAAGACGACGATTGTAGAGATTCCAAGAAATGTAGCCGTTACGATGAGAAGCTCCGGACCTCTGGTTACCGGATTGACGTAGTTGGGCTTGGGCCAATGAATAAGGACATCGGAAGGAGTTGGTTTGAAGACGCCCATGTTGCTCGATTCCCTCGTGGCACGCTGGCACTGCAGCAGCTCCAAACCTATCGGGGTACCATCCTTCCAGTCGTCTGGTTGTGTTCAGCGGGATCGTATTGCGGATTATATTGAAGGTGACACGGCATCTAGATCGATACTAGAATACGCCCTTCGCTCCTGCCTCGAGGCAGGTATACACACGCGGACGTCCTAGTGGAATGAAGGAGTCTTGCTGTTGGACCTCACAAGTGTGAGCAATGAAGATTCTCACGCTGACGAATGGGTTCAGGCAGGAATATGTACCATCCTGCAGTTACCACTGGGCAAGATCAATGACAGTTGCAGATAATTTAGTGCGCCCAGAGCAGTGGAAAGGAGCAGCGTGGGTGGCAGGCTCTCTTTGAGCAGTTGGAAAATGTGTGCCTTAAACCATCGCTTGGCTGAATTATCGCGTTTTCATTTGTCCCCGTGGGGAAGATTAGCTGCCTGACTCGAGACATGGCGCCACGAACTGTTAAAGCATGGAGATCGCATTTACTGGGCTCTTTGATACCTTACCAATGACATGGAGGGATTTGTTTTAGCATCTCCCTTTGAAGTTACCCCTCAGCATAAAGCTTGCGCGCCTGACGATCCTTGACTGAATGGAAGGAATTGTGCTTTTCAGCATTGTTCGATGCATGTCAAGGACAGTTCAGATCATTGATTGCGAGCAGGAACTACCCAAAGTGCGTGGTTTGCGCGGACTGTTCGAACAATTCGTGAAAAAGATAATTGCTGGCTTACTTGGTAACTTGGTATTCTTGACAATGGCCTGATTGTAGCCACTGAAGCTATCGTGGGAGAATTTTGTAAACGATTGGCTCTCCTTTTCTTCACCTTGTTGCGCTTCCAACGGTTAGCAAAAAGCCTCGCAACGTGAGGCTACTTCATGTGGCTAAGCGGGCTGCTTTCTCGGCCAAAAGATGCAGAGCACAGATTCACAACGTCGTGGGCCTCGTGGCAGGAGGTGGCCTAAATCTAACCTTAGTTGGAGGTTGTATCCATGCGAGTATGCAAGAAGGAAGCGAGATCATCCGCAAATATCCTAGAAGCGATCTTGAAGGAGAGAAGAGATAGTGTCTGAAGGATTCGGAAAACACTATCTAACTACTACTCCTGCCTGTGTACGACTTGTGACTGAACAGCCTTGATGAATGCAAGTTTCAATGGTTCGGTGATGCCAAGAAATAAACGAAACTCCATCTTTTAAAAGGGCCGAATGTTAGCGATGGTCGTTTAGGTAACAAACAACAAGCTTCAACTTGCTTTATTTCGAGGAGGTTGCAATGGCCCTGAGTACTCTTGCTCTAGCCCGGGGACCCCTATCAAAGTATCAAGGCATGGCTCCGCATGAGAGGTAAGGTAAGGTACCAGCACGGAGTATGCGAACCAACTACAGTCCAACTACTAGTCTACTACATAAGAGTAATACATAAGCGATACATACAACAAACGCTTCTTAGTAGTGCTGCAGTCTCTCGTCGCGCGCTCCCCTAACAGGTAGAAGATTCGTACAAAGTCGGAGTGTGAAGCTTAAACGGAAGGCGCGCAATGACATGACAGCACTGTTATATTGTATTCCTAGATTGTCTATTCTTGGTAGCAGGGCCAAGTTGATAGCAAGCCTCATAGTCTAAGTTAGCAGAGCTACAATTGCCTGTCGTAATCTTCTTTTAGCACTCTCTGCGGTGAATAAACTCCATCGGACCATCATAGTGGAAGAATACTACAAGGCGCAGTGAACTTGATCAAATAAACTCATGCGATACAGAGACTTCAACAACTTCAGGAACTATTACATGCAGACTGATCAAAAACAGTTCGGATATGGATAGGAATAAGGCTAGAAAAATTCGAACTTACACTCCGCCACATTCTAGGCATCGAAAGGAAGATTCGACTCCTATTTCGCAAGGCTGATATTGATTGTAATGAGTTGCCTACTGCGAGATTATTTGTCCGAAATTGTATAAAGTTATGACCGACTGAATTGTCATCTGGTGTTGTGGAATCGGATCACAGACCCCATGATACTCGAGTTGGAGCGATCAACAAGGTCACCAGAGCCAGACAGAATAGAGTGACGTTGTCAATCGATGCTGAAACATGTGGAATGATTCTACCAGGCGCGGCTGAAGGAAGTTGGTAGGTATAAGTAGGTACATATTCTAGATTACTGTAGGCAAATAGGACAGGGCTACCGGTATGAGCGCGAGGCATAATGCCGCCAGTAAACCATTTCCTATATAGAGGTAGAAAATCAGCCTCGAGGCTCACACAGAGGTCATCCACCACTGACCAGTGTCTGATCTAGGGGGAACTGCCGGTAAATGTTTACAGAGCATGCGCCTCTCTCGTGGCAACCAATTCACATATAGTACTTAGCCTCATTTCAAGGCTTTGAAATATGTATGATGGCAGTATCAAGGGCCTAGCAGTCCAGGAGGCCGGACATGAGTTTCACGGATTTGTCTGGTAGTTGATAATAACAGCCTGGCCCCTTTCCATGGCTTTGAGTCCAATTTCTAAACCTTTCTACGCTGATTCGCATAATCTCCAACCTGTCAAGTCTTCATACTTATTCTAGTCCTACTCACCGAGTGTTCTGTGTATCCTCTTGCACCGCCACACCACTACTTTTCATCAATACTACGTTATACACATACTAGACTATAGAGGCTCAATCCCCCGAAGGCTATTGAACAGCGCGTAAGCAAACCTTAGATACTACCATTCCGCTTGTATCGGCACTTGTCTGGTAGCAACAGTCCTTGACCACCATTATCACAAGCTTCGTGAGCATGAGCATAATGTGACTTGACTTCTTCGGGTACGCGATCTTGAGCATGGCCTCAAGCTCTCTCCCTTACTTTCAAGACCATCTCTGACCATCTTGTAGGTGAAAATCCTTTTCAGAAGGACGATATCCGCTCGCCGAGCTCTGTCAGTCAACTCTCCGTCCCCCGATCACCACGAATTACACACTTGTAGCTTTCGGAAGATATCTGAGAGCACAAAGTTCTTCCCGATTCTCCACGGCCTGCTATCACTGTTGTAACTGCCCGAAAGACAGTCAAGAGTAGGATCCGGCTCAGAGACATTCGAGGAAGACTTGAACCCCATCAAGTGCCTGTGCGGTTCATATCGCACTGCAGTAGCCCAAGTCTCGTCATTGACATCGCTCTCCAAGGAAACAGCAGATGACAAACAGTGAAGAATCTTCGCCTAACGCTTTCACTCCACGTCATCTGAAAGCGAGCCAGAAACGAGACCCATGGATCAGCAAACTACCCTGCAATTGCCAGGAAAACCGGAAGGCAGTCAGACCACAGCCAGGCCGTCGCATGATGACTTTGAGAAGCATGGCCAAGATGCTCAGACTCCAAGGGCTGAGACAGGAACTTCACAGATGGTATCCAGTCGTGTTCCCAATCTGGAAGCAGAGCCCAGCGCCACTAATCGTCGGGGTCTGAGGAACCGCGTGAAAGCCTTCTTCCGCCAAAATAAACGTCGTATTCCAGCATGGGCGCGAAGTTTTGGTAGAAGAGTCCGCGCATATAAGAGGGAGCACAGGAAGAACTCGACCACTTCCGCGAACGATACTGTGCAAACACCTGCAACCCCAGGCATGGATTCTCATCCAACGACTCCTGATTCGCCAACTATCAACCCCGAGGGGACTGGTTCTGCGGCGCAGCCAGAAGGCCATACCAGTAAAGCCTTGGAGAATGCTGCAGGTCCAAGTGGAGCGATCACTTACTTAATGAGACCTGTTGTTGCTCATCAAATGAGTGGAGATGACTCGAAATTTCATTGGGGAAGAAACACCCCGGAATCATCATCTGCCAATTCACACCGACCACCGGTAGCTCCTGATTCTATGGACTTTCGTGGCGTGGGTGGAGGGGCTGGCGAAATTCCTGGGCGAGGCTCGACAGAACGAGATGACATATCCATCTCGGAATACGCTACATCCTCAGCATGAAGACTGTCGTGTTTCCACGATATGGAACCGCTGAATACGTCGCAAAGAGCATCGCTGTTGGGAGGAGTTTTGCAAAGTTTTCTGCCCCATTAGGCTGCTTGTGTATGATCAGAACATTCTGGCTTTCGGTTACCTGTAGTCTGCTTTCGTTGGTACGATACCCTCGTAATTTTCCTTTCTCATCGTCTGTTACTTCCCGAGTCGGAGGGTTCAGTCTCCATTCAAGAGGGAGATCTCCTTGTATAAATATTTCAACCAGCGCAGCAAGGAGTTCGGCGTCATCACTGAGCTTATCTGGGGATATCCCACCATTTGTACCAAGCATTTGTCAGATCTATCCTGCAGTAGTGCCATAATAAGAAAAGATCAACTTTCCATAAAATCGTGTACTGAAAGGGACTCCAGAGTAGGTCAAGGCGAACATTTGACTGTTCATGGTTAGAGCTTGCGGCTGACAGTAACCCACCCCTTCCCAAGCTCTTATATATTTAGAACATCATGCATATCGGCATCCCCACTTTCTGGAAAAGCACATCTGCTGTGCTTTGTAGAGGTCTTAATGCGTGACTGCCAGAAGCTTGCAGACACTGAGAGAAGAGGCCTGTTTTCTAGTCAATGGAGAACTTGTAGCCGATACGTACTAATAGGTACGAAGTAGGGGGTTGGTGTTCGCTTGAGAAGTCGTCAAGCCCATCTCGTATAAAACCCTCTTGAATCTCAACCAGACTTTTCTTTCAACCTGAGTCTTCGAACTTTTCACCAAAGATCGTGCCGGCTATGAGGTTGCTGATCAATATCAATAGATATGAAGAAATATGCAGGAATTGTTGAGGATTCTTGAAACATGGGCCAAATATTGAACAAACCGAGAGTACAGCGCTATAAAAAGGGCTAGCGAGCTTGGCTTGATACTGGCCCCCACAGTTAGCGAAGATGCTGGAAATGGGGATAGGCGGCTTGATTTCATACAGGAGCCGGTCGAGTAAATGGTAGTTGAAGATTTTGAAATCCTGTTGAAGATGGAATTGACATTAGAGTACTTGTCCATACTTCGCCTCAAATTCAATGGTGTTTTTGTGTCGTCGTTGTTAAGATGTGGAGGCTTGGAGAAAAGCATTGGCGATCTTTGGGAAGAGGCCCCGCCATTCAACCCCGGATGATGGATCACTCCGGCATATTCCTACAGATGCCCAATATAAGGCGTGGTTGAGGGGTTGAGTTTGACAGCTTCGAGCTTTGCCTTGATCCTTTGCCCCCCAAACATAACTCATCTTGTTCGTTCTAGATTGTCTGGATCAAGAGCTGTACAACAAGATACAAGACGGGAGACATTGTATCCGTACACGAGACTTGTCGTCAGTTTGGGAGTACACAGCCTGAGACAGGCGGCCAAAAGCTCAGACCTGGTAGAGGGCAGTCTTCCACGGCTAGAGTTCACAGCCGCAAATGATGTCTGACAGGATTCAAAATCAACCTTGGACATTGCTCTGACAGAATTCGTATGCGGCGCATTGATGATATTTGAATGTATGCCAGGTAGGAGATGGAGATGATTATTAGCTATCGACACATTGTACGCAAGTGAGTTGTACACGCGGAAACTAAGAATGAATTAGTAGATAATATATCGGGATGAATTGATGGTGTTGGCTTTGTGTCTTTCTTCCTAGTTCAATCACGGCTTAAAGCTGGCTGACAACATTTGAAGGCCAAGATGTCTTTACTCAGACTGCTCCTGCCACCACCAATCTGCTGCGCCTTCCTTCTTTGGTGGGCTCTTTAGTGTCTTGCCTTTTCTCTGCAACGTGCCTGCGGTCTACGGAACACAGGATAGCTCTTGCTAAATTTCCAGTCGTTCTTGCCTGTGCGGTTGTGCTGCACTTGCCAAACTCCCTCGTCGTTCCTTCCTTCATTGCCCTCTGCCCCCCAATAATCCTTCCCCTCTCAGCCCAGCCTGCCTGCCCTTTCAGTGCCCAGTCCAGTGTACCTGCCAGTTACCAATTCAGCCCACCAACCCGTTTCGTACTCAGTATTACCAGAGAGAATTGAACCTGACCTGACACCGGACAAGCCTTGCCATCCTCCCCCCTCCCGTCAATAATCCCCATACACTCTCTCTACTTGATCTCTCCCTTTCCCAATCCTTCCCTCTTTCGGATTCATGTCGTCGCATTTTAAAGGCTTAAATTTCTTGGGCTCACGACGAAGGCACTCCAATCAACCCCAATCATCACAATCCTCACAATCTTCTGTCCCACCGCCCTCTGCTGGCAGCCCACAGCTGAGCCATCAGTCGTCGCTGACGCCGCCGCCCAACCCAAGTGCTTCTACGACTTCTCTTCCTCAGCAACAGCAGCAACAACAACAGCAGCAGCAGCAAATCATGAACCCCAACAATAATCTCGGTCGTCCGCCTTCCTATACCTATGCCGCTCCAAACCAGGGACAAATGGGCCCTCCCCCTCAGCATGGAGGAAGACATAGCCCAATGCCACCGCCCATAAACACCGGTGTAGCCCAGCCTGGTTATCCCCCTCAGCAGCAATATGGTGCTCCTCCTCAGGGTCCTCCAGGCTATCCTCCACAGGGCGCTTATGCTCCATATCCAACTGCCCCTCCACCAGCTGCTCCATATAGACCACAAGGTGCTGTCGAGGTTGGTGCAGAAGCCAAGAACAAGGCGCAATTGATTGTTGGCATTGATTTCGTACGACTTGCCCTTTCCAACCACGAACTAGTTCACCGGCTAATATGATTAATAGGGTACAACCTTTTCGGGTGTAGCCTTTGCATTCGCGACCAACAACGAGGCCAAGGAAGATATAATAACAGAATGGCCGGGTGCGGGTAATCAAACTAAACAAAAGGTACCCCTTGATATCTACAACAGTCGGCACGCTAGTACTTTGACTAACACTACGATAGATCCCAACGGTCCTTTATTATGATCAGGTTCAGCGAGTGGTCGGATGGGGGCCGGATATTGCTGATGCTCTTGCACCAACTGGCTACCCCAAACCCGGTGTCCAAAAGGTGGAATGGTTCAAATTGCAGCTTATGATGTCCGGTAACACCTACATTGATCCAATCAACCTTCCTCCCCTACCACCAGGAAAGTCGGAGATCGATGTTGCCGCGGATTATCTTTACCACTTGCGCCAAGCCATGCGCAATCAGCTGCAAAAGACACTGGGTGAAGTGTTTAATCGTGAAGAGCGCAACATCAGGTACTATCTTACCGTGCCAGCTATCTGGAATGATGCGGCAAAAGCAGCTACACGTCAAGCATCTATTCAAGCCGGTTTCTTGCGCGACGAGAATGACAATCGATTGACTCTTGTCACAGAACCCGAAGCAGCGGCCATGTTCTGTTCCAAGGCTGGGTTGCTTAATCTCAAGGTTCACGATGCGGTTCTTATTGTCGATTGCGGTGGTGGTACTGTCGATTTAATCGCTTATGAAGTCGAGGAGGAGCAGCCATTCAGTGTTTCAGAATGTACTGCTGGTTCCGGTGATTCTTGTGGTTCAACAGCGCTTAATCGTAACTTCTCCAACATTCTCCGCGCCAAGATCAGAAAAATGAAGCTGCCAGACGGATCAAGAACGGCAGGAAAGGTCTATGCCAAGTGTATCATGGACTTTGAAAACCGTATCAAGGCCGATTTCCGAAACAACGGTCAAAAATGGGCTGTTGATGTTGGTATTGAAGCCGAATTCCCAGAAGCTGGCATTGAAGAAGGTTATATGACGTTTACCAACGAGGAGATTCTTCAATGCTTCGAGCCAGTCGTCAATCGAATTCTGGAATTGGTTCGAAATCAAATTATCGCCATTCAAGCACAAAATCGTGACCTCAAGGTAAGCAATGAATACGATTGTCTAGAACTTCGCTGATTTTATATAGAATATTCTTGTTGTTGGTGGTTTCGGTGCTTCAGAGTACCTTTTCCAGCAAATCAAGCTCCATGTGCCACCACAGTTCCAGTCCAAGGTTGTTCGACCTATGGACTCCGTGGCTGCCATCGTCAAGGGTGCTGTCACCGCGGGTATCACAGAGCGTATCGTCACCCATCGTGTCGCTCGTCGTCATTACCTCATGGCTACTCTCCAACCATTCAAAGAGGGCCACCATCCAGAGCAATATCGTGTGCCCAGTCTGGACGGCAAAGACAGATGCAAGTACACTCGGCAAATCTTCGTGCAAAAGGGTCAGCGTGTCAAGATTGGGGAGCCTTACAAGGTCTCATTCTTCCGACAAGTCGCTCCTGGCGCTACACTCATGTACGAAGATATCTTATACGCTTGTGATGATGATGTTTGCCCCGAGTATACCAAGGACCCACGTGAGTTTCACCAAAGACCATATTTTATACACCTCTCTAACATTCTATTCAGGTATCAAGGAAGTCGTCACTCTCACCTCCGATCTCAGCCGCAAGAATCTCGAAAAGGACTTTGAGCGCATGGACACACCTCAAGGAACCTTCTACCGCGTCTACTTTGACATCTACCTCACCCTCGATGGCTCCGAACTCAGCGCTGAGCTTGTCTGTCAAGGTGAAGTCATGGGCCGCTGCTCAGCTCGCTTCCGGTAGAGTAGCGATACCCCAGTCAGTAATGTAGTAAATGGAAAATGGAGTATCGAAAGTGGAGAATTTCTGGTGGGCTTGGAGATTGTTGTTAAAGTGTTCTGAAGCAGGAACGTTTACTTGGCTAAATTCTGCGAGAGATGGTATTTAATCTTGCACATATGTTCTTACATGATACCTAAATGATACGTTTGGTTGATATATTTCATAGCACAGCTGTTTATTGCAGCAGTTTGCTTGTGTTCTCAATTGACTGGTTCACATGACCTCGTGGTATAATGATGTGTACGGAGCTCGTTCTTTATGATGGATCTGTGGCTTTAGCAATAAATTTATATTACCTCCTGGAAGTATAGTAAACGCTTTGTAAAGAAACTTGACATTGCAGCAGCGCCAATGTTATGTTTATACACAAGAGTTGTGTGTAGTTGCAGCAGTTTCAAAGAAAACGCCCATCTAGATTTGATGCCTCCCCTATGTTCTCCATAGCATATCTTGCTTATAAAAGATTTACAAGAACGCCAAACTCAATGCTGAATATACTCCAACCCATAGCCTACGACTCGCCTCCTATTACGAGCAAATTGCTCCAACAATTGCGTTGAGCTCCAGGAAAAATATGCACATACGAAAAAGAAACAAATCTTCAAAGCCAATCTATATAACAAGAACAAAAACTCCCATGCTCTGTTTCACCACTTTTTGGGCTACGACTTCTTGCTCATAGCTGCCGCCCTCCTTGTCTCGATATCGCCTTCTGCCAACCACCGACTCGCTTTGACTAGCTGAATGACATTGATGACTTGCTTGCCAAACATGATTGGAAAACTCGTGATTGCGAGGATCCAGGGGACTGTGCTGTCCATCTTGTTGGCGCGGGCCATTTCCATTGCGCCGGCACTCCAGGGGCTTGTGAAGAGGACGGAGGGTTTGGGCGCTGGTGGGCTGATTGGGACGATTGGCGATGAGGTTGGGACGAGGAGGGAGGGGGAGATGAGTGGGGAGCTGAAGGAGAGGAGGTAGAGGGCGATGAAGAAGAGTTCGTTGAAGAGGCAGAATGTGAAGAGGACCTTCTAGAGGGTTGTTAGTATTTGACGACGGGTGGCAGAGGGAGGGAGAACGTACGTTGTTGGAGTAGTATTGCTTTAGTACCCAGCTGCGGCTCTCGTCGACTTTCTTGTGGCTGTGGTCTGAGCCGCCCATTGTTAGCGTCGCATACATGTGCATGTAATGAGACGCCAGATCGAGTGAGATCAGGCCCTGGAAGATAATCGACCAGCGTGGGAATGCGCTGGCAAGAAAGACGAGGAGGCAGGCAGTTGTACAGCGATCGGTCACCATGTCAAGGACAGCGCCAAATTTGGTAGACTGGTGAAAGTAGCGAGCAGCGATTCCATCAAGAGCGTCGAGAAGACAGGATATGCTGTAGAGGCCACAGCATGTTCGCGGGTGGAGGGGCATGTAGTAGAGGGAGGCGAGCGCGAGGACGATTCGAGAGTATCCTGTTTGTTCAGTTAGTCAAAATATCCCATGAATTTGGGTGAGGTAGATCGGACCGATAAGGTTTGGGTAGAAGAGGAAGATGTTCTCGCGCTTGTATTCGCCAGATGCGCTAGAGGCTTTTGGAGCCACTGCGGCGCCATTGCTTTGGGCAGCTCTTGATCGTGTGTTGGCCATAGCTATTTCAAGTATCGCGGGCTGGGAGATGTATCAATGGCGGTTTGAGGCGGATGCCTAGGTGATTGCAACGAAGGGTTGCTTGTGATACTCCAAGATCGTAGGAAAGACTCGGAATGTGGTGTGAGTATAGGTCCAGTGCTGGGCAGCTGCTACCATACAAGGTATGTATATCCTTATCCTTAATGGACTCGGGCGACGAGTAACAAACGACGATAATAGCTCAAGGCTGAAGTCGCGGACAGCTCGTAGCTGATAGGGCAATGACGCAAAGGCTGACAATGTGCTGCGCCACTAGAAGGATCGTAACGGACCGAGAGATAGATTTTGAGAAGGCAGTTGGTGTTGCGAATAGTCGGAGAGGAGGAGAATGGAAGTATGGACAAGAAGAGATGGGATTGTAGCTTGATAGACAGGAGAGATGAGCTCAGACGAGCAACGCGCGGGAGACGCGGAGGAAACACGGAGCTTTGGGTGACAAATCTACCACGACTCCATTTTAGTCAAACCCTCAGTCTATCGTGTATTATTGGCTGATAACCACAAGTTGCAGTAAATTGCCTCCTATTTACTACCCCTTTTCCAATAGTTGTTTTCGTTTTTCTCCTTATTTTTGTCAAATCTAGTATTTAGTGCAGTGACGGCCAGGGTAGCCGATAAAAGCCTACTTTTCAATTCATTCTCCAGCTTGTTCCCAAATGGATTAAGCTTTTCTTGAATATATCGCCTGCGATGGGAATGTAAAACATCTCATTTCTGAGGGCAGGTGGTCTATAGAGTAGCAAAATTATTCTGCGGCGGTAAAGCGAGATGGGGCGTGGATATCAAGTGGTATGCATATCACACTGGTTCTACCTGTTAAGAGGATGGTAGAACAGACGTACCACGACAAGACCTTACACGTGGAAAGACAAGCTAATTACTCTGATTGGCATATATGACACAGCACGGTCGGTGGTAAGTCAACGATATACCACAGGTCCACATGCAGTGAATAGCATATATGCCACAGCAAGGCACCACATGAACCGGACTATGCTGCTCTAGCTGTCCTTATTCTCTTTGGCCTCTGTTTCTTCAATCCAGCCACCGACCGTCTCCACAAGCGTGGTCTTACCACCCTCCACACCCATTCCCCAATTCACTTTATCCACCGGCGTATCGAAATCGCTTTCCTGTGGCTCCGCAAGCAAAGAATTATCTCCAGTCCGACAAACCTCAAGCTCCAAATGATCACCCACCAATGTCCAGTCACGGACATCCCGATTCATGAAACGTACAGCGATGTTAACCGGACTACGGTCGCCACGGTGTAATTCCAGCCAGCAATCTGAGCCATTCGTGGCCCATTTTGTATGGGCTACGGCCAAGATATTGTGGACAATGTCGAGACACAGATATTCTCCCACGCTTAGGATGAGATCGTGGAGGTCGTTGATGCGGAGCTCGTAGGCGGCGCCATGTGCTTGTGGAAAGACGAGAGACGTTATGGATGTTGGTAGACGGATGCGATACTCTGTGCCGAATGGTTGGCCAGAAACGCTGGTGATGGCGTGTATTTCGATGGCGTATGTCTTTTTCGAACTTTTGTCGGAAAGAAGTGAGGCGGAGGCTAGTTGTAAAGAGTATTTTGCTTCTTGGCGATCAAGAGGAATTCGTATTAGCGACTCGGCTTCGGGTTTTGGCGCAGGATCAATCAGGCCAAAGTTTATGGGTAGGCCAGCATTGGTAACTACGGTCGTCAAGCGTGCCAGTGAATCGGATAGTTTCTTGGTCGCTCGAATATGTGAAAGATGCTGCATTAATGTTCGTAAGATTTGAGATTTGATCTCCGGACGAGGTTGTCCTATAGGAGGCGGTACTGATGTTCGTCGGCGAAGAATTCGTCTGTGGTAGTTGGCAAGAAGTAGTCGTAGAGACAGAGCGATGCCTTCGGCCATATCGTTGTATAGCGTGGAGTCTACTGGTCTCATTGATTGTTCTTGAGTGACCAGATCAATCAGGATTTCTTCCGGAGGTCCTGACTCAATAGAGGAAATTGGCACCACAATAGAGTCGTCTACAAAGTCGATTCCAAGCGATGATAGGCTTCGACATTCCACAGTCATTTCGTGGAATAATTCCTCTTCCGCTAGTGAAGTTTGAGATTGTTTTAGTTGGTCTTCCAAGGATAAATCCCCATCTACAGGAATGCTGAAGCCGGTCGATATACCTGCAATTCCAAAAGGTTGCCGTATGCGGACTTGTATCATCTTTGGTTTTGTAGCAGTCTGGTGCTTAAGTGTTATGGTACCCTCACTGTCTGGCTGAAGGATGACCTTTCCACGCTGGATGAATTGTGGTCCAGCCTCGAGAGCTGCAGTTTGAACTGCAAGTTGCTTCTTATACTGAGGATTCCGGAATACGGTCCAGTCATTTTCTTGTATGCTGAGAACATGTTCCCAGTATGTCGCTTCTCGTTTGACATCTTGGTGAAGACGATTAGCCGCTCGGAGAAGATTATCGGCTGCGCTGGCCATAGCCACAATTTTGCCACCCTCGGTAACTTTTCGTTCCAGTGCCAACTTTTTCTTCGAAGGTTCGTATACAGGCCATTTGTCGTAGTCCAGTGAACCCAGTGGTATCATATCCTTTGCAGCCTGGGACATTGACGTTTCGCCAAACTTTGGCTCTCTTTTCGAATGGATTATAGACACGAAATCTAACGCGACGGCAGCACTATGCCATGCGTGTCTACAAGAATTAGTCACTATTTCAAAGAGAGATCGACTGTCTTACTCTAAAGACTGAATCATTTCACCCTTCTTGGCATGAAGATATTCTACAGTTCCTTTATCTTGTTCGGGCTTCGAGCTATCATGATCGATATTATCGGTTTCCATAGCCGACTCTGCTTCAATAGTGGCATCTCGTAGACCTTGTTCAGTGATTTTTCGAAAAGAACCATATTGTTCCAGCATGCGTCTGATGCCAGCAGAAAGGTCAGGTTTGCCAGCCTTGTCCTTTAGGGACGGCCGAAGTGACACTGTCAAAGTGCTGCTATCAGCCATAATGATCTGCTGCGCAATTTCAGAAACAAATATGGGTGAAGAGGTTCATTGTTGTGTTGGAGTCTGTAGAGTTTATAAACTGAGGTTGTCGACTCGTCGGTCTTAGCGTCAATCGCGGTCGCGTCCATTCCAGTCACATTTTAGCTGTCCCTCACAGTCTCAGGTGAAACGTCACTTCTAAATTATCCTTGGCTATCATGCCTGCTTTCACATCTCCAACTCCAAATATCAAATCCAGCCTTGCATCTCGACTTTCTCCATCCTCCTCCGAATCCGACATTAATATAGTTCTTTCGCCAACCATGAGTCAAACCGACGTTCTTGTTGCCTTGCGCCAGACTATCGAGTCTGATGGCGCCCTTACGCTCTCAACCTCCTCCGAACCTACCTCAGACACAAGCACATCCCTCGCAAATGCTTCCCATCTACAGCTCAAGAACAATAATGACCAAACTCTTATATACCCCCTCACAACCGCAACCCGATTTCTACTCAACGATAATCCTGTAGACTTGCGATCAGTATTCTTTGCATGGCAGAACAAAGATGCTTCTGTCCCCGACTACATCAACTCCATTCAAAAGCTCAACGAGCAACTCTCCTCCTCTGGCGCCTCATCCGGCCAAATCCTTAATCTTCCCTTCGCCGAACGACTCGATCTCAACTCATGGCTAAGTGGTCAACAAGACGAGAGCGAATACGTCGTAGCATTAGACGACACAGCAACGGGCGACGCCCTAACAGCTAATGGCGGAGCTGCAGGCGCAAAGCGCGCAAAAGAAGTCGACTTGCGCCTACAGGAAATATATCGTGGGGAACGGCAGATTAGTGATCGCAATAGTATTCTCCACGGAATCAAGCCGACAGATTTCTCACATGTGCGCAAACAAGTCCAAGCAATGTTCGGCAAAAACAAAACGAAGCCCATGAACGATCCCATGGCATCACAGTCCCTATCTGTGAACCTCAAAAAGTCAAATCAGAGACCCAATCCGATCATCCTACTTTCACCTTCCGCATCTTCCCTTCTGCGCCTCACAAATATCAAGAAGTTCTTGGAAGATGGCATCTACGTGCCTGCAGACAGCGAGTTGGCCACACACACCGGTACCAACCGTGTCCACATCACACGCCAAATGGATTCAATTGATACAAATCGACGGCTCACATTTGCGCTCATGGAGTCGACCGAGCAGTTCCGCCCAGAGTACTGGACCCGTGTCGTTGCTGTGTTTACCACTGGCCAAGAATGGCAATTCAAGACGTACAAATGGGCCACAGCCCCTGAGCTATTCTCTCGCGTGCTGGGCATCTACGTAGGCATCATTGGAGATAGTACGCCGCAGAACATCTCGAAGTGGGGCCGCACTATCAAGAAAGTGGACATTGAGAAGTGGAATCCAGGCGCTGGCGAGCGTGGTCGCTGGCGGGATCGTGAATCGGTGGAAAATATCTGGCGCAGTGTTGAGGAGAGCATGCGATCAAAGTCTTGGGCGAAAGAGAATGGGTACAAGTAAAGGACGTTGAGGAGCTGGTGTTGGGACCTAAGAGGTAGCCATTCGGAAGTTTATATTTGCAGTGAGGATTTTTATTCAGCATAGCGATGGAATCAAATATTGTTCCCCATTTCTTACGACGAGACGACGAGTAGCACTTTCGCGATCAGAGTCTCGCTCTAGTAGCTCATCTCATGTATCGGACTTGACTCGTCTTGCATAGGTAGCTTATTGGTATGTCATTCCGCTAGCTCCTACTCGAATTCTAACCTTTCAAGTACCATCATTATCTCGCCTGCTCCTTTCTTACCATGGTCTATAATGATGCTAACACCTTCAACATCATTCGGTGCTTCACTCAAGCATCAACATGCTTCGCCTTAGTCAACTTCACAAACAGCTGCGGCTTCTGCCACGTCGAGTACCTAAACCAAGTCAGCACAACTCCCAATCTCCCATGACAGGTTGAACTTACGCCTTGATATGGCTATAATCGCCAGCGGGATTCCAGTTCTCAGCAGCATCCGCATTCTCAATATCAAAGTTCCAGACAAGATGGCAAAGGACCAATCTCATCTCCAGATAAGACAAACTGTTCAGATATTAGTCCCAGACCTGTCCGTAAACGTCGCAGATAGGTACAACTTACTCTTTACCAATACATCCTCTTGGTCCTAGCGAAAATGGCCGACTGGCTGCGAACTTATCCGTCTCATACCCCTTATCTAACCAGCGCTCTGGTATGAACTCATCTGGCTTTCTGAAGTTTGCGCTGGCGTGGGCTGCGCACCAGGTGCTTACGCTTACTGCTGTCTATTGATACATTAGCTCACATTCTATCGTGTAAGAAAGCATCACTTACGCCACCGGGAATATGCATCCCATCAATGACATCTCCAGACGCCTGTATCGTTCTCAAAAAGCCGATAGGCGCAGGTGGAAAGACACGCAAATTCTCTTCAATGCACGCATTCAAGTACGGCAATTCAGTAGCAGATGCAAGGTTGATGTCCTTCGCGGATGGGAACGCAGTGCGGATCTCATGCTTTAGTTTGGCGAAAACGGCGGGATTGCGGAGCATCATGTTTGTGAAGGAGGAGAGGGAGGATGCGGTCGTTTCAGAGCCGGCGACAATGAAGAGAGCGGCGTTGACGATGACTTCGTCTTGGCTGAGGTCGTAGTGATCGGCTTGCTTGAGGATGTAGTAGATGAAGTCTTTGCGGTCGGTTTTGGTGTCGTTGATACGCCTGGCCTGGTTAGTTTGGGACAAGTATAAGGGGGGCGGGAGGATGTGTGTACTTCATGACTTTGGTGCGGCTGTAGTCGAGATGGTTCTTTCGCTGTTTGCGGAGTTCGCTGGGGATTAGTTTCATGAGAAGCTTTTGGGTTGTTGAGCCGGGGTTTGCGAAGCGGCGGGTTGCTTGTTCGATTGCACCGACTTTGACTGCTAGGAAGATACTGAAAGATGTGAGATTAGGCTTCCGGGTCTGATGGGAGGTTTCTCCGGTAAAGAACTTACAGATGGATCCAGAAGTGATAGTCACCATTCTCCAGGCAGCCGAAAGACTCTCCGAAAGATAGATCTCCAATGACATCGAAGGTAATGCTATTCAACACTATTAGCATATATATATCGGCTAACAAAAGTGCAATTGCTCCTACAGATTCTACAATTGTCAGCATACGAATTCTTCCCGGGCTTATTTCACATACCAGCCACTTTACAATATCAAATGCCTCTCCTGATTTCTCATATCCCTTGAATATGTCCATGAGATTGTCAACAAAACCTTGCACAATAGATTCCTGTGACCACAGAGCTTTCTTCGAAAAGCCATGAGAGAGCGCTTTTCGTTGACGGGCATGCGTATCGTGATCGGCCATCGATATCGTGCTGACGCCTGGCATTGGGTCTACGGCACCAACATGAATAGGATCCTTTGGCAAGTCCTTGCGCCCAATCTTGTGGCCGTAGATGTCAGTGAAGGCCTCATGGGAGTTGAATGCGAGCTCATTGGGGCTTAGTCGAACAACAGGCCCATATTTCTCGTGAAGACGATGTGTCTTGAAGGGCAGACGACCTTGGAGAACCCAAACAATTCCTGGAAGCTAAGAAGATTGATTAGTTGGAGCTTCAGAGATTGTGTTCAAAATTCTTCACTCACGTCTGACACTGAGTTGAGGAATGGTCCAGGGAACTTTGCAAGAGGGTGGAAGAATCGGTTGTAGATCACAACTCCCGTATAATACAACGTGAAGACACCGAATAATGCTGTGGCAGCAATTTTGAGGCGATCACCTAGATCGCGAGTTTGTGTTGTATCCATCTTGGATTCTTGTTGTGTATGATGTTGATTGTCACTTGAAGTTGTTAACTACTGCAAAGATAACTTTCTGTCTTGATCGAAAAAGCGATCAGCTATAGCTAATAATGTTTCACATGATACGACTTTACAGTGGATAGCTTGCGGGTAGTACATAACGTAGACTCGCGTTCTGATTTGACAGGAACTGTGGGAGAATGATCTCCGAATTTCCGGATTTCCACGTCCAGGAACATGCTCTAGATCATCGAGCTTGCACGATGCTTATTCCCAAGCTCCAAGCATGTGTGACATGCATAAGTAGTCTCTCAAAGGTGCTCTAGCGTCAGGTCTGGGTTCTCATCGTGGTGAGAGAGTTTTACAAGGCGGAGCACGAGCGGTATGCGACCAGAGGCTAGGAAAATCTACAATGCTGGTTGATCCAGATGTTGAGAACGTCGAGAGCCTGGCTATCCGTTGACTAGACGATAGCTTCAAACTTGTTCATTTTTATGTTATAAAGTCGCTCCAAAACCACAAATGAAAATTTACAAAGAGTCGAGAGCCAACAGTCAATAACAGGCACGGCTATATCGGATCCAGCCTTGTGTTCAGCCTTGCCAAGACGAGGCCCAACACGACCCCGGATTTCATCTTCCGATAACATTATTCTCTTTCTGGTTAGTTCATTCATGAGGTATCTGGGGTCGGAACCGTTGCTTATTGTCCTCATGGATAAACGGCATGTACGCATGTGGTAAAGTTTAGCGTGTCGCAAGAAACCTGGGGAACATTAGCCAGAATCTCAAGATGGAGAGAGTACCTAGCGTAGAAGCCATGGTCAATTATGTGTGAGATTCTGCTTTATCTCATAACGATACTCAATTTTAAAAAAATTGGAATCTACCAGAATAGGTTTTGAAATCTGCAATTATGAGTGATTTGAAATTGCCTTCATGGAATGAGATTCCGCCAGTCAAGGGACAACCGTGAGTTCATGCCGTGTACTTAGGATTTGACCGCAAAGCTTTTGCTAACATTCTCAGACACGGTTGCGCCTGGGGTCTCTTTGACAAAGATGGTGTGAGAGATGAAGTAGGCACTTTGAACCTGCTGACACCAAGCGCCGTGATACGTGCTCGACAGGAGATTCAGACTGGTAAAAGCGTCTGTCTCAACTGGGGAATGGAAAAGCTTCACGAGCCAGGATTCAATCGCACAAAACTTCAGCACAAAATCGTGGACTGGAGAAAGAAACCTGGTTTCACTTTTTACAGTTATGATGATGAGATTACTG
Source organism: Microthyrium microscopicum (assembly GCA_010405405.1). Lineage (NCBI taxonomy): Eukaryota > Fungi > Ascomycota > Dothideomycetes > Microthyriales > Microthyriaceae > Microthyrium > Microthyrium microscopicum. Next base: position 1,586,665 of record MU004240.1, on the reverse strand, counting down.
TCAACACACAAGCAGGTAATATAGCGGTGCGGATCTTTTTTCATGAAGTGATGCTAATAAAAATGATAGGAAGCCAGTGGGATGGACTTCGTATGTCCTCAGATTCATTGACTTGATACAGATCTAATAGATGACAGGCCATTGGGGTCATACAGAGACAGGACTTTATTATAATGGAATTCACCATGATGATTTGATACAATCAACACATCTGGGTATTGATCGTAAGTTATTGCCGAATACTCGGTATGAGAAGTGTGACGTGGCTTACCCGTTGCTTTAGATTGGAGCAAAAGGGGAGGCATTGTAGGCAGAGGAGTTCTTCTAGACTATGTGGCATATATGGCCAAGAAAGGGAAAGAGTTCGATCCCATGTCCAAACACCCTATCTCTTTGCCAGAGATCAAGGAGATGATCGCCGACCAAGGTTTGGAACTTTTGCCTGGAGATCTTCTTTTGGTACGTAGTGGATGGATCAAGTGGTACGAGGAGAACAGCGAAGAGCGTCGTCGCGAGAAGATCACCAACGGAGGAGCTTGGATCGGGGTGCATGGAAATCAAGAAACTCTAGAGTGGCTGTGGAATAATCACTTCTGTGCGGTGGCATCAGACTCTATTGGGTTTGAACAGTTTCCTAATGATCCTGGATATAGTAAGTCTTTTAACTTTCTGAGCTGAGAACCTCGTACTAACTTGATAAAGGTCTTCACAACTGGCTGCTTTCGCTATGGGGAACACCGATTGGAGAAATGTGGGATCTTGAAGCATTGGCTGAAGAATGCCAGAAGCACAAGAGATGGAGTTTTTTCATTACGAGCACACCCCTATTAGTTGAAGGTGGTGTCGCAAGTCCTCCTAATGCCGTAGCTATCTTCTAGAATTTATGCGTTGCATGGTTTTGAAAAATAGTTGTGACAATCGAATATATCACTTCTACGATTCTGTGATACAGATCACATTCTAATGTCTGGAGATCAACACATTCGAAGAATCAATCAGGGAATGCTTCCATTTGAGCTATGTATGACTGAAAAGCAATCAATCAAAAGTTCTAACACTTCCATCCGCCATCAATAGTGATACACTCTCCCGTGATGAAAGAAGATTCGTCGCTCAAAAGAAAAGCGATCAAAGTTGCGACCTCTGATGGCTCCCCTAATCTGCCTAGAGCGGTATTCAATGCATCGCCGGTAGTTGTTGGCGTTTTCCCTTGTGCTGCAGCAGAACTTTGCAACATTGGAGTGTTGATATAGCCGCTAAAGAACCGGATTAGTATCTGCCTTTTAAGAGAGGCGAGATGAGCTTACGGAGCAAAGCAGTTCACTCTGATGCCCTTCTTTCCGACTTCTTTGGCGACAGAACGTGTGAGTCCAATTACTCCATGTTTTGAAGAAGCATATGCGGCGGCCTTCGGTTGGCCTGAGATACCTAGAGTGCTAGCTGCATTCACAATGCTTCCTCCGGCCTTGAGATGTGGTACTTGCGCTCTGACTGAATACATGAGACCAGTAAGATTTATGCCCAGGATGAAGTTCCAGTTTTCGTCTGTCTCATTTTCAAGTTCATTTGTTCCCTTAAAGACTCCAGCGATGTTGGCGGCACCATCCAGTCTTCCAAAGGTTTCGACAGTCTTGTTAATCCAGGCGGTCACTGAGTTGTTGTCGCGTACATCAACGACAAATGTAAGGACCTTCGCATCCTTGATAGTGGAAGTTATGGCAGACTTTGCTGCCTCAAGTGCTTTATCCTGAACATCGGCTAGGGATAGACTGGCTCCTCGCGAAGCTAGAAGTTTTGCTGTTTCCAAACCCATACCGCTGGCTGCGCCAGTGATGGCAATGACCTTGCCGCTGAATGAAGCCATGGTTGAATGTGAGAGTAGAGTTTAGGATATTGCAGTGCAGTTGCTTCTTGCTTCTTGAGGCTGATACTGGGATTTGTACCAAAGGTATACTCTGAGGTAACTTAACCTACAAGGTTCATGGGAGTATATTAACCGAAAATCCATTAAGCTATAATTACGGGTCTACCTGAGATTATGTTGGGGTTACTTCTCAAGAACTCTGGGGAGACAGTTCCCGAAGGAGTTGGTTTCGATTTCTGTACTTCTATCAAATAGTACAACAGCAATATTTGCACCCCATGACTTACTTTGAGCTTTTGATAGATCACCACTATGTGACGACTACGAAGCTAGAAAAACCTCTTTTTATTCCTGCTCTGCCAAGCTCTACATCATCCGATTCATCCGGGCCTTTGGTGTGTGGTCCGTTGATTCAGGTACATTCTCCGTTGACAGTTGTCGTGCAAACTTCACAGGAACCAGCCGACCTACCCGTTACGGATGCTGGATTTATCCACTCTCACCCTATAGCTTGTTGCAGATGTCTATATTGGTTCTCACCTAAATTCAAGAACTGTCAACAAGGCGAAAAGTGCCCCACATCGTAGTGGGGAGGATCCACATCCGCATGCTCCAGAATGTGACAAACAGAGGGGTTTCCTAGGCCTAGAAATGGCGCATCATGCCGTTTAGCCTTGTAAAGGAAATTGAATTTCCAGTATGGACTTTTCGACCAGGAAATAGCTTGTCGAAACTGAAGATAGGTTTGGAGCATCATTGGTTCTAAAAGATGGGATTAGTCGCTTGACTTCTTCCATCGGATATCATTCACCGTTTGCTGTATTCTAGACTTGAACAAAACTTGAAGCTCCAGGAGAATTGGAAATATATGTACCGTAGTTCTCACTTCCAATTTCATGTTTTGAGCAATACACTCAAACACTTACACATAAACTTTTATCTTTTCTAATACCTCAACATGGCTCCAGGTGTTCGTCGTGCTGTTCACGTTGCTGGCGCATCAGGTGGATGGTCTGATCGTATTCGCGCAATTTCTTCCCTCGCCGAAAATGAAGATGTAGACGTTATCGTTGGTGATTGGCTCTCTGAAATGACCATGACTGTTTCCGGCGCCGCCAAAGTCAAGACGATGGCAGCAATCGGTGACAGGGAGCTCACGTGGGAAGAGAAGATCAAGAACGCCCAGTTCGCCGAGAACTTCATGTCCTGCATAACACCAGCTATTCCACATCTCGCCAGAAAAGGAATCAAGTTGGCTGTCAACGCCGGTGCAAGCGATACGGAACTTCTCGCCCAATTGGTGGACAAGACCGTGAAAGAAGCAGGATATAAGCTCAAGGTTGCTTGGGTCGAGGGTGACGATGCCACAGGTGCCGTCAAGGCACTTGTTCAAAAGGGAGAAAAGTTCCAGAGTTTGATGCATGGCAAGTCACTCACAGAGTGGGGTCTTGAGCCAGTTTGCGCTCAGAGCTACTTGGGCGGCTTGGGAATCGCAAAGGCTTTGACTGAAGGCGCTGATATTGTCATCTGCGGACGTGTGTCGGATGCATCGCCTATTATTGGAGCTGCTGCGTAAGTTCTAGGTTTCGAAGAATGAAGGACGTGACTAACATTTGATAGGTGGTGGCATCAATGGACCAACGACCAATTCGATCAACTCGCTGGTTCCTTAGTCATTGGACATTTACTCGAATGCTCCTCATATGTTGCCGGTGGTTATAGCTCTGACTTCAAGGACATCTTGAAGGCTGGCAAGCACATCGACATGGGATTTCCCATTTGCGCCATCGACCACAACGGCCATGGCGTCATGTACAAGGAGAAGAACCGCGGCGGTGTTATGACTGTGAACTCTGTTACATCTCAGCTGCTTTACGAAATCCAAGGACCACTTTACTACAACTGTGATGTCACTGCTCAATTAGAAGATATCAAGATCGAGCAGGTTGGAGAGGACCAAGTCAAGGTCTCAGGTGTCCGGGGTCTTCCTCCTCCACCAACAACTAAAGTCGGGTAAGCAGTGTTTCTCAGTCAGTCTTGAAGTATATACTAACCAAACTAGTATCACTGGTTTCGCTGGCTGGCAAGCCGAGTATCACGTCTACATGTGCGGTCTCGATATCGAAGAGAAGTGCAAGTGGACCGAAGACCAGATTCTAGCTGAGCTCGGCCCAGAACGCATAAAGAAATTCAGTCTCCTGAGTTTCATGCAAAATGGCTCGTCTGTAGTTGACGCTCGCAACCAAGATGTTGCCACCGTTGACTTCCGAATCTTCGCCCAAAGCAAGGACAAGGACTTGTTGGAAATGACCAACATGGACGGATTCTTCCGACGAACAATGACAACCTTCCTCCAGTCCTGCCCAGGTGCCTCCCTTGGTAACGATTTCCGTCTGTCTCAAGCAAAACCATACTACGAGTACCACCCAGCTCTTCTCCCCCAGGACGCCATCAAGCAGCGCATCCATCTCCTCTTCGATTCACCCACACCAATCATTGAGATGCCATTAGCCCCCGAGTTCAAGGCTTTCGAGAAGCAACAACCTTCTTATGAGACCAAGAACCCGGTCGCCCTAGATTCTTTCGGTCCAACTGTCCGTATACCCATGGGCAGGGTTGTACTTGGTCGTTCAGGTGACAAGTGCAGCGATGCCAACACTGGTTTCTTTGTGCGCCACGACGATGAGTGGGAATGGCTCCGAAGCTTCTTGACCATCAACAAGATCAAGGAGCTGCTAGGACCCCATGAGGCCAAGAAGGCAACCCATATCGATCGATTCGAGATGCCAAATATCAGAGCTGTGCATTTCTTGTTGCATGACCACTTGGATCGAGGCTATGATGCTTGCAGCACATACGACACTCTTGGAAAGAATGTCTGCGAGTATCTCAGAGCTAGAACGGTGGATATGCCCAAGAAGTTTGTTGATCGTGGCACTGTTTAAATTGTAGTTTAGCATAATTTTACTCATAGTTCTTTTCAATTGACAGTAGGCCTGTATTTTGCTTGGCCAAAAGCAATCTTCGTATCTATACAGTCGTGATTCTCGTTCATGCTATAAATCATAATATACATGCCTTGTTGAGCTGGTGGGTGTTATTCAAGGGAGAGGATACTGTCTTAATGCTCAGTAACTGATAGAAATTCATTTCCATCGTGTATGCCTCTCGCTTTGATGATTCCTTGTACTCGTTGCCATTTTGGGAGTGAAAGGTCAGTGTGAGTTGAGTTCAGCAATAGCAGCTCAGCTAGTGCCTCGTCCTCCAACACCTCTACCTCTAGCGGTGGTACTTCCAGCTCGTCCCGTCGTTCCTGCGCGGCCGGTCCCTCGAGCTCCGCGGACTCGGCCATATCCTGCAGTGGCACTTCCACTGGCACCAGAGGTCGGCCGCGAGCCAATGCGACCTGTGCCTCTTCCTCTGGGTCCCCGTGAAGGTGTGGCTGCAGCTCTCTTCCTTTCGTCTTCTTCAGCTTTGCGAGCTGCTGCCTCTCTACGTTGCTGTTCCTCGTATTGTCTCCGCTGGGCATCTTGCTGACGTCTGATTTCATCGTTTTCTATCTCCGAAAGGTCTCGCGTTGCGCCTTGCCAGCGAGGATTGAGGATTAGCCGTTGATTGTGTTCTGATTGTGATAGGATGCGAGTCCATGTCTGTAAGAGCGAAGATGCCGAATCCACCGTTTTCGATACAGTCTGTTGAGACATCAGTGTGAAGCCTAACAGGGGTGGCTGTTGTGTGATATTCACCTCCATGTTCGATTTTGCTTTGTCAAGACTATCAACAACTCCTTCCACCACCTGATTGATCTTTCGAATGTTTTCCAATTCTTGTCTTAGTGCAGCTTCGCGCGCTTCTGCTGTATCAAATGGTGATTCAGGAAATCGTTGGGCGGCATCACTGCGCTTTTGCGGAGAGGCCGAGGCCGGCGGGGAGTCGAATATGAGCTCCGAGTCATCTTCAAAGCTTGCCATTGCTATAACTAGCGGCAGAAATGTTCAAACTTGGCCTGAGAGGATTTTGATGGAATACGGAGCCGATGATGGACAATTGACGCGTCTGAACACGAAATCGTATTTCACGCGTTAAGGCGGCCCAATCAGGCTAGCGCGCTTCGATACGCGTATATCGTACTCCGTATTTCAACTTCACTTCTGTAAGGAATTAACACAGTCTTGCTTACATCAAATGCTAGTTTGCATATGATGCTGTAGTATTTCCTCCCCGTGTTCTCTTTCGTAGTAATGCTTTCGATGTGCACTATAAATCATGGCACTTCCCTTCCTATGCTCAATCGCAGGCCTAAAGTTTACTCCTACAAGATACTCTTTTCCGTGTAATACCCAAAAAATTCCCTCCAGAGTTATACGCAGATAAGATGGCTCCAATACTGACCAACACCGAAGCTGAGGCTTGGCTTCAAGGAGTTCGTTATTCCCAACTCAATGTAACCGAATGCTGATTGTTGCTTCCATGTAGTTCTACGACATGGCTGACAAGTTAGAAGCAGTCCCATGGTTTGAGCAATACAGCACTGAAGATACTGAGATTCAGTACGCCAACCTGCCGCTTATGACTGGCAAGGATGCTCTCAACGTACGAAGATCACCCTGGGAGTTCTGCTCCTAGCCACGAGCCTTAACTCAACATGAATTAGATGTACATAAAAGTCTTCGGCAACTTGGACCGTCTAGCCCATTCCGTCAAGCACTTTGGTATGCATTCTACCCTTCGGTGGCATTTTCATGTGATTCACATATGTTGCAGATGTAGTTGGGGATCGTATCTTGCATGCAGTCACCGTTCGGTACGTAGTCAAGGGTGACGACCCAGACAAAGATGTCATTGAGATTGGAGCGTTCTCTGAATGTCACCTGAGGCGTGATGAGGTCGATGGGAAGGTGAAATGTGCGAGAGCAGACATCTATGTAGATCCAAGCCCTGTATTTCAGCGAGTGGCGGCAAAGGGACTGTAAAAGGGCTGAAAGTCACAAATCAAAATGCCAGTATGATATTTATTAATGAGCATTGCGATGACGAGAAGGAAGGAGGTTAGCTTTGGAACCAAACATGAAGATTATCGCCAAATTAGACGCGTTCACGTGGGCGCTAATACTTGGTCCCAAGTAAGCGCCACGTGATAAGAACAAGGCTGGCCAATAACGGTGGCAGGAAGGAATCCCTGAATGCTTGGCAAGTTGGAAGGCACGCCCAGCCACTCATTGAATCGTCCTTGCCCCAGCATCACACGTCGTTTCATCACAACCTTGGAAGCAGCAACCTCCAACACACCTCTTTCCCAAATCCCAACAATAACGAACCACAATAACAATACGCCTAGATCTTAACAGCAATCAATCCCCATTCACCTATTCACCAATCCCCAAAAATCCATCCTTCATCTGCTTGCGGTTTGCTCTACAGTCTCCGTTCCGCTGAATCTCGGCCAACATTGCTGTCGCAAACTCCCCAGCAAACCTCTATCAACACGCGAGTTCAGCATGCGTAATGTTACTCCTCCGCCGCCGGTCATGGCGACAACTCCTCCTGCGCCGCGGTGGGGCACAAAAGAAGACAGCTGGATGCCATATACGCCGCGTCGGTCGAGTCGTGTAGCTGCTCAATCGAGAACCCAAGACACATCCGCGCGACCATCTTCCAGCCAGACATTCTCCCCTCCTTCGTCTCCCACATCCCCAACTAAGAAGGCACTCAATTCTCCCAAACTGGCTAAGAAACCTTCTGCAACACCTCGGTCTCGAAAGCCCCGCCAAGCACTCTTTTACTTGACGGACTCAGATCGCGAAGAGGCTCCATCCCACAACGCTGCACCGCTACCAACACCATCAAAAACTCCACGCAAACGACCAGCACCCAAAGACCCTCCTAGTTCTGCCTCTCGTCTTCTGTTCAATAAGATATTACCAAACGTTGACGACGCCATGCCAACTCCACGCAAGTCTCGCAAGAGTAAAGCGTATTCTCTCACACCGTTTGCCGACGTGGAGGACGCGCAAGAAAAGATAGAAGTCTACGAAGACTCTCGCGAACGTATCCCCACTGTCGAAAAGGGCGAGGACAATCCCTTCTTGAGCAAACCTTCCGGCAAGTCCAAGCAAACTAGCTCAAAGAAAGCTCGCAAAACAGAACGCGAAATCGAGGTGGACAAAGCTGTTCGGAATGATGAAGGACTTATCTATGTCTTGTAAGTGCCTCTCAATTTGTTATTAATAACCAATTAACCATACTCTAGCCGTGGAAAGAAGATCTTCCGACGATTTGACGATAGCGAAGCTCACGATGATGACGACAATCTCAGCGACCTGGACATCCGTCGTCGTGCTGGACAGTCTCCAACCCCTCGCATGACACGCTCCTCGATCAAGCCGCGCATCCTATTCCCAACCGAAGAGCAACGCAAGGCTCGCGAGGCTGCTGCTGCTGAAGAGGCGGACGAAGAGGCCCTTACTGACATTGAAGTGCCATCACCCACTGCGAAGAAGGCCATTCCCGCCATCCAAGTCTCCGGCGCATCGCCTCACGAACAAGTTGAGTCTGGGGTCAATGATGACGAGGACATGGATCCTCAAGCTGAATCCTCTTCATTCGAAAACCATACCGAGCATGCCAACGTCAACGGCGGAGAAGTCACACCGTCCGGACCCGTCCAAGAGCCTATTAGGAACCAGCATTTGGAGCGTCCTGGTAAGATCTCCCGTCCATCAAGTCCCTTCGACAAGTGGAGTCGCGTCAAAGCACCCGAGAAGTCGCCGTCTGAGACTAAGAGTTCCAAGCGGCAAGCCTCTCCAATAGAGCAGCCGCCAACAAAGCGTCTTCGAAGTGGTGGCTCCTCTTCTTGAACGGGCTTTCTGTGTTACGAAATTTCTTGGATGAACAACGATGTCAACGATTCATGTAGCCCTCTTCTTTCGGCGTTTGGGTTAAGCAGATAGCATGGGTTGATTATACTAGGTTGAAGCATTATGGACATTGTCATCAGATGTTAGCGAGCCGCAGATTCGGACTGCTTGGTTGTCCCGATTATGTTTTGTTGAACTGTTGTAGTATTAGCGCCCTATCCATACCCACCACCACCCTTTCCTTCTTGTTGCTGGAATAGGGGTGTTGGCTACCAAGCAGCTTTGTAATGTCTGAATCCGATTCATAAAATACCAATGTAATGCATTATCGCTAAACAAGTTGCACCTATGTAATGATTCTTGTTCGTGACACTTGTCCATCGTACATAATGCTACAGTTCTACACAATCTCTAGCCCATCATCTGAGCTCGAGTCATCCTTAGTAGGAGGTTTAACATTACCCAAACTCTCCCGTCCAGGCTCTCTCAGACCTTTGTCTGCCAACATGAATCTCGCTTTCTTCTTCGGACTCGCAACTTCTGGATCCCGCCGCGCACTCTTCAATGGACTCTTCTCTCTACTTAACATGAGCCCTCTCTTCGAATGCCCACCCCAGCCCATCGGCGCGCTATTTGCAGATCCAGAATCTGGCCCTCGCTTTCTCTTAGACGCAAGAACCACATCCTCTGCCTTCTTGCCCAGCAGTCCCAATGACAGCGCATCTACTGGCTCTGGCGGCGCCATCACGCTCTGACTTGACTTTACACCAGCAGATCCGTCAGATGCGCGAGGCCGTAAGTATTCTGCGCCAGCACTGCTCCCAAGCTCACTGAGTTTTCGCCCAAGTTCCTTCTCCTTTGCAATAGCTTTCGCGCGCTTGCGTTGCATATCTTCCCGCGACATGCCGCGCTGCCAGGCATTGACGTCTGCATCATTATCGTCGAGGAGACGTGTCGTGCTGAAGCCCAATTCTTTGGGCGCGACGTACATCATCTCATGTAATTCCCTATTATACGTGCGCCCTTCAGCCACCAGCCCATTATTTCCGCCTCGACCACCGCGTCCCCCACCGCGACCGCGGAAGTTAGAGTTGTGCGTGGATGATCCACGCGCCCCTTGACCGACCATGGTGTTGAACTCCATGCGTCCCTTGCGCGCCTTGTCGACTTTGAGAGCGAGATGGAATTCGCAGACTTCTGTCTTGCGCGCGTCGATCCATTGGGTACATTGGACGCCGTCTGATTTGATAGCTGAGCAGAAGCGGAGGTGTTTAGAGGAGCCGATTTCGAGGACTGTGTCTTCGGAGGATGTGAGTTTTAGGGAGAATGCGCCCGTATCTTTATTTTTTGGCGGTAAAATGCCCGGGTTGAGGACGGCGATTATGGTGCCGGGCACGAGTTTCCAGAATGATTCAAAACCAGTGTCGAAGAGGTAGAGATCTAGTTCCCAGGTTAGGTCAGTGAGGCGGAGGACCATGAATTTTGAGCGCGCGGGAGCGTCGGAGGTTGATTTGGTGGTGCTGGCGTTGCGGTGGTCCAAGGGGGAGGATTTGGAGGCGATGATGCCGAATACTACGTAGTCGGATTCGCAGTCTGGGGGGTCGTATGTTGGGCCGGTGATTTCTTTCAAGAGACGGGGGATGGCATATTGCTCTTTGCCTGAGAGGGCTTGGGCGAGTTCTGTTTTGTCCATACGTCGTTTTGATAGATGGAAGCCTGAATATGGTTCCAGATCTTCCGCGTCGTCTTTTGACATGGCTAATGCTCGATCGTAAGCGACCTTCTTCATACTGTCTGGTATTGCTCTGAAAACAGGTCTTGGTTCAGCGGGCGCATGAGAGGCCTTTTGACCTAATTCGCCCTTTCGTAATAATGAGTCCGATCGGCTAATAACTGGTCGCGGCGCATCCCAACTAGACTCCTTGTTGACCCCAAAGCCTGTCGTTCGTGCCTGTTTTATCCGCTCCTCCTTGGCTTCCGTCTCTTTGGCGACTGTTCTCAAATCCGCTATCCGCTCCCCGAAGCTCTTAAGGGTTGGTCCAGAGGCTGTTTTCTGCGAGCTTGATCGAGCCAATGCTGGGACCTTTGGATTTGACGGCCGCTTCAGAGAAACATCTTGCGCACGAAGACCTTTATCAATGCCGAGAATTACTCGTGCTGGCGATGTTGGGTCTGCGACTGCTCGTGCCTTTCGCACTGGTGAGACGGGTACCAGGACATTAGAGCGAGGCTCGGGTGGTTTATTGACTCTCCGCTCGCTCGATGGGGCAGTAGGCCGAAACCCAGGGTCCAACCGACTTGCTCGAGGTTTACTATAATCCAATGCAGTTCCTGGTCGTGACGATGGAGCGAGCTCGCTACTATGCTCCGAAAATGACGCTTGTGATGACGACTTGGCCTTTGCTCGCTGTAATTTCTTGAGCTTGAGTTTCGCTTCGATAGCTTTGAGCTTCAGCTGCAGTGTCTCTTCATCTTCATCCTCCTCGTCTTCCTCATCATCTTCGCTGGCTAGCTGTCGCTCTGGCGTAACAGCATCTGTTCGTCTCCGTTTCGCGGGTGAGGGAGACGTTGAATTTCTATTGTACCTGCTCTCGTAGCGCTTCCTACCGCTCGGCGAGCTTAACAGTGCGGCTAAAGGAGATTTAGGAGGCCATTGTTGGTCTGATTGAGGGGCTATAAATGTCAGCGTTGACCCAGCGAGTTGGAACTTGTCCTCGCATACCAGCCTTGCGGGGAGACTCCCGCACGATTACCATGATGATGTAGCATTCAGGGTCATAGGAGGACCACCTCCGTAATAAGCAATAGACCGGGAGTACCAGAAAGAGTAAAGCTGAATTCCGTGAAGTTAAACGCTCGCCAATAAGTAGTGGTGGAAATAGACGAGCTTGGACAACGCAGTTCAAAACGCGAGATTGACGCGCCAGGGATGAGGCACGCGACTTTCACTCGTGCTTCAACACCTTAAACTTACTCTAGCATCTAGAAATTGACATCAGTCGCTTCAACTATAATACATTTCCAGCTTTTCTAAGTATTTTCCGAAGATACTAATTATCAGAACCGTACAACATGCCTCGGACGAGATCAACCAAAGCGACAACAAAAGATGCGCCTGCGCCGACTCCTGAAATCACAACCAAGACACTCAGTTCAGTCGATTCGAATCCGCCGAAATTATTCATCCTGCCTAAAGATATATCGAGCGAAGCAAGAATAATAACACTTCGAGATCCTGTACGCAATGAGCCTTCTAGATACTATTTCTGCCCTCAGAAAGGCTTTCATGAATTTACGAGAATATCCGCGCCGAGAGCAGATCCACGGAGCTGGCTACTAGTATCAGAAAACAATCAATCATCAGAGTTGGACACAACAGAAGGCGCACAAGAAGAGTCGGAAGAATCTACAGCGTTCAAGAAACAGTTGAACGGCTACGTGTCGAAAAGCCAGGATTTATTTCTAGCAACTCCTTTCGATAGCTTATTTCTCATACTATCTATTGTTGCACCTGGCGTAGCAACTTCGAAAGGTGACCAGAAAAGCATGTTTCTGACGCTGGACGATCACATTGAAAAGTCAGAGCAATCACCAGCATTGAACGAACTTCTTCGAGAAAGAGAGTGTAGAAAGATACTAGAGGATCGGGTGCGTGCTATCTGTGATATTGTCGAAGCTGGAGATGATTCCATGTTCAGGTTATCGCAAGAAAAGTTGGCAAAAGAAATATATGGCAAAGCACGCAAACTGGTCCAGCTTGGTTTACCAGCATCACTGGAGGATAAATTCGTCACAAGGCCATTACAAGCTCCAATGATGATTATTGAGAAGGCTAAAGTCGAGACTACCTTGGATACAGTGGTTTTGGACGAGGCTACAGCAGCAGCCGAAAGCCAGACAACACTGGTCTCAGAAGTACTCGAATCAGATGCATCAACACTTGAAAAAAGTACCATCACAAGCACAACAACTACATTCGAAAGCACAACAACAATAGTCGACACTCCAACAGAACCCTCCACAGAAATGACACAACTACTACGAATGCGAACAGCACTCAACTTCATCCTCCGCTCCTACATCCGCGCAGACCTCCGCGGCCCCATCCTCTCTAGCATATCCACCCTCAAGCTCATCGACTTCAGGCCCCTCGACACGCACTTGCAAAAGCTCGACGCGGACCGCGCATCCGCCGCCGCACTGCGCTCCATATCCGACAACATCAGTCGCAAGCGACCAGCAGACGACGATGAGCTTGCCGACGTGAACGCCGAGAAGAAGCGTAAGAAGGACGAAGAAGACAAGCGCAAGAAAGCCGAATCACGAGGAGTCAAGGATCTACGCAAAGTGAATACATCCGGTATGAAGAAGCTCAGTTCATTTTTCACCAAAAAGCCAGCAAGCAAGACATGAGAAATAAGGTCTGTAGATTTTATATGTTCTGCTAAGAATAAGGAAACTGTTCGCAAACGTTGACTTGGTGGTGGTACAAGAAAGGAAAAAGAACATGGGGATCATGGAATTCTAACTCCAAGGACACCGCCTGATATCAACCCCTTTTGGACCCGGCATTCATGGCAGCTGAGAGAGTACAGTTGGACCCAACATTCAGTGCCTCGCTCAATACGCCTTTACCATGGTCCAATACCTAAATTTATTATCCCCGACGCCAATGGTTGCCCGGAGAGAATCTTGGGATATCAAGCAAGAATGAAAAACCATGAATGAAAAGCAAATGGGGAATGAAAAGAACATGTACAATAGGAAAGGACATGATGTTTTTTAGTGTTCTTTTCGGGTTTAACATGCCGCGCGCAACAACATGATCAACGAAGAAAAAACACTAAAGCCGCCCAGACCTTATTCTAAACGATTGTTGGATTGCGTATCTCGCGTTCCTTGTTGGTATTTGAGCTCTGTTGGTGCTCTGAGGAGAGGACATTGAGAAAGGCTACTCATCGTAGACAATACTCACCTTGGATTTGCCTTTGCAGAGTGTATCGAAGATTTGTGATCGTGTTGAGTCATCCATACTGTCTAATATGACTGTTTTGCTGCGGCCTGGTGAGCCGCCGTCTTTTAGCACTTCGCTGTCCATGCATATCTGCTGACTTGCTTCTATGTGGTATTCTTCGGGGGAATGCTGCATTGTAGAGGTATCGTATTGAACTGGTATTACGTGTTCGTCTTTATTCTCTGTCCATTCCTGAGTTGGCCAGGAGTATGAAGGGTATAGAGCCAGGTCGTGGATTCCAGGCTGCATGGTTTCGTCTCCAACTGGTATAAGAATCGATTGCCCTATGGATCCCGAAGATGTACACCAATCTCCCATTTTGACAGATTGGTCTCCGTAGGAATGTTGTTGTGTATCCTGTGGATGTTGGTGATGATTATGATGTGGGTGGGTTGGCATCGGATGGCTTGTTACTGGTACATCCGAGGGAATGATTTGATGTATGGCAGAATTGATTGAGGTGAAGTGGTGGTCTACTGGATGATGCCACAACTCTTCGCTCTTTTCATTACTCGGTGAGGATTCTGAACTTCCTGAAGACGAGCTTGTTTCCGAAGTCGCGGAGGAAGGAGACTGGGTCATCAGGTTGGTGGTCAATGTACGGCTGAGAGCTCTTCGGTGAGCAATTCTCTTCTTTCGATTTATCATCGTGTGTCTGTAGTAGTATTATTAGTCGTGTATTACTTGAATGCAACTGGTGGACTCGAACCTGTTGCTTAGATCAAGTCTGGATCTGCTGGGGAAATAATCTGCAACAATAGCCTTCCAATCGCGACCGAGCAATTTTACCGCAAGGTTGAGTTTCTCATCCTACAAGCCAATTAGAAAGGTCCAACAAGCGGTCGCGGCCTATTAGGCCACTGACATCTACTGGTTCCCAATTCCCGCGATGAAGACTTGGATCAAGGGCATTCCTCCATCTTTTAGCACATTCTTAAAGGTATTGTTAGAGCTATGACATCTTCGTAAGGTGATGCTGGACTCACGATCTGGGTTTCTCGTCTTTACTTCGTCTGAAACCTGTTTCCATCTGTTGGTGTGAATTAGATTTCGCGACTTGCGATATTCTGATATGCTTAACCTACCGAGCTTGATGTAACTCAACCGCCTTTTTGAGTTGCTCATCCTCCGCCTTAGACCATTGACCAGTATTCCATTTCGTATCGATTTTTAGCCATCTCTTTCTGCAGTCTTTATTGCTTCTGTTAGCGAGGCCTTGGGCTACTTTTCGCCAGTCGACCGAAGATCCAGATTTGACTATCGTAGGATTAGAAAAGGCATTCAAAAGTCGAATCGTAAAACTAACGACATTCTTGGACCTGGTCAGCAAGATGGCTGTCTTCGTGCTGAGTCCATCGCCTTCTGTTGTGAGGACTGGTGCTGTGAGGACTGGTGAAAGGTGATAGGTCTGGTAGAGCCATGTCTAGGATTGTATCCTGAGAGACTAGACTAGTTGGGAAAGAGGAAGAAGGTACGCATGAGATGTTACACAAGGCTACGAAGCGGGCCACAAGAGAACTATATCAAGCCAGACCTGCAGTATAGGCGGCGAAACATAGCAAAGCACTTTCCAGGCGCATACTGACACTTGCGGGAGCGGAGATGGAAATCTGGACGGCGAGAATAATCGGGGGAGGGTTAGATTTTGGGGAAAGCCACCCAACCACAGCGAGCGCATTCAAGAAGGACTTGTTGGTACAATGCCTGAGGCGCGGCACTGGCTGGGGGACAACTAAAGCCGCAGGGGCACAACAATGGAGATTGGCGAAGGCGATGACAGGACCAACACGGCTTGTAGAGTTGGTTCTTTATGGAGGGTAGGCTTGTTACCAACAGACAGGTACAGGACTGTGACTGTTACCTGTTTAGCTCAATATCAAACGCGGCAAACTTTCCATCATTCAACAGGCAAGTGGGCATGGATCTAGACACGACGCGGCTAGTCAGGATTGGCGGACAAGTCTAAGCGGCATGTTGTCGCTGACTGTCAGTTGTAGTACTTTACGACTCTCGAGCATTAGCTTTGAATTATCTACCTCTCATAGGAGAGAAAGACTCAAGGGCGCTTCGTGAGCGGGTATTCGGGCTGCGGCTACAAGGCCTACTGCACGCCGGGCAGTGCTTGTGCTGTGTATTCAACAATCGCGCTTTTCACAAAAGGCGGCGTGTCTGTGGCGGATAACATAGAACCTGGAATACGGCAGCTCGAATCTGCAAGCAGACTAGTTTGGCAGACGAGACGCGCACAGCTGTGCCTTTCCCGCTCACTCATGCTGAAGACGAGATATTGCCAGTGCCTAGGATATTGGTCGTCAGTCGACCCTGGGATGCGAAGAGGCTTCGTTTGCGGTTGTCGAAACGTTCATCCCATGCGAACGGCAGGCTTAGTCCTCTCAAGGCCTGTTTAAACTCTAGGATCCCCCTAACAGCACACATGTTGGCATGTTGGATACCAATGTCACTATCGGTCTCCCCAGTAGCTGGGAAAAGACAGTGCGGGCAAGTTTAAGAGTACGAGGCGCGTCTGCTGCGAGAGCTTAGAGCCTAGAGGAAAGCGCGCTTGGACCATTGCTTCTCAATTGGGGCGGAAGGTGGTTGCCGAGCGGGAGGGATCGTTCCCTCCCGCGCTCTTGTGTTACCCTAGCTCTGATTGGCCAAATGGCTAGTCTTCCAAGCCGTCTTTCAATGCCTACTTACTGAGTACGACCCGGGGCATATAAATCCTCCTCGAATCCTTTGGTATATCTTAGAGCTTATCTTACTATCTAGGACGTGGACATAATTCTTGCGTACCGCGGAAAATAGGATACGGCCTGATATGAAAGACGATGGCGGCCATCTTGAATTCGTGGCTAACGGGAGCGGACCATTTGTTTTGCCCGCTCGTTTAAATAAAGAAAACTATACCCGCTAGAGCTTAGTAACGATGGCTGGTGCCCGCGTTTCATGGCGCTAATCTTTTCTCCAGGTCTCTCTTCGTGCAGATGGCTTTTGAAAATGGGAATCAAGTCGAGCCACTTGCGATTAAATTGCGCGACAACAGTTTGCTGTCTGCGCTTGTACCACGGACATCATACCTTATACTGATAGAAGTATTACCTCTTAGGCTCATACCAATTCGCTTTGCTATTTACCGTGCTGCTGTGCCTCGAACATACGCAGATACCATGCTTAAACCTAGTCCGGATGAGCCTTGACAACTTCACCTCTTGCTCTGACCCAAACGAATTGCCCGGTTTAAGCCACCCACAGGTACCCCGTCCTACTTTTCATATCCCCCAATGCCCATCCTTCACTGTTCAGGAACTTGACTGACAGTATCAACTTGTCAAGTCAAAGGACAAGCAAAAGTCCGCGGACGAACTGCCCGAAGGCGCATCCTAGACCCTCTAGACGCTGCTCCTTGGGTTGCTCAAACAATTCTCAAAGTCCCGCATAGTTCCCGCGGCAAAATTCACTCGTGGCCTTGGTCACTGCAACTTGGTCGAATGCAGCAGAGTCTTTGCAGTAGTCTGCATACATCGTCTTCCGCACAACGGCTTGGTATCCGACACGCCCATCAAATGATAAAATTCTTTGCTTATCCACTGGAGTAATCTTCATGTCAATAAGTTACGTTCGTCATTCTTGCTCAAAACTAGCCTATCTCATATGTACATTGTGCTACTTTCCAACCTATCACAACTATTTGTTCTATGCATGTTGCTAATCGATTAACAATCAACCGCGCCAGCCGAGACTCTGTGTGGGGTGACTGACTGTCAACCTGGACAGCGAGCCCCAACAATTTCCTCTATCCTTCAGGCTGGGAGCAGCGAGAAAACTCCCAATCATGCTGTTTCCTTGCTCAGACTCTACTCAGCAAAGTCGTACCCGTCTCTGACTGCCGATCTCTCATTTACGAATCGCATGCCAAAGCTCCATCTCGTTCTGGAGCTTTTACCTACAATCTGCCTGCATGGTTCCATATTAGTCAATTGCCACGCGGCAAATTACCAACATAGGACGACTTGTCTCAAATCTCCTTCTACATTTCCACAATCGGAGAATTCTTTAGTTCCCTTCATCCCAAGTATACGGTTCAAATGTGATCAGTTATATCAATTCTGTAGCATAAGGTTCAAGTCATCTCCACTGCAATTCCACCAGCTGATCCGATGACCTGTTCGACAAGTAGCATCAGCACGCAAGCGCAGACGACAGCCTACTGTTAGGCGCCCATTGAATCCTCATGCATAGCACCATTCCCCTCCAAGCTAGACGAGAAATGCAATATCCGCAAACGCGCAAAGCGTGGGCACCCCAGATCTCAATCCGTGGCTTAAGCGACTATGTCATTGGTCGGGGAAGTCGACCCTCCCGTTCCGGTAGCCTTTCTTCAGCAACCTTGTTCGCGACCGTGGGAAGCATTCGTTTTTTCAGCCCAGGTTGTGCAGAAACGTTTGGGTCACAACATGGGCCGTTGGTAACTTTTGGGGACCGGAGGTATTCGCCAAGTTGAGCCAACTTTTCTTTGCGGCGAGACTGATCAACGGGATGGGTGCCCTTGTATGCTTGTACAAGCAATGGCGACCCCGGTTTGGGCGTCTATGTTCATAGGCTAGGCGGCTGTCGAGTTGATGGCTAGATGCCCTGCCCATGTCATGATAGCTCTGGGATGTTATCAAGCTAGACGCACACTAAACGCAGACGCAGTTGATTTCATACAACTTGGGTGGCCTTATTTTCATTCTCGACTAAACGAATATTTTCGAAGTATTTTGCTTCTGATGTCAAATAGCGTTTGACGCGACAATCGCCACGAAGAAGGCCCGATGGGGCGGCAAAGTCTGGTCAGAATCGTGGCTGTTCCACGTGAACTAACAATGCACCGCCAGATCTGGACAGCTTCAATCTCATGTATCCCAAAATCTCAATCACATTGTCCAGACTACGAAATTCCAAAATCTTCATACCAGTCTAAAGAACAACGGTCACCTTGATCTACTGGAACCTCCAACTGTCCACCAACTGGACCTACCTTTGAATTAGCAGTATGTGATGGAAATTTGTTCATGCGATGCTACCTATCTATTCACTATAGGGGCAAATGGTGTTGGAACGAGCGTTCTAGTAGCTCAACGCATAGGGTCAAGAACGTGTCCGCGCTTGGAGCGGATGCACATCGCTCAAACTAAAGATATCAAAAGCTATAGCCATAAAAGTACCAACTGGACCTGCCTTGATATGACCGCTATGACAGATATCCGTTCATGCAATGCTACCTATCTATCCTTTATAGGGGTAGACGTTGTTAGATTATCTACTAGTAGCTCACTGTATAGGTCAACCAGACGTTCGTGCTTACAAGGCAGACTCACATCGCTCAAGCTGAAGATATCAAAAGATACAATTGACATAACCAACAGAGATCACCATGTTGGTCCAGGAACCAACACAGCCACCAACTCAACTCCCCTCGTTTCTGCCTACCTGATTGTGTACCAAAAGACAATTTGCTCATTAATGCAAATGAAATAGTGTGATTGTTGTTTCAGATTGTTACCACAAAAGTGTGAAATGGGGGTGATTAAGGTTCTAAGTTAGCCTTGACGCATCGAGCCGCTGGTTCTTTCCGTCCGGCCCATTGCTTGAAGGATTCGAAGGATTTCGATTGAAGCAGAGGAATTTCGGGTCCTCCCGTCGTTCGAAGGAATATGTCTCCGCTGGAAGGAATATGCCAGATTTCGCCTTGCATAGTTCGCCACGTTTATGGTGGTGGTGTTTGCATATGGGCGGCACAGTTATTTCTTGGCTCCTTCTCCTGACTGACTGAGGTCACTGAACACTTGTGCTCTATTCATGCTTGGAGTTGATTTTCCCTTTTCAGCTGTATTGTGGCCTCAATATCCCTAAAGCACCTGACGTAATGATTTTCTTGATTCTGTTGGGCTGCATGGGCAAATCTTGGGTGCTTCCTTTCTGCGCTCGAAGTCACTGCACAATTGTGCAGTCTTGAGGCCTTGCTTTGATAGTTTTTCTTTGTCAATGCTTGAAATAATACCTTGCGATCCTTTAAATGAAAGTATACAGTACAGAATGTATTGCGTTCTTACTCAAGCACGCATACTGCATCCTAAGCAGGAAGCTCTAATGCAGCAGTGACCAAGTTGAACACCAGCACGCGGTTCATGTCTTAATTTATTTTTGCCTTGCAGCTCAGTGACACAGTTATGCCCTACAAGCCCCCAGAATAGACGAAATATACAGAGACAATGGTGGTATTGCCCATGTCTTTTTACCAAATCTTGAGCAAGGACTCCGAACAAGGTGGTGAACCAAACCGGACACCGACAGCGACACCGAACTTCCCAAATCGATATCAAAACACTTCCGTACCAATTACATTGTATTTAGTTATCCATTTTCTATGTCAAGATGGCGCATATAAATTCTACTCAATGAGCAAGTTTTCGAATCCAATATAGCGGGGTGTAAACACCAAAAAAAAAGTACCTCCCAAAATTTTATATCCTCCATCCCAACCAAACTTCACCAAGCACAAATCTCACCAACCATGCCCCCAAAATTCTACGCTCAAATCGCCTACAACGATCCCTACGTCCAGCCCCTCATCGAATCCGCCCTCTCCTCCCGTCTCCCACCAACAACCTACAAGCTCATATCCACCCTCCCAACACCCCTCGACTTACCAGTCCTCCAATTCCTGCAATACGAAGACCTCGCCTTCGAGCTCGCCCTCACACGCAACGACGTGCTAATAAACGCCTACGTAATCCGCAAAGCGCTACTACGCAAACATTTCCTCAATGCGACTGTCGTCCAATGGGCTGCGAAACACCCGCAAAGTGTATTAAGACGGCATGTGAAAGTTGCAGTGGAACTGGAGGTGGATTATGCGGAGTACCTTGATGAAGCGCTGGCGGAGGCTTATGAGTTAAGGGAGAGCTTGGAGGGTAATGAGGATAAGGGGGAGGGGGAGAGGGAGTGGTGGATTCTTAAACCGAGTATGGCGGATCGTGCGCATGGGGTGAGGTTGTTTGGGTCTGAGGAGGAGTTGAGGGGGATTTTTGAAGGCTGGGAGGCTGATATGCCGGACTCTGATGAAGAGGAGGAGGACGATGAAGAGGTCAAGGGCCAGACGTTGGTGGGTGCGGGTAAAGAGGTCGTGTATGCAAGCCAGCTGCGGCATTTCGTTGCACAGTTATACATACATCCGCCGTTACTGTTGCCGAGCGCAGAGGGGCGCAAGTTCCATGTGCGCACGTATGTGCTGTCTGTGGGCGCGTTGAAGGTGTATGTGTATCGGCCGATGCTGGCGCTGTTTGCGGCGGGCAAGTATGTGGCGCCGGGGGAGTCGTTGGACTTGAGGGTTCATTTGACGAATACGTGTGTGCAGGGAACGGATGTAAGAGAGGGTAGTGTGAGGCGCTTTTGGGAATTGGAGGAGAAGGTGGAAGGGATTGAGGGCGATTGGAAGGAGAAGGCGTGGGCGCAGATCTGTGTGGTTACGGGAGAGTTGTTTGAGGCGGCGGGACGGAATATGTTGGTCAATTTCCAAGCGGTGCCGTCCTCATTCGAGATCTTTGGACTGGATTTTCTGGTTGATCAGACAGGTACGGCGTGGTTGCTGGAAGTGAATGCGTTTCCGGACTTTAAGCAGACGGGTGATGACTTGAAGGATGTTGTCCAGGGACTGTTTGAGGATACAGTGGACGTAGCGATCAAGCCGTTCTTCTCTGAACCTAGGGAGGAGCCGCCAAAGACACTCGAAAGCGGTCGAATGGTTCAAGTGCTGGATATCGATCTGGGACGGCGGTGATAGTCGTTGAGAGGAAAAGGGGTATCATTGACCAATTGTTATCCTAATGAGAATCAAAACCATTTGCCTACCACAGGTATACTCTGATATATCTGATCATAGATCTTTGCCTGCCATCCTAGAGTCTCTCCTCCACGTCCCACAATACCCAGTCCGCCGGCCAACCAGATCGCCGTGGTCACCAATGCGACACCATTGACAGCATACCACCTTCTCTTTCTCGTTATCTGTCCTTCCGAGCCTCCAGTCGTCACTTGCGCTGGTGTCCAGCTCAGCCACCTGGCCCAGCCCCAGGTGATATGCCAGACCACTGTCGATACCAGCACGCTGAAGCCCGTAAAGCTCACAGCTGGATGTTTCGCAAAGCCATGCGATATATACTCCAGCCCAACATTTGCGCTTCCACCCTCTAGCCACATAGGCACCACGCGACTCGCGAGCATATGTCCCATAACCAGGGGTACAGCCACAAAGCCTAGCGCACTGATGCCGCTCACTGGTGGCCAGCGCAATCGCTTGCGATCTTCACGCGACTCGGCGCCATAGCGACGTTTGCTCTGCTGTCGTCGGTAGACACGTAGAGCTAGACCTGACGCCACGTGTACGAAGAGTGGACCAGCAACGAGGAGAGGTTCGAAAGGGCGCGCTTGGTAGTAAGGCCGTGTAAGGAGTAGGTAGGGTTCAGAAGCGGGGACGGATTGGGTTATGAGCGGGATGATGGCGGTATTGGTTATGTGAAAAGTGGCGAAGATGGAGAAGGCGTAGGTGGAGTACTTTTGTAGACGTGTGACTGACGAATGTTAATGAGTGATGCTTGAAAGGAAAAGAGGAGAACAAACGATAGTATGCTGGGCCATGTTCACCGAGGCCAATAAAAGTTGTTGATCGGGAGGGTTGGTGTGTGTCCGATGGAAAGTAGCTGTCTGGCTTCAAGTCTTGAGGTGTTTCTTCGACAGGAGACGGTTCAACTTCTCGGAGTTCGAAGGGAGATTCGAGATCTGGACCGATCTCATTCGAAGCCATGGTGGCTACTTCGCCTTCCACAGCTATGAGGGACAATGGCGCCTCTTCAAGTATTGCAGAGTAGTGTACCCGATTAAACAAGACGGATAGAATGATGTAAATAATTGGTCTCTAAAAGAATGCGATATCTGAGTAGTCGGGGAGTTATTTAGAAGAGTACAGGTATCGTGAGATGGCAGGGCATGGTGTTGAGTTGATTTGCAGGGTCTGTGCACGATCTGACATTTACCATGTCGCTGATTGATACATTCCATCACCATCTCATCCTCCTCTCCATCATCGTTTCCATTTTCAGCAACTTCACAGTACATACGAAGGATCCAGGTCATCCACAAAGTTATAAGATCAAAGCCCAACTTCGGCCTGTGAGCGGCATTTCAGCCAGCGTTCAAAACACGATATAATTATGCCTCCTGTGAGCTCTTGGTGGTCGTACTTTGTCTTTTGGTGCTTGATATGCTTACCTAAACGAAGCGAAGTTTTACAAATCCAGCGCCTGTCGTAAGTCATCATCAAAGACTATCAATACGACCCTTGAACTGACAGCAGTATCAGACTGAAAGTGCCAGGGAAGCGCGCAAGAACTTCTTCTGTATAAATTGTAGTCTTCACCACTTCCACATGATTACTTACATTTTCAAAAGGCGAGCTATGTCAAAAAGGCTATGGGCGAATGAATGACTACGAAGCCCATCAATCATCCTACGATCACCAACATAAGAAAGCACGTTGCATGACTATTGCCCAGCCCAGGCCACCTTTCTATATACTTCGACTTGTTGACTAACTATGCTACCAGCGTCTCAAAGATATGAAGCAGATGCAGCGTGATCCCAGCGCCACTGAGAAGGCGAGAAAAGCAGAACGTAAAGCAGAGGAGAAGTCTGGTCTTATCACTATCAAACCTCTCAAGCTTGAGGGTTCGTCAGGAAAGGGTGGCTTCAAGAAGGGAGGCTTCAAGAGTGCTTTTGGTCCACCAGCGGGAATGCCTTCAACTGATGACGCGAAAGCAAAGCCTGGGTTCAAGAAGATGGCTGCTGGAGAGGCACCGAGCGCGGAGGTTGCTAAGCAATATGACAGTGAGGACGACGATGTTGGTTACGAGTACTATGACCCACGTAGACCGACGGGATGCGATGGTAGTTGCGGAGGCGTAGCGAATTGAGTCCTTTTGAAGTTGTGTAGCTCAATCGATTTTGTGTTCATGTCTCGTACTCCACTGGTTTCATGTATTCTGGTCTTCATGTGCTGATTCGTTGCTCTACTAATCGCAGCAGCAGCATCATTTGCCGCAAAAATAAGCCAGGCGTAGATGATTGAAAGGTATCAAAGATAAGCCTTCGAATCTACACAGGTTGGATGGAATGAAGGAGATATCAAAAGCGAGTCGTAATGTTTTGTGGACCGTGTTTTGATGACGGAATGTGACGCGCGTGAATCAATGGGGAATTATAGACTTTCTAGTACGACGATTTGTGTATGTCTGATTTTGTTCCTACTCAGCCAGCAGGATCAAATAAAACTACTAGTAAAATCAATCAATGGTGAGCTGGCAAAAGTATGTCTCAATCGCAGCTTGCGGCTCGTCATGCGCATCGTTGCCAGCAGAAGAATTTCACTATCATCGATGACAATGATTATGCCTCAAATTTCAATGGATTAGAGCGAGAATAAAGCTTGTTAAAGTGACACAAAAAGGTTGTACTGGGTCATCAGGGACTTGTAACAATAATTGGCTATTGATGGTGATATGGTTGGAGTGAGTGTTGTTGGCAGTCAGACACCAAGATTAGCGACTGGAGTTTCTCGTCTGGCCTGGACTGGGCAATGCAATTTTGGCAGTCGTCTTTCCATCCGCAATCCACCAGAACCACCGACCTCATCAATTTCTCAGACTCTGCTCCACTACGTCTAGCTGCAGCACATCATCTACAGACTACAGCCCTACACCTTGTAACTTCTTTTGTGCTCACTGCTGCTCTGCATCATCCCCTCTTCTTCTTCGTCACCCACAATCTCTTCATTCTTCATTATCTATTTCGTACCTGCCATATCCATCGTCAGCTCCTTCCGCACTGTCGTCTGCATGTGCTCCTGCACCCTGCCGACTGCCGCATGCTACTCACCTTCCACCTGTGCTGACAACAACCCGTTACCAACTTCCCGTCCTCCTCGACTACGCCGCACTCCATCCCTACACCACTACTCCCTCTTCTCCTCCCTTCTTATCGACATGCTCTAGACCGTCGGTACCATATTCATTCACTTCTCAGCCTTTACAGTTAGGCGCCCAACCCTCACTCCTGCTCCTGCTGCTGCCCAAAGCAGCTCTGTGTCTGGCAGCCGCGAGATCATGGATCAACAGCATTGGACTCCGTACAACGAGTCCTCTGCCGCTTCCAATCGCCAATCGCGCTACGCGCCCCAAACAGTGCCCTCCCAGCAAGGCTATCCACCTACGAGTGCCTTGAATCGATCAGCGACCCTTCCATCCGCACCAGCTCAGTCGAGGTCAGGAACAACGGGCTACGGCGATACTGACGGTGACATCACAATGGAGGACGCTGACCCGTACAAACCCAAACACGCATCGCAGCATGTGGGCCGTTCCACTCACCAGCGAATGCCCTCGAATGTACAGCAAGAAGAATCCACGGCCGCACGACGATATTCACCCATGAATCTGTCGCCTTCTTCGCCCTTTGGCGCTACACCCCAGCAGCCTCCTCACCCAGCATATACCAGCTATACTCCACAACAATCGACATCATCGCGAACCTCTCCCACGCGCGCCAGCTCGTACATCGCAAACTCCAATTCCAACTTTTACATTTCACCGCCAGGTTCGTTAGCGCTGTTCGTGAGACTGAATCTTTGTTGACATCGTTTAGCTTCCCGGCCGACTGCTCCACAACTGCCTCCCATAAACCCAAACTCTAGCAGCGGATCTTATTACCCTCAGGCGGCGCCCCTCACACTATCGCCATATGGCCGTGAGAGCGCGATGACTTCTCCCCGACAACCGCAGCCAATTCAGCCCCCACCAATGGCAAAAGGTCCCGTGCCAAAATTTACAAAGTGTACGAGTATCTCAGAATTACAACCCAGAATCAATGCTCAGCCAGCATTTCGACGCGCGAAGCCAGAAGGTGGCTTTTTGAGTGTAAGACTCCATATTCGAATAATGAGAAATTTCTAATCAAATTTATGACTAGCCGCTCCAAGCCTTGACCACACAATTACCTGCTACATATCGGATATGCAACCCACAATTCAAATACGAATCTTCGCGCAATCCTCGGAGAGTTCTTACGAAACCGAGCAAGGGGTTGAAGAATGATGGCTACGACAATGAGGATAGCGATTACATTCTCTACGTGAACGATATTCTGGGCTCTGAAGAATCCGGTCATAAGTAAGCTTAGCTTGTTAGGCAATGAGGCTGGTCACTAATGGATAGCAGGAACCGATATCTGATTCTTGACGTTCTTGGTCAAGGTACTTTTGGACAGGTCGTAAAATGTCAAAATTTGCGTACACAAGAGGTCGTCGCTGTCAAAGTCGTAAAGAACCGTACAGCATACTTTAACCAGAGTATGATGGAAGTCTCTGTACTTGATCTGGTAAGTCCATCAAATCAAAACCTTCTCGATTATGTTGACAATCGCTAGCTGAACAAGCAAATGGACAAGAACGATGACCATCATTTGCTACGACTCAAAGACACCTTCATTCATCGGCAACATTTGTGCTTAGTGTTTGAACTGCTCAGTGTGAATTTGTACGAATTGATCAAGCAAAATCAATTCCGAGGCTTAAGCACGACCTTGGTGAGAGTATTTGCTCAACAATTGCTGACAGGGTTGGCTCTTCTCAACAAAGCAAAGTTGATACATTGCGATTTGAAGCCTGAAAATATCCT
This sequence comes from Microthyrium microscopicum, assembly GCA_010405405.1. Classification (NCBI taxonomy): domain Eukaryota; kingdom Fungi; phylum Ascomycota; class Dothideomycetes; order Microthyriales; family Microthyriaceae; genus Microthyrium; species Microthyrium microscopicum. The sequence continues at coordinate 1,560,163 of MU004240.1, read as the reverse complement.
ATTGAAGAAGTACGCGTTCTGCACTGCCTACCAAATATTTACTAATCTTCTGTAGTCTGGAAAGTCCCATAATCAAGATTATCGATTTTGGGTCTGCCTGCGATGAGCGACAAACGGTATATACTTATATTCAGTCGCGATTTTACCGGTCTCCAGAAGTCCTTTTGGGTCTACCGTGAGTTGAAGAAAGGTCGAGTAGCTCTAGCGCACACTGACAGAAATTAGGTACTCAGCAGCCATTGACATGTGGTCGCTTGGCTGTATAGTTGTAGAACTGTTCCTTGGCCTTCCTCTCTTTCCCGGATCCTCGGAATACAATCAAGTTGCGCGAATAACAGAAATGCTCGGGCTTCCTCCTCCTTGGATGCTTGATATGGGCAAACAGTCAGGAGAGTTCTTTGAAAAAGTTCAGGACGAGTTTGGGCGACGGACTTATAGATTGAAGAGTATGGAGCAGTACGCACGCGAGCATGGAACGAAAGAACAGCCAAGCAAAAAGTACTTTTCAGCCACTACACTGCCGGAGATCATCAAGAATTATCCTATGCCAAGAAAGAACATGAAGCCTCATGAGGTGGAAAGAGGTAAGGCATTACAGTTTCTATACCCATCAAATATGCTAATGATTTTCTAGAAATGGCCAACCGAACGGCCTTCATTGACTTTGCGCAAGGACTTTTGAATCTGAACCCACTGGAAAGATGGACACCGGGTCAGGCTAAGCTCCACCCATTCATCACACAGCAAAAGTTCACCGCTCCATTCGTCCCGCCCATGACTATGAGATCTGGATCAAACAAGTCTCCCGCCCCTGGTGTTCAAGAGCAACAACGGGCGGAGGCCGCTCATAAACAGCGCCAACAGCAACAGCAGCAACAGCAACAGGCTGCTCAAGCTCAAGCTCAGGCTCAGGCCCAGGCTCAAGCCCATGCTCAAGCCCAGGCGCAGGCGCAAGCACAACAAGCAGCATATTCCCCAATGGCCTCTGGAATGGGTCAATACATACAGAGTCCACTTGGTCAGCAGACACCAAGTACCTATATGTATCAAGGCCAAAGTCAGCCTCCAGCATATCAACAGACCCCTGGATACTCGCCGATGACAGCACCTCGCTATCCACCTCAGCAACCGAATATGTATAATCAAGCAACAGCAGCTACTCGTGCGACACGACAACGAGCGACCACATTGGAACAGCATCAAAGTGGAATCCCTGCCTCGCTCCAGCGCGTCATGGGTCATCTTGACCCCAATGCTCCAATTAGACTGCAGCCGTCACCAGCATATTACCCACCACCAGTTGATGGCAGCCAAGATTCCTCTAGTCGACGACGAGCCAGCAGGAGCGGCCAACGAAATAACCAAGCTAATAATCAGTCTCGAGACTTTATTAGGACGCTCGAGGACCGAACTTTGGAAGAAGGTTTCAACATGAATTCCAACCACTGGCAATGAGCCCTTTTACGATATCCTGCTAGTTGAAAGCATATTGGAACATATTTTCACAAAAGTTCTTGATTTCCCTTGTCATTCAAGGAGCGCTAGGAGTCGAAAGAATGTCTGCATATGTCGCCGAAATTATTGAAGCTGGCATTGAACTCCTGGACGGTGCCAATTGGAGAGGCCCAGCACACATGCCTAATAGAATGCCCTCGACCGCGGCGTATTAGACTTTGACATACCAGGGACACAAACTTGTAGCCTGATCCTTGAACCAGCCACAGGTCAAGTTTGCAGGCACTGGCAGCATGGAATGTACGACGAGATATGTATGGAGTACGGGTAAGGGGCAGTCGAGACGGAAGATTCTTGAATGGACATAGTTGACGAGTTACTGTGTATGTCTGGACGGCTGGATGGCTAGGTGAACCACAGGGGTGGGCTGGAATTGGAGGCTTGAGTTCTAGTTTGCAATTGAATCACATATTTCGACCACTGACTATACTTCTCAGAAATCATCTGCCATCGCATAGGCGTGACTGGAATTGTGTAGAGCTGATCGCTCCACAAGTCTCAAATGGTTTAGAGATCTTGCCCTCAGCTATCGATGTTCTCTTATTTTTCACTTGATATGTACACGCTCAACCGAACTCTATGTCCGCACAAATCCATATCATCCATCGCATGCTCAACATCATTATTATAAATCCACATCAAATTCAACTTTCTGCCATAAATTACCAAATAATGAATATGCTCGACTGAATGCAGACTGCCATGAATATTTTGAAGTTGTGTCTTGCTGGCTTGCAAGGCAGTATGATAATGGATCACTGATCCGGATAGCGTGAGGGCAATTCCTGTATCTTCTTGTATGGGTAGAGGGGACTTGTAGTGAGATGTTCCGCACGATACATCGTGACCGGGACCTTAAAACAGCATAAAATCTTGTAATCATTAATGGTATATATCGTGAAAAAAGCAAAACTCTCAAGTCTCTAAGCCCACTACCCATCAACCAAAAATCTTGCTCCAAATCGTCTGTCCAAAAGTTTGCAGCTTATACGCACTATGCACCTCCTTCTTTCCCTCCATCTTCGCCTCAGCATTCTCCCACACCTGCACCAAATCCGGCCGATCTTTCGCGCCTCCCAAGTTCATCACCGCTGGTACAATCGCCCAATCGTATAGCACAGTCCCATCCTGCTGGATGATCAAGATCGCAGGCTGTGCCATACCATGCTCATACCCCTTCGTCTTCGTAAGCGTATTATCTGTAATCGCAACATCAAGCTTTCCCTGCGCTTTTAGCGCTGCGGCGATGGAGTTTGTTGGGTCTGAAATCATGGTGCCGGTATATCCTGTTGAGGCGCGCATTGCGTCTTCATGGCCGATTTCTGCTGTTATGGCGAGGACTTTACCGCCTGCTGTTGTGATGGATGGGAGGAGAGTTTCGAGGGTTTTGAGATAGCCTTGACAGAATGGACACCAGTGGCCGCGGTAGACTGGGAAATTGTTAGTTTGGTGGTTGGATGGCAGGAGGTTTTAGGGGGTACGGACAAACTACGAAGAGGAATTTGTTGGTGGTGAGGGTTTCGTGGAATTGGGTTAGTTGGGTGGTTGTGTTGTCGTTGTGGTCGGACATGGTGCTTTTGGTACGATTTATAGATATTTGAGTGTGAAGGGTATGAGATTGTGTATGTTATTGTCTAGAGGTTGATGCTTGAAGTTTGATGCTTTTGATGCTTTGATGCTTTTGTACTGGTATGTGGATGATTTGATGGTGATGATGTTCACTTTTCCAGCGATCTTTGGTACTTCTTATACGATCCATTGTTAACAATCTATTCAAAAGGAATATACATAGTTGTGCCTTGATTTCGAATATCTTGCGCTAGACTCGAGATCCTGATGTTGTTGTTGTTCGGATCTGTAAGCAATTGCTAATTCGGCGTTCATACCCCTGGAAATTCTCCAGGGCTCAAATATTATGACGCGCCACATCGCCGACCCGGCGACCTCAGTCAAAATGTCGGCATCAATACACGCCGACATCTCCAATATTGAAGGTTGACATTGTAGAATCGTAGATACCGATGGAGGTTTAAAGATTGTTCGTGAATCGTGAATGTCTACTTGCCTGGCACACCTGGTAGACTTCAAAGGCTTTCACTCTTATTACAAATGGATTACTCTACAGCTTGAATCTCCCCGACATACCGGCTATTGTGACAAATTACTTCTAACATGCATCATTCTGCTACGCTAGAATCATTATTTTTGAAAGGTGTAACTTCAATCCGTAAGAGTGAAGAGACTCATACCTTCAGACAGGATGGAGTCGCAATTGGAGGGGGGGCTTTGTTAGGGGGCTCGTGCAACATTGAAATTTAGTTAATGCCCTACAGCCTTAGGCCGCAACCCCCTCCACACCTTGCGCACTTGCTGGGACAAAATATACCACCAACAGGACAGTCACCACAAACCAATCGCTCACCCGCTCACCCCTCCATTCCTTTGGTCAACAATCTCGATCCTGACATTGAGAAAAAACCGCAATCATGTCTTCCCGATTTTTCGCAGCCAACTCCGACTCGAGCGAGTCCGAATCCGACGAACAAGAACTATACTCCAACTCTGAAGATGAATCCTCCTCAGAAGAGGGATCTGAGGAGGGCGAGGGCGAAGATGCCAGCGGCGACGGAGACTCGGATGCCTCTGGTGACGCCAACTTCTTCTTGAAAGGCGGCGACTCGGACGACTCTGACGATGACTCTGATTCTGGCAGCGAGAAGGCGACAGTTGTCCGCAGCGCCAAGGACAAGCGGTTCGAGGAGGCTGAAGCTGTTATCAAGATGATTGACAACGCTGTCAAGATTGGCGATTGGGCTGTTACTAGCTCCGAATTCGACAAGTTGACTCGCCTGGTACCCAACTTGAGCAAGATCCTGGATGGAAAGGTGCCCAAGCTATATACAAAGACGCTAGCGGATCTGGAGACGGCTTCGAATGAGGCTTACGAGAAGCAAAAAGCGGCACCAAAGAAGGCGAATGCGGTACAACAACGTGGTCTGAATGCGGTGCGGCAGAAGGTGCGCAAGTTGGTCAAGGAAGAGCCATATCAGACGGATGTGGATAAATATCGGGCGGATCCTGATGATTTCATGAAAGAGGAGACTGTCACTGTTGTTGAGAAGACCAAGACCAAAGCTAAGCGTATTGAGTTTGAGGCTATCAACAATACTGCTGGCGATGATGATGATGGCTTCGAGACAGTGGGTCGTGACGGCAAAGCCCTTTCATATACCACCGAGTCCGTACTCAAGAGTGAGTTTCCTTGTGATACTGTCTATGACCAAACTCTAATTGTTTTTCTAGATCTTCGACAAATCAGCGAAAGTCGTGGACGAAAAGGTACCGATCGAGCAGAACAAATTCGCATCCTGGAAAAGCTTCTCGATGTCGCAACTGTGGACTACCAACGCATTCGAGTATTGATCTCGTTAATATCAGCCCGTTTCGATACTACCTCGACGACCGGCGTTGCTCTTGACATTGCCCATTGGAAAGCAGCGCAGCAAGAATTGCAGAAGCTGTTCGAAATTCTTGAGGCTGCCACCAACATCGTCGTTGTAGAAGGAGCCGAAGAGTGGGAAGACGATGAAAAGCTCCCGACAATACCCGAGGAAGGCTTATTCAAGATTCCGGGAAGTGCATCATCATTCGCCGAACGTCTTGATGACGAACTCACTCGAAGTCTTCAAAACATCGATCCACATACACCAGAATATATCGATCGTCTTCGGGATGAGGCTCAACTATACACTAGCATCGTCCGCGCTCAGCTTTATCAAGAAGAACTTATCAACAAGGCAAAGATTGAGACTGAAAAGGTCATTCTCAACCGCATCATCTCTCGCCGTATTGAACATCTCTACTTCAAGCCAACTCAAGTTGTCAACATCCTTGAAGAGAACACATGGAAGGAAATGCCCTCATCACTAGACAGCACTATCACCCCTCGAGAGGGACCAAAGGAACCAGATCTATTGATGAAAATTCTCTGCAACCACATCTTCAATGATGGAGATGCCACACAACGGGCTCGAGCCATGCTTTGCCAAATTTACTGGCTTGCTCTCCATGACAAGTACTACGAAGCTCGCGATTACGCGCTCATGTCCCATCTTTCAGAATCTATCAATGCTTTCGACACACCCACACAAGTACTCTTCAACCGAGCACTTGTGCAAATTGGCATGGCTGCTTTCCGCAAGGGGTTGATCTCCGATTCCCAGTACACCCTCCAAGAAATCTGTGGTTCTAACCGTCAAAAAGAACTCTTGGCTCAAGGTGTTCAGCTACAACGATATAGCCAAATCTCTCCAGATCAAGAACGATTAGAGAAACAACGCCTCTATCCATTCCACATGCACATCAACCTCGAACTGCTAGAGACTATCTATCTCACGAGCAGTATGTTGCTCGAAATCCCCCTATTAGCCCAAGTTGGAAGCTCCCCAGAGTCCAAGAAACGTGTCATCAGCAAGCAATTCCGACGATTATTGGAATACCATGAGCGAGCAATCTTTGCCGGTCCCCCAGAGAACACTCGGTAAGACAAGACTTTCTTCCCTTTCTCAATCCGAACTAACACAAATACAGTGACCATGTCCTCCAAGCCGCCAAAGCACTTGCTGCTGGCGACTGGAAAAAGAGCGCCACATTCATTGAAGCCATCAAGATTTGGGAACTTCTCCCCCAAGCCACTGAGATCAAGACTATGCTCACCGACCAGATCCAAGTCGAGGGACTACGCACTTACCTCTTCACCTACGCTCCATATTACGACACGCTGTCCATGGACACGCTCTGCTCCATGTTTGAGCTCTCGCAACGCAAGGTCGCTGCTGTTGTCTCAAAGATGATTGCACATGAAGAACTTTCTGCCGCTCTCGATCAAGTATCTAGCTCGATCATCTTCCGCAAGGGTGTCGGTCTTTCGAGATTGCAAACGCTTGCTTTGGCGCTTAGTGACAAGGCCAGTGGTCTCATTGAGAGTAACGAGAAGGTACTGGAGCAACGTACACAAGGTACGGCGAATGCCTTTGAACGAAATCCAGGTGGCAGAGGCGGTCGCGGTGGTGGACGCGGTGGACGTGGCCGTGGTGGTGCGAGAGGTGGACAGGGCGGCGGTGAGGGCGGTCGACCACGAGGAGGACAGGGCTTTACAGGTGGTGCGTTGGGGCGAGCTATTCAAGCATAGAAGCCTTGAGTCGTGCTGTTGTGGAGACTTACCGACTTCTAACAACTTCGTCATTCTTATCATGAACAGAATAGTCTGTGGTCAAAAGAAGGTGTTTCAGCGGATATTCAAACGATTCTTTACTTTTCTCACTCTTTGCATTGTTAGATAGGGTCTAGTTCTAGGAATGAGAACATCAACATTTTTCGATAACGTATTTTTTTGATATCTATCTGAATAGGGTATTCATCATAAGTCGTTTCTAGGATCATTTTAAGCGTCGCAGTGGACAATGAGATCTATACAATGGCAGCCTTCCTTAACGCCATGCTGAGATGCAGCAATCATAAATATTCAGGATGGAAACGCGCACACTGTTCGAGGCTCATGCGTTCAAGTCGCTGTTCCCGTTTCCGCATCCTATTTGATGCTTTCGAGTTCTTGGTTCAAACTGTTCAATCATCCTTCTTCTTCTTTCCCTCCGCTGATGACGCACTCGTATCATCTTCGGCAGGCGTCAATGTTATCAACGGCTGCTGTTGAGTGCCTGAAGGACCACCGGCTTCGCGTTCCGTACCGTCATCGGACGTATCCTCCTGACTACCTGCGACAAAGTGCCGCTCCAATTCGCGCGTATACGTCTCCTTAGGCAAATCGTTGACGATTGCAGGTACGTTCTCGCTGGACCCAATTCTACTGGGCGTCTTCGACTTGGCTGCCGTCTGCTTCGTCCACAGTTCAAGATACTTACCGCCCTTCTCCAACAGCTCCTCATGTGTGCCGCGCTCAACCACTTCGCCGTGGTCGATGACAAGGATAAGGTCCGCTTCCATGATTGTGGAAAGACGATGGGCGACGACGAATGTGGTACGGCCGGCAGCGAGACGCTTAAAAGCTTCTTGGATTAGCTGTTCAGTGGCTGAGTCAACTGCGGATGTGGCTTCGTCGAGCATAACAATGCGTGGATTCTTGACGAGAACGCGTGCGATGGCGATGCGCTGGAGTTCGCCACCCGAGAGCTTGACACCGCGCTCGCCAACTTTGCTCTTGTAGCCATCGGGGAAGCTCATGATCTTCTCGTGGACGGCGGCAGCTTTGCAGGCCTCTTCGATATCCTCATCGGTGGCATCGAGGCGGGCATATCGGATGTTTTGCGCAATAGTCTGGTTGAACATGGATGGATCTTGGGGAACGACGCCAAGGACTTCGCGGAGACTTTCGATGGTAAGCTCTCGGATGTCTTGCCCGTCGATGCGGATGGCACCGGAGGTGACGTCGTAGAAGCGGAAGAGGAGCTTAAGCACAGTTGATTTTCCTCCACCTGTTTCGCCGACGAGAGCGATGGTTTGGCCGGGCTCGGCTTTGAAGGAAAGGTCTTTGAGAACTGGCTTGCGCTCGTCGTAGTGGAACTTGACGGCATCGAACTCGACGGAGCCCTCAGTCATGTCTAGATGTTTGGCGTTGGGAGCTTCTGGGACTGTTGTGGGTGTTTGCAGGAGCTGCAGGACGCGCTCAGCGTTGACCATCATGCTAGCAACTTCGCGGTATGAGCGGGCGAGGGTATAAAGGGGGATGGTTATGGTAGACCAGTACATAAGAAACGTGACAAAATTGCCGACAGGCTTACGGCCAGAGCTGATCTCCCAAATGGCGATGAGTGAACAAGAACAAAATGCAACGGTCATAAGCAGTGATTGCAAAGCGTAGCCAAGGTAGTTTCGGTACAGAGATTTCCACATCCAGTTGATGTAATTTTGAATTGCATCCTTGTACCGGCCGCGCTCGTATTGTCCTCGATTGAAGTAGGAGACTGTTTGCCAGTTGGAAATGGACTCGTAGACTGTCTTGTTCTCTGCGCGAGAGGCCTCCACAGTCTTTCGACGCATTGGCTGCGCCCATGCAGTCATGGTGATTCCAAGCCAGACGTAGAAGATACATAGAACACATATGATATATGCCAGGTAAATGTCGAATAAGTACGTGACGTAGACCAGAGCCAGCGCGAAATCAATGAGAATTGGGGAAATATCAAGGACAACTTCCAGGAGACTGTTTAAAGCATTTGCTTGCTCCACAGATTTCAGCACTTCTCCAGAATCTTTGTTCGAGTGGAAATCCATAGACAATCCCATAACATGATTGAAGGAAATGTCGCATATCTTTTGGTACGAGTAATTATTGACGTAAGTGGTTGCAATCCAGGAGAGCATTCCAAGACCAGAACCACTGTTGATCCATCTCAAAAAGAACCAGAGGAACGTCTCTTTCCATGGCATAACACCAGAGCCATCTGACAGACGGTTCGTTATGATACCGATTTGTCGCGGTGTCAAAATGTTCAAAAATCGTTCAACAACGATCTCGTAAGCCATGATGGCTATGCAAACCTTTCCTTTCCAGTCATTTTTTGGCCAAATGTAAGGAAGGAAGATCATGAAGCCTTTGAGGTAACCGATCCAGCCACCCTCTGCCTCCAGACGCTTGCGCTGCTTTTCCTTGATGTCTTTATCGTCTTCCTCTTCCTCAGCTTCCTCGCCAGTGGCAGTACCATTGGCAGTGCCATTGGCGGTGCCGTTTGGTGTTGAACCATAACTAGGGGTTTTATTGGCGGTTCCATTTTGGTCTGTAGTAGTTGTTTGTTCATTAGCCAAGAGTGATTGACCCTCTTCATCGTTCTTTGGCACCTCTCCTCGTTGCTCCAAGAACATCATCAAAGCAGTGATGAGAAGAATTGCAAAAACCACGATCCGGGCTCCAGTCAGTCCAACGAGGACAAGATCGCTGGTCTCGCCCACTTTAGCGTGAAGCCCGCACAAGACCACTTCAATGGCCGCGCCAACTAGCCAGGAGCCGTAAAATGGATGCCATATGGGATTTTCGCTGCCTAAAATTGCAAATGGCAGACACAGGAATATGAGGGCTCCACCGAGAACATGAATGATGCTATGTTGCGCGCTGACGCGTTGATCGATGGCCTCAGATATGTAAAATATGGCCTGGGCGATGTAGAGCACGAAGATGAGAAATAAAGATGCAATGACAGTATATCTCTTCCGTTGACTGACGACTACTTTCGCAGGCTTTTGTACTCTGAGCAATGAGAAGATTTGTGATCCGACGAAATAGAATCCAACCAGAGGGGAATGGAGATAGTCGAGGATGGCAATTGCAGTTTGTATGCCGTCGTCAACGACAAGTGTAGATAGAATCATCTTGCTGAAAAGCAGCGCAATGCTAATGTATGATCCAGCTTGACAGAATTGTGCTGGAGCAGTCTAGTGATGGTCCGCCAAACTGATGGAGATTTGAATTGGTCTGTGATGTTGTCGGGGAGGTTGGGGTCAAGGTGCGCAGAAGGCCACACTGCGCGTAGAGAAAGCTGTGGACGGACAAGCTTTATATTGTTTGCTAGCTTTGTATGATGAGGCCGGTCAATTAGGGATTGATGCTAGGCAACTGTTTTTGTTTATAGGAGTACGTACAAACGAACCTGGAGATGAGATGGAATGGGAGACCGCTGTGGCGGTGCAGATTATAGCTCCATTTTTCATCGCGACTTCCCATTTAATATATACTGCCATCACCTGCGCCCGCTTCCTCCTTCATACATTCGGCCCCCAGTCTTTCTTTGCATCTCGAGATCTCTGCAATACCTTGTTTTATGCAGCACAAGCTGAAGATGACCATGCAAGCAGTGCAGATGGATCGAGGAGCTGACACCTGGACTCTATCTACCCCGAGGCTTGAACTAACAGGTACTTCAACCTCGATATCACTTTTACCCCGTCTCGATCGACAACACCAACATCGATTACCAGTTCATCTTCTGTCAAGAACACAATATGGACTCCAAACACCGTCATACCTTTGATCCATCATCAATGCGCCATCCTCCAGGAGCCATTGACCGCCACCCTTAAATTAATGTAGGCGAAGCTTTCTGTATGACCAAGTTCCTGGAGGCTGTGCTCTCAAACAATACCCTTCCCCACACAGATTTTCATCCGGGGCCTGGAATTCAATGTGGCTGAAAACACCAGCAGACATCCTGCAGACCGCTTAACCGCTCAAGTATGAGGCCGATGACCTTACCAAAGAGGACGTTGCTGCATTGAAGCGGCGGTAACCGGAACTCTATTACGCCCTGTGAAAACTACGGCATCTCCATACAAGGCCCGCCCAGCATCCCAGTCATTGATGCATAAAGTTGATCCAGTGACAGGGCTAAGGAAGTCAGCTTCTATAAGAAACTGATGCCTAATTCATTATACGTATAAAAGGCGACTAGGGCCGCCCGCCGGTCACCAATCGTCGTGCTATGTTCATCTCTCGATATCTCTAAAGGTAAGTTGAGGCGAGAGAGGGTTGGTACACGCGAGAAGAGTTGATCAAGACAACAGGTTTGATTATATTCTCTTTCTAGAGTCATTTTTGTGCGATGCATGCGGATACTCGTACATTCAAAAACAATCGAACTTTTTGACTTCAACACTTTTTGCCACTATCATTTTCTCCAAGGTCGATCCTATCATTTCAGGAAACTCTTTCTGGACCGAATGTCGGGTCTGCGCTGCTTCTCCAATCCACTGGATGCTTCGAAGGCAGATGCCATGATTGCCTTCTCATCAGAGGGATGTGAAAGGTTGCGATTTCCCCAGCATGTCTGCGAAGGTATTGTTAGTGTGGAGTGTCTTGGAAAAGGTTCGTCACTTACATTCTGAAGCGTCAATAAAGCGTAGACATTCAGGAGCCCATGGAAGTACGCGAACAAAATTGCAGCCGGAAGGTACTTCAAGTCACTCGGATAGCGTGTCAAGTGCGGGATTAACTTGATGACCTTGGTCAACAGAACCCAGGTAATCCACACTATCATGCTCAGCTTGACGGTCAAAGAACTGTAATCCAGAAGCAGCAAGTACAGCATGTACGTCAAGACTCCATCGAAAAGCAACGAAGGCGTTTGGAATTGACCAAGGTAGGTTGCATACAGGCTCCAGACATGCTTGCGGTACCAGTATGACTCCATCTTCATGACTCGGAAGTTGCCACGCCAGTGACCGCGAGACCAACGCATGCATTGCGAGAAGTATTTGAGTCCGCAATCGAGTTCCGTTTCGAGAATAGCACGCTCATCTGCAATGAGTCGGATCTTCCAGTCGTGCTTGTACACCCAGCGAGTGAGAAACTTGTCGTCGCCCTCGTTGAGCGGCTTGCCTTTCCAGGAGTCGTTAAGGAATTCCAGCTCGAAAGTTTCGCTGTCGAATACAGACTTTCGGAAGGCTGAGGTCCGTCCAGAGAGAGTTGAGATTGCACCGTCGATCATATTTGGCGAGACTGTATTGAAGTTCCGTCGTTCCAAGTACGAGGTTCCCAAGAAGTGGAAGAAGCTCGGCTTCTCGTGTCTCTTAAGGCGCTGTAAGGTGCCCGCGCCACCAACATCGGGGTCCTCAAACGCATGGGTCAGGTACTGGAGGTAGTCGTTCGGCCAGAAGACGTTATCATCGGCAAATACGACTAGCTCCGTGGTGGTCTGACGGAGGGCTGCCCACATCTGCACTCGCTTGTTGAGCTTTTCGGCTCCCAATACCTGGATGTTGACAGCAAACTCGAATTCTTCAACAGCTATCCATTCCAGGTAGGACAGCCGATGTGTAGCAGTGACCACGTATATAGCGGCCGGCTTACTGGTGACAATGCTGCGAAGACATGCTCTCAATCGGTCATTGTCATCGGGACATGCAACGGTCGGAACGATAACAGAGACATTCTGTGCAGTGAACGTTTGTTTCTCTGGTAATTCGATCTGCCTTCGAGCCAGATAGAACACCGCCGCGTGCACTATCGTTCGAAGGTATCGAAAGATACTATGAATGTTAGCTAACCTTTCCACTGAAGGAAATAACGAGATATGCTCACCACAGCACCACAAAGAGCAACAATGGACTAGCCATTTGCAATCGTATAACAAAAATGATTGAGAGAAACACGATTGAAAGAACAGAAGTTTTTCTTTTCCAGTTTTCGTCTATCGTAGGCAGAATTTTTTCCACGTGGAGTACGGCCCGGTCGTTTTCGTGCTGGGTTTCTGTGCCTGCCAGAATTGTAGCGGTCGTACGATTTTGATTTTTATATGCATGAAAACGACCCGGAAAATTATCGATTGCTGTTTCTGTAACTATATAGTGAAACATAATGCCCTTGATGCTGTGATAACCGGCAGTGTTCGCTGATGGTGATATTGTACGAGGATGGGGCATTCGGGATTTGGTGCGATGAAGGCGCTGTGAGCGGGATGAATCACTGGGAAGGATTTAGAAGGTTCAATCTTTGTTGCTGAAGAGCCTTTAGCTTGTTAATTATATCGAAGAATCCATGTTAGAACTGCGAATATGTTAAAATGTTGTGATTTGGTGGTTGATCACTGGTTGAGCGTACCTTGGGGGAAAATGAAGCAGCAGGAAAGAACAATGATAGAAGAATAAACGACGTGATAAATCAGGACCAGCCTGGAGAAGCTTCATGGGAGAGTGTCGGTATACCTATGGATAATGGAAGAGTGGTGAGAGATATATACACCACGGGGGTGGAGACTGGAGACTCGCCAACGGTGAATGACCAACGAGGCAATCAACAGACAAACTGGTTTGATTGTACATGGAATTAGAATTGAAAATGATAGTCAGAAGAGGCCAGGCAAGAATAAAAAATTGTTCCTGATGATTGGTTGAAAGAGCCTCCAGATCTCTCACAATTTAGATGAAGTTTCTCTGATAATGCTAGAAGTGCTAACTTTAAATCCAAGCTCAGCCTTATTTCGAGTTGATATAATGTCCCGGTAACTCGTCTGTGAAATGACTTAAGAAATAAGAATACTCCAAACCCAATTTTCTGTGTGAAAGGCAAATTGATACTTGTTCAAATCTCATCATTGCTGAAGCATCAGTGACCATTATCTCCACAACCAACCTATCTCATCTCATGATGCAATCATGAATACTATTCATATTTACACGTATGGTCTTCTTCGGATTGACCAATCTCAAATAGATGTAAAGAGGTTTGAGCACATTCAAGTGGACCATTTTACCTTCCAGTGCCTCATCTTAATTTGCAAAAAGAGTGTTCGATTTCGTTTTTTTTTGGTGTTATAGGTACTAGAGAAGATACATGTAATGAACGGGAAAGTACCGAATTATAACCATCTTTCTGTGAGGACCAGCCCCTATTTTTTTCTTCCCTACTGTGCTCACCTCTTATCATCTCAGTCTTCTCGGTCTCTCGCTCCTACGGCTCCCTGTAGACTCTTCAGATTGTGCTGACTTTTCTCTGACTCTCCTTTTTTTTGCTTCACGCGCTTGCCCACTCTGAGTGCTATGCCCAGCTGGAGTGCCTAGCCAATTGTCAACGTGTTGAGGGGCATCTTGACCATATTGAGTGCTTTGAGTATGTCTAGTGCCTTGAGCACCATATCCAGGTGCCTTTTGCCAATCGTCAACGTGTTGAGGGTCATCTTGACCATATCCAGCGCGTTGAGTATGTCTGGTGCCTTGAGCACCATATTCAGGTGCCCTTTGCCAATTGTCAACGTGTTGAGGGGCATCTTGACCATATCCAGTGCTTTGAGTATGTCTGGTACCTTGAGCACCATATCCACCTTGCCAATCATCAACGTGTTGAGGGGCATCTTGACCATATGCAGTGCTTTGAGTATGCCTAGTGCCTTGAGCACCATATCCACCCTGCCTGTTTTCAAGGTGTTGAGGGGCTTGTATACTAGAGCCGCTTGCTTGTACACCAGAGCCGCTTGCTTGCACACCAGAGCCGCTTGCTTGCACACCGTCTCCACTCCCTTCAGCGATATCCGTGGCCTGACCGGCGTTCAATTTGGCGCGTTGTTCGTCATACCATTGAGCGTGCCACTGTTGCCTATGTCAGAATAAGGTTTGAGCTATGTTACCAAGTACTCACCTCTTCGTATTCCGTTCTACAGATTTCGTCAGCCAAGGCCAAGTGTGAACCTTGGGTATATGTTACGATATCCATCTTGGTGTCGTTTTCGACGACACTAGACAGTATATGATATTGTGACCTTCTCTGGGCATTTAGGACAATCGGAATGTCGCCAAGGGCGTAGAGTTGGAACATATCCTTTTCGAGCATATAGAGTATGCAGCCGTATCCTACTCTCATCTGGTACTTCACATCATGTTCGTCTTTTTTGGAACCCACGAACCCAGGAGGTCTGGCCAAGTGATTCTCATGGCATGATTCGTGTTGCAGTATATATTGAGGGTTTTCCACTTTTTGGCCAAGAGGCATCCCGGATAGAATTTGGAGCTGGCCACAGATTCTCTTGGATTCAGGGGTGTCTTTTGTATTTGCATTTGGATTCATATGCTTACACCACTCTATAATATTGCCTTTGAATTTGCCATGTGATTCCCCACTGCAAGGCAGCCAGTTGGCAATCCGCGCCCTTGGATATGATGCTTGAATTTTTATGCACTTTTGTTCGCAATGAAAGATGCCTGCCCATACCAAGCAAGTGGCCATGTTGAATCAACAACAGTTCGAGCTGGTTGATTCAAGGACAGACAGATTTCGTAGGTACACAGAACGTGATTGAAGCCGTTGACCAGAACGGAGTTGAAGTATGAGTATGGAAAGACCGTTGAAGAGACTGTAGATTGGAGGTGGTTGAACCCGTTGACCAGAACAGGCTTGGAAAGTTGATAGAATTGATTTTTGCAATGAGTTAGATATGAAGATGATATGGATCCAAAACTCACTATTAGCTACTCTTTAATACCCATTGATTCTAGACTTCTTCACTGACTATTTGACAAGTCGTTTGACCATGGCTATGTCTTCCAAGGCATCGTTGGGTCAAACCGGACGTTGGATTCCAATACTTCAATCGGAGGAAAGACAGTTTGCAAACCTTTGGATTGTATCAAACGGGTACGTGGTGCAAATTAATGTCCAGTACTTCAGACGATGCTGAGTACAAAGGCGGTATTTGACATGAGAAAAGCACGAGAGATTTTGGGCTACACATGGTATTGATGTGAAGTGACTACGAGGAGATTGATCGCGTATGAGTTCCAAGGCAATTAGCACAAGATATCTTCACGGAGTTGATACAGAATATTCATTTTCGATTCATGTCGGAAAGACACCAACCTCAGCTTACTTCACAAGACTACCTCATTGGGCCCTGCACAGCATACATTACCGATAGACATCCAAACGAAGTCTCGATTGTATCTGCTATCAGCTCGTGCACAACCACCAGGCAGTGATAATTCGCACGTTGTATACCCTAGAGTTATTTCCACAACTTGCAATCACTTTTGATGTACATAGACTGCTTAAAAACCAACGATTAACAGGTACAACAAACTCAGTAGCCAAACGTGATGTCTGCAGAATACAACGCCAAACAGAAAAGGAGCAGTAGTTGTGACTACACCTCTAGCACGGACGCTTGCGTTAGTCACAGTAACATCGGGCCTAACAGACTTGTATTGATTCACTGATTCGGACATGGCAGACAAGGGGGTGGAACGTTCACTGAAATATAGAATGTAAGGCTATGAGGCTGTGTTTTCTCGAGAAGGCTCAATGATGCGAAAGACAACTTAGAGAATAATAGAACTTTGACTTGGATATGCTCTTCTACAGCCAGTGCAAAGTGATGTTATGACTCGACAATCATATTATAGCTAATGTCTCCAGCTTTTCCCATCTTCCCCATAACTTCTACTAAGTACTCTTCGCCGCCAGAGTCGCAGCCGCAGCAGGAGTCGCAGCCGCAGCAGGAGTCGCAGCCGCAGCAGGAGTAGACGAAGAAGTACACGTTCTATCACAATCAGTATTTTCCCATCAATCATTCAGTGTCTTCACTTACCCTAAAAGTCCGAATAAATATCCATTGTTCCCACTCCTATCGCAATTCCAGCTACCAGACTATACACCCACATTAGCCCATAACCTCCTAATATCCAGATTGAGTGAAGTATCACTTACCAAAAGACAATCAAACGCATCAAAGCATATCGACTTATCCATTAGCGCCTGTGGTAACGCAACGCGCGCAGACACAATGGAGCTACATCCCAACAACAACAAAACTGCCGATTTGAACTGCATTTTCGAAGGTTAAGAAACGAGTGAAAACTTTAGTATATGTGAGTAGAGAACGGTGGATAAAAGTTTAATTTTATATCGAGAGGTAGGAAGTATGTAAATCTTATACTGAACTCTCACAAATTCGAATCCATGTTGTTCTAATTTCCCCTCCAGTCTTTCGTGCGCATGAAAATGCTTATAGGCGATTTTTATATTGCGCGCAATTATTAGTTACGAGCGAGATGAGTAGAACCTGGATTTGGGTGCTTGGGGCTGGCCTTTATAGAAGGGAGTGTATTGGTTGGACTGATGGGGCTTGCCGGCTGCCGATAGGTAGAATTTGTTGGATAGAGAGATCAAGATAGGTTTTGGGTCTTGAGTCCTATATTTGGACTGCGTGCTGGCTTTCGTAAGGAGTGATTTGTCTAAGGAATTTGGTATGATGATTGTAGTTAGACGTTGTATGTATGGTTTCGATAATGGTTGTTACTAGCTGAATTTTGTAGTGGTTGTTGATACACTGACTTTTGTTCTGAGAACAGTTTATGAGCGAATAGAGTGGTCTGACGAGACAGCTGGTATGCCGTTATGTCTAGTCAAGATCTGTGTACATATCTTTCATGTATGACTTTCTATCCTTTTAATAATTGTAAAGTGATAATGAGAAGAAGACAGGTAATTTCTTGGACGCAAGCCCTTGATGGATTCTCAATTGAATCTTCTAATATGATTTTGGAAGTTAGAGGGCGTGCAATGAAGCTCACGATATATTCCACAACATTATCTGTATTTGCAGAAGTTCTTACCATCATGAACTAGAACATCAATGATCGCATAGATATCGGCTTGACAAAAAGTCGAATGCCATTCGGGAAATTTGGGATAGGAATATGCAAATTATCCGTCCACTACTGATTACTGTAGGCGCAATACTCTGTGACATGGCATTCATCAGTTGCACCGGAGATGCATAAAATATTCCGGTGCGTTTAGAAGGCCCCGCCGCTTCCAACACAATCCGCAACTTATCATTACCGGCTACTCTAGCTCCATGTACGTATACCCCTTGATGCGAAGCCTTAGATGTAAATTTGGAATATTTGGATGATATGGGAATCTGTAAAATTCCATACAACGGTGTTGAGAACGAGTTCTTGATGTCAACGAAGCCGACTGCATCAACAGCTCACAAGCTCTATATTAGTCTAGAACGTGGGCATAGCGAAAAAGACCCTTCACCGCATCGATATGTGGGGTTCAGCACGAGTGATCCTGGTGATTGCATGAGTAGCTTTCTTTCCTACAGCATGAAACAACCTTGGAAGTTGGAAATTGATGCTATAAAATGTTCAATATTCAATTGTGGGTTCAAACTGTCGCCATTTTCGAGAGTCCAGACCGCGTGTGAATTTAATGTTTAAGTGTCAGTCCACGTTGGATGCAGTATGCATCATGGAAGGAAGTTGGGAGTTGAGGTTGGAAGTTAGCAAACAGTGAAGTTGCGCAACGGAAAGTTTTCTCCTTTGGCTCAGGCACGTTCAAATTCAAGATAAGTAGGCAGTGATGTGCAAACCACGACATCTCGAAACCCTCTTTGGGAATAATTTGAAACGACCAGCTGGCTGCGGGCGATGCCGAGAGCCGAAAACGGATATAGATTGACAACAATGAGATTGACTTTTGCGCCAGTGATGTCATCAGGGTCTAACTGATCTGTGCGTTGCAACGGTCATCATCACGACGTTCTGGATCTTTGAAGGCGTGTTACGAAGCCAGCTGAAGGATAAGCTCGCGTGCATATATCGTGTAAGTAGAACAAGCATCCAGAGATAGAGTAAAACACAGCATACAGATATATCGCGGGAAGAATGGAAGAGATGTGGTCTAGAATTTGGCTCGCATCAACAGGGTGCACGCTAGCAGGCTTCGTGCATATTCCCTCGCTTGTCATGATCCACTCACACACTCATCCAACGAATCTGTGGTTGGTGGGACGGGAGGGGATTGTAGATGGATGGATGCCACCGTACCTTGTTGCTGATTATGTGCAATTGTTTCCCTGTTTGTTACTCTGTGCTTGGTTTGCCCTGTTTGGGTTCAGACCGATAGTGGGCTTCCATGACGAATCATATAGTAATGCGAAACGTCCCTATATTCATTGCTATTAGTATCATGGGTTCGATGTCTGGAATTGCAACTGGTCTGCATCGAGAAAGAAATGAGTTATGCAGCAATACTGCTTTCAGGCGGCCTCATTAGAGGCCATGGGATGGTGGTACAGGTAGGGAGGCCAGTACCATGGGCGAAAGCAACCCAGCCAAAAGGGTAGCACGCGATGGTTCCCGTGAATGGTTCAACGCATACACCAATCGTGAGTTGGCGCGGAGAATTCAACGATTCTACTTTTTGCATGTACTTTTTTGAGTGATGACGAGTGTATCAGGAGATGTTCTGGAAAACAATTAAAAGAAGGTCGTGGTTGGCAGCAACGGAGAAGACTCCGGGAGCTTAGACATGGTCAAAGTTTCGAGGGCCAAGGCTACCGGTTTGAGCTGTATTAATAGTATTATTAACGAGCGGCACGATTCTACAAGTGCAATGGTATGCAGGCCCCAGGGTCGCGGGTTGTTGAGTTGAATTGGTGTGGAGCCAAAGGCAGAAGGCGTGGATAATTCCATATTAATAACGTGCATCTGATCTGATATAATGTGTAATCGTGGGTTTTTGGAGAGCAATTGCCTTGGTTCTCAGCGCTTGCCATCTGAAATGGAATGCCTTGAAGGCTAGAACCTGCTATGAACGCAGACTTGATCAATGCCTCTTTACTCCGTAGATTCCGCAAGACGGTAAGAGTAATTTGTAACGTAGCCTGCTCACCTGAATTGCTCAGCCCGAGTTTGATGACTATTGTCCAGTGCCCACCACGCCAGTAACACCACCCTCGTCAACCGACTACTTTACTACTAGTTCGCATCACCTGGCTCTTTCCTATATCCTGCCGACTTCCACGTTGAGGCATTGGTGTGTGTTTGCGAAACATCAGCCTCTTCCAGGAACAAAGCCTCGCTGACTTTCTTTGTCTTTGTCTCGTCTGTTGATCGGTCTGGACTCTTGGTGGACTGATTTTTGGTGAGGCTGACACACTTGCCTCTCCCTTAAGACTGCTGAACCGACGTCATAGCCAATTCGCCATCATCTCTGTGCATCCTCCCACCCTGGCTTGCCTACCTTTGGCTGCTTTGGCTGAATAAACTCGCTGCTCTCTATTCTCTGCCACCGGGAAGCCCACTAAATTGGCGAAACAACTACTGACGTTGGTTCCCTTCCTATTCTTACTTACTTATCCACTCCCCATCTCCACCACCTTTATTCTCACTTCTCAAACAATCCCTCCTTTCCCTAACATCACCTCTCGCCATTAACTCACCTATTCAACGCCGCTTCTATCACCTTTCCAGCGCCCACCATTTGTACCTGGATTCTACCGCTTCCACAACATGTTCATATTTTGTTGTTACAACAATTGATGGGACCTGAATCTTGCCGCACACGATTCTGCATCTAATCGGATACTCCAAGGCTAGGACCCTGAATTCGCACTCACACATCAACGCCAAAATGTCCACAGCCAATGCTAGTCGTTCTCCGTGCTCGAGTCCTATGGGACGCGGCCATCATCAACGCATCAACACTCCTCTCGTCACAAATAATTCCATTACAACACCCTCCGCTCAGATTCGCGCTTCACGACCAGCTGTAAGCAGACATACTAGTCGCCAACCTGCTGAACGTCATGATGCAAGTCCAAATTATTTCAACCTTGCCGTCGATGCTTCCAAATCCGGCGCGTCTTCTGGTGCTGGAGCCCATGCTCGAAATAACTGGTCACCTCCCTCATCAAGGATACGATCGACTGCCGCAGCAAGCCCACGAATCATTCCTGTCGACCAAAATCCAGATTTTGCAGAGTTCAAGCGTCAATCTGATCTTCGTGGTTCTCAAAGCGGTTTCAATTTCAATATATCGTCGTCATTTGCGTCACAGGGTGGGGATGTACAACCTTCTAGACCAACATCTGTCAAGGTGACATCACCGACCACCAAAACCGTTCCTGGTGCACTAGAAACATATCTACATGAAGAAAAGCCTAGATCTCCAAAACGAACTCTATCATCTCCCTACACTAATATCACAGATCGACCGCGTCGCAACTCTCCTGCTGGCTTTACCGACCGGGAAGCCTTGGCGGCTCCTCAGGCCGTGCAATTTCTACGAGATGACGAAATACGGCTTTCTCTTCCCCCTGCAATCCATAATGCGCCATTAGCTGCATTACATTCGCGTGCAGAGACATTACCAACAAATGGACGAAAAGAAGGGATGGATTCTACTGATGGACCACCTTTTGCGCCACCATCTCATATCGTCACGCTTCTCGAAGCATCAAACGAGGAGGTCTTATTACTCGATCTGAGAGTATCAACTCAATATTCTCGTTCAAAGATTCGGGGTGCGTTAAACCTATGTATTCCAACTACATTGCTGAAGCGGGCATCCTACAACACCCAAAAGCTGGCCGAAACGTTCAATCGGTCAGCAGATCAAAAGAAGAAATTCGAGCGGTGGCGCAGCTGTAAATATATCGTCGTGTACGATGCAAGTGCTTCCAAGGCAAAGGATGCACAGGCTTGCGTCAATATGCTCAAGAAATTTGCAACCGAAGGTTGGTCCGGCACGTCATATGTCATTCGCGGCGGATTCTATGACTTTGCAAGGCAGTTCCCGCTTTTTGTGCAAACAGATAGCAGTTCATCTAGCAACGAATCACCGGCATCGTTACTCACACTACCTTCAAATAATCTGGCCCCGGTCATAGGAGGATGCCCGATGCCAATGACGAAAAGTGCCGCTAACCCTTTCTTTGGCAACATCAGACAGAACATGGATCTCATCGGCGGTGTCGGACAAATTGCTATGAAACGGCCAATCAATATGACTGCTGTCCAGTTAGAAGAGATTCCTCAATGGCTAAGATTAGCTTCTGATGAGCGCAACGACGGGAAGCTGGCGTCGGACAAATTCCTCGCTATCGAAAAGATGGAGCAAAAACGGATGCAGCAAGCGCTTTCCGGTCAAGTTCACTATGGCACTCCAGGTACTCCAGGCACCCGGAACGTGCAACTCGCTGGTATCGAAAAAGGATCCAAAAACCGGTACAACAATATCTGGCCATACGAGCATTCCAGAGTCAAAATTGAGGGTTTACCAGCAGGCGCATGCGATTACATCAATGCAAATCACATCAAAGCAACTTGGTCTAACAAGCGATACATTGCTACTCAAGGTCCCATACCGAGCACTTTCAATGTAAGTTTCCCTGATTGATCCCTAAGATTGTTGCTAACATGTAATAGGACTTTTGGAAGGCTGTATGGCAGCAAGACGTACGCGTGATTTTGATGCTTACTGCTGAAATGGAATCTGGTCAAGTCAAGGCCCACAACTACTGGTCGCAAAAACACTTTGGCCCTCTACATCTCACCTTCCTATCCGAACATCGAGCCTCGCTTGAACCCTCCAAAATTCATCACCACACAGAGAGACCCTCAGCAGGTCGCCGTAGATCGACGAATCCTGTCTTTGGGAAAACTCCACCTCAACTCCCTCAAGAAGTAGACCCCGACTCTGAGCAACCATTTGTAATGGTCCGTCGCTTCACCCTATCTAATGACCTTGAGCCATTCGCACGTATGCGCGAAGTTACTCAACTACAATATTCCAATTGGCCTGATTTCGGCGCACCGGCTCACCCCGCTCATCTACTAGGTCTTGTTGAGCAATGCGATGCAGTTGTCCGACGAACAACTGCAGCGTCACCAGCAACTCCAGCTGAAGACGACGTACGCCCTATGCTTGTACATTGCAGCGCCGGATGTGGTCGCACTGGAACATTCTGCACAGTCGACTCGGTCATCGATATGATGAAGCGACAGCGCACCCATCGAAAGCAAAGCAAGCCGGTTTCACTAGACCGTCAATATACACCCATGGAAATCGACAAATCGCTCTCCAGTGTCTTCTCGTCACATGAGCTTACAGATAACTCAAGTAGCGGATCAATCACTCCAATGTCTGGGAATGGCGAGCAGGACTGGGTTGTTCGCGATGATATTGACTTGGTTGAGAAAGCTGTCGAGGACTTTCGTCTGCAGCGGCTCAGCATGGTGCAAAGCTTAAGGCAATATGTACTTTGCTATGAGACTGTGTTGGAATGGTTAGCGGAACAAACACCACGGTCCGCATGAGAATAACTCATGGTTGTACCATGGATATATGGCGAATGATTATGTATGGAACGGTCTTGCCTCATGATTGGCATGGATGATCTTTAAGGAACCAGCATTTGTTGGCGTTAGATGCATCTTATTCTTTACATTGCATAGCGACTTGCAATGACATGCATTTTCCATATCTACTAGCGACGGATATAAATTCGATAGATATCTCTGCTACGGATCACCTTCAGGCAACAACACTAGATTACCCTTCACGACAGCATTATGTAAAGCTTTTTCACTATTGTCAGGCTTAGCTCAAAACTTGTAACAATACAATATTACTACTACCCCATCATCATATTTTTGCAATAGTAAATTCAGATTTGATATACCTTCCCTCTGTGTGGATCATACAAACCCCTGCCCTGCACAAAATGTCGTCACTCCACTTAAAAGCTGTCAACGAGGTTTGGATCTTGAGAACTCCACCTTGTTCGCTCCCGCCCGCCCGAACGCAATTCTTTCCGCACTTTGCAGATTTTAAAGCTTATCATACACTCTGAGTTGATATGCCTAGACTTTTCACCTTGAGCTAGGCTACTTTTACCCGATATACCGAGCTTGAAGTTTAGAGGTCCTGCATACTACTATATTTACTCTGCATACTTCCGCCCCTCTACGATATCGTGAAGTGCATGCTAAGTAGTATACATACTCTCTCAATTCCTTCGCTATATATTTTCTTTCTTAGACTCAATCATACAGCACACCTCGACCTCACTGACCCTCGACCTCTCCCGCCTACCCACTCCCCTGTTCCAATGGCCAAGCTCACCGGCGACGAAATCGCCACCCACAACAGCAAATCCTCCTGCTGGGTAATCGTCCACCGCAAAGCCTACGACGTCACCGAATTTCTCCCCGAACACCCCGGCGGCCCCGCCATAATCCTAAAATATGCCGGCAAAGACGCCACCACTGCCTTTGAGCCGATCCATCCACCAGATACGCTGGACAAGTATCTACCGAAAGACAAACATTTGGGCGATGTCGATATGAGTGGTGTGGAGAAAGTTGAGGAGGAGATTGATGATGAGGAACGGGCGCGGTTGGAGAGGGTGGAGAGGATGCCGGGGTTGGATGAGTGTTTTAATTTATTGGATTTTGAGAGTGTGGCGAAGAGGGTTATGAAGGGGCAGGCTTGGGCTTATTATAGCAGTGCGGCTGATGATGAGATTGTGAGTTTTGCTGTTCTGGGAAGGAGAGATGTTTGGGCTAATGTGGTGAGTAGACGATGCGCGAGAATAGGAATGCGTTTCAGAAGATTTGGTTTAGACCGCGGGTGCTGGTTGATGTAGGCACCATTGATACATCAACTACGATGCTTGGTTCGAAAGTCTCTATACCGTTCTACGTTACTGCTACGGCACTCGGCAAACTTGGACATCCGGAAGGCGAGGTTTTGCTCACAAAGGGCGCAAAGAGGCATAATGTCGTGCAGATGATACCTACACTGGCATCCTGTTCATTCGACGAGATCATGGACGCCGCAGAAGGAGACCAAGTCCAATGGCTACAACTCTACGTCAACAAAGACCGCGAAATCACCCGCAAAATCGTCCAACACGCCGAAAAACGCGGCTGCAAAGGCCTCTTCATCACCGTCGATGCCCCCCAACTCGGTCGACGAGAAAAAGACATGCGGTCCAAATTCAGCGACGTCGGCTCAAACGTGCAAAACAAAGGCGGCGACAACGTAGATCGCTCCCAAGGAGCAGCGCGCGCAATAAGCAGTTTTATCGATCCAAGTCTAAGCTGGAAAGATATACCATGGTTCTTGAGCATAACGAAAATGCCCATCATCCTCAAAGGCGTGCAACGCGTTGAAGACGTGCTGCGCGCAATCGACGTAGGCGTTCACGGCGTCGTTCTCTCGAACCACGGAGGGCGGCAACTCGACACTGCGCGTTCAGGCATCGAAGTCCTCGCTGAAGTTATGCCCGTCCTACGCGCGCAAGGACTTGACAAGGCGATAGAGATCTACATTGATGGAGGAGTACGGCGCGCAACTGATATCATCAAAGCATTATGTCTTGGGGCCACGGGAGTCGGTATAGGGAGACCGTTTCTATATGCAATGAGCGCTTATGGCCTTGCTGGTGTGGATAGAGCGATGCAGTTGCTCAAGGATGAGATGGAGATGAATATGCGGTTGATTGGGGCAGCGCGGGTGGAGGATTTGCAGCCGAGTATGGTTGATGCGAGGGGGTTGATTAGCCATGGGCATATTTTGCCGGTGCCGAGTGATATGAGGGGATTTGCGGTTTATGATGGGTTGGCTGGGCCGATGGAGAAGGCGCCGGGGGTGGGCAAGGAGAAGGCGAAGTTATAGTTGTTTATACATTCTGGCGTGGTGGGAAAAGGGGGTTTGTTTGTATATAGAATGGATTTGGGGTGTTTGATAGACACGTGTTTGGAGATTGCTGTCCTGTGTAGCCGAAATATACCTAGTATGTATGGTACTGTACCTTGGGGTACATGCGCAACGGCAAGTGGATGGCTTGGAGAAAAGTATAATCTTGAATATCTAGGTGCTACATAGAGTCAGTACAACGTGTACACTGATATCAGTCACTGAGACATGAAGCTAAGACATTGTTGGTGAGCTATGGGTAGCTCGAGTGTCATGCTGCCCTCCTTTACTGGGATATACCAGATATTTGGGAGTGTATGAGACATGGAAAGATAAGAGAATGACTGGAGTATATTGACTGATGGATCGTTTTCGAAATATGTATATCTGACCTCATTGTGATGTATAGGGACAATCAAAGACGGAGTTATGCGGAACCAAAACGCTAAGTTGCGGTAGATGTCAGCGTATGTACCTTTGTTGATGTGCCTTCATATAGAATTCTTTCTTTCCTATAGAAATTGTCCAGAGACCGATAGTTGATTGATTGTGAGAGATGATCAACATCTTGGGCCGTTGGAGCGGTTGGTTTTGAAGAAATTCTGTGACAACGCGATCTGTGGAGGTTCAAATGTTGTTCGTACAGAGTACATAAGGGGCGTTGTGCTACTAGATAGAGGGCCATGTATGATAGCATTGAATCCTTGATTTCAGTGACCTTTGAGGCTTTGAGAAGTACCAAGACTACTTAGACCAGGGCTACAAGGCAAATTACAGGTACACGCGCAGTGCACAGCTATCGACAAGTCATTCTTATTTGTCGTGATCTGGCCGTGCAGCTTTTCCCCGGACGGCTTTCAGGCTCGTGTGCTGATGCAGGTTAGAGATGGGTGTGTAATACAAGTTTACAACCACCATCTGCTCCACTGACCACTGACTAGTAAGTCTAACCACCATTTCACCATCCCTCTTCCCTCTTTTACTCTTCATCCTTCTTCCTCTTCACTGCGAGAATTGTTGCATTGGTGTTTCTTTTTGTCTTTATTCCTCTACACCGCTGTTGCTGCATTGTGTTTGGATCCTCGCATTTGATTGCATCCAGTGTCGTTGCTTCGTCAAGCTTCGCATCCCTGCCTATTCCGCGCTTTCCTTATGCTGGGTTGCAGCTGCCGCCGGCTGACTTAACCTTTACTCTCCACTTTTGACATCACCTCCAGACTCTCCAACATCAACAACCAACCCCAGTTTCTCCCCTCTTTTTATTTATCCATCAACCTCTACCGATTCGTTTAAATCACCTACTCATCGAAACAACAGCAATCACTTCCTCGCTGCCACCACCATATCCATCATATTCCATATCCATCGTTTCGCGCTATCCCATTCTACCCGTGCCCTGCCATGGCCATCTAACGCCCTACCGCGACAACCTCAACATCTCGTTAACATCTGCTGATATACATTGGCCGCACAATGGGGAATCATCCCTCTAAAGAGAGACCTCGTTCTCCAACCCGTGGTGGTTCAGGTACCCACACTGCAAACGCTCTCCCAACACGCCTTTCCCCGCATCATGCACATACCGCTCCACCACAACCCAACTCCTCTGATCGCCAGAGCGAAAGACCTTCTGCCAATCGCCGTCGCTCAAGTAGACCTGATCTAAACATTTTCAACATAGGCAATAGACCCCCCGACATAAATCCCGATGACCCTGCTGCAAGACGAGAAACTAAGCCTGAACGTGAAGCCAGGAAATTGGAGAAAGAACGCGCTCAGCGCGCAATCGACCGGGATAGGAGTGTGCGTGAGGAAGGTGTAGATGGCGGTTATTTGGTTACATTAGGCACCTACACGGGCACTGAGGATTTCAGCAAGCCCACAGTGCGTCGGCTAATGGTAAGACATGTTTTAGATGCTAAACGATCAGATCTGACACCCATAGATCGAACGAAAGCTCGCTCCATTCTGGAAGGGAATCAATGATCACTCGGAAAGTTGGAAAGATAACCAGCTAGTTGCAATTTCAAAAGGACTACCACTACCGGAAGCACAAGAGAACATTGTATACCCAGGTGGTGCTGCGGATCCCGCTCGATCTCAGTGCGCAGATACCCCAAATTCTTCACATCTCAACATACACTCTCAACCTATATCTATCCCGGCACATCCATCATCTCCCCTCAATGATACATCAAGCCTATCACCATCACATCCAGCCTTTTCTCCAATGAGCTCTTCTAATTTAATGGCCAGTTCGACTCCAGATCCACCGACCAAGTCACCATTGTTTCGCGGTCGAGCAAAAACGTTGGCATCTCTCGCGTCGCTTTCTCGAGGAAGCTCGTCCCAAGAGATCGTGCCCCAAGAGAAACAACTTCCGAGAGATCCGTACTTTAACGGCCAGCCCGTGGAAGCATTTTTATACAAAGATGCTATCGAGTGCCCCATCTGCTTCCTTTACTACCCACCATATCTAAATAGCACCAGATGTTGTGATCAACCCATATGCTCGGAATGCTTTGTGCAAATAAAACGGCCAGATCCGCATCCGCCTGAACATGGGGATCCTACTGAACAAGCTTCTAGTTCGCAACCACAGACACAACCAGATGGCCAACCGGATCCAACGGCTGATATCCAGCTTGTCTCTGAGCCTGCTACCTGTCCATTCTGCAAAACGCCAGAGCTCGGTATTACCTATGAGCCACCACCATTCCGTCGAGGTTTGGTACATGCCAATCTCACTAGTGCCTTCAAGTCCGCAATGTCATCTTCATCTTCGATAAATTCGCAAGGCGTTCATGGCCATTCGCGGCGTCGAAATACCAGTATTAGTGCAGATTCACCGAATGTTATCACCACGGATAGAGTGCGCCCTGAATGGGCAAAGAAGTTGGCAGATGCTCGAGCTCAAGCCTTTAAACGGGCCGCTGCTGCTACAGCCTTGCATAATGCGGCCTATATGATGGACAATATGCCTGACAGCGGGAACAGCCGCTTTCTCCTCGGACGGCGTCGACGAACAATGTTTGGTGGAGAGGGTAACGCACCTCTTCAGCTTGGTCAAGTCGGAGCTCTACTTGCCGCGGCAGATCGTCAACAAGCTATTGCAAATGGCGGTGAACAACCAAATCAAGACTTGTTTCCTGGTCGTGGTAGCTCTAGACGTAGTAGAATTGACGATTTGGAGGAGCTCATGATGATGGAGGCCATACGACAAAGTATTCAAGCAGAAGAAGAACGCAAGAAGAAGGAAGATAAGGATGCTGCCAAAGCGGCAAAAAAGGAGGAGAAGCAACGACAAAAGGGGGCTCGAAAGGGCTCAAAGGGATCTTGGATTGGTGGTCTGCAACTCGGCTCGAGCAGCTCATCACAACTTGAAACAGGCGAGCCATCGAATGCGGCTGGTAAAGGCAAAGCGACCGCTAATCACAGTGGCGATTCGAGTGTATCTCCATCGCTTAGTCCTTCATCAGATGAGATTCCACGAGCTTCGGCACCGAATGCTTTGCCTGATCAAAATACTGGATTGAACGTTCCTGATGGCACAGATCCTCTTCGACAATTGTCAATTAACAACTCGAGCGCTTCATCATTTAGTGATATGCACCATGAGCGCCAGGCTTCGTCTTTCGAATTTGGTCCGAATGGTAGCGCTGTCAGTTTGGACACTGGTACTTTCAACTCCGAGACACCACCTGGCTCTGCTACAGGCGAACCCGTGCTTAGCTTTCGGAGTCTTGATGAGGTAATCGGCGATGAAGCGCCTGGCAGTGTCAGCCCCTCAGCCCAACAGTCACAGATACTCTCTGGCTCGGAAGTCCAAGGTTCAACGCTCGCCAATTCCGAGATCCAGACATCAAGCGAGGTCGTCCCTGTCAAGGCCGACATGTCGAAATCACCCGAGCCAGCATCAGAGTCAAAGGTGGCACAAATGAGAGTAGAGGAAGCGAAACGTACGGGCGTGGTAGAAGGAGGACAGACTGCAACTACTTGAACACGACCAATTCAAGGAACACTTTATTTTTGCATTCATGAGGTTCATGAGGAGTTTTCGGTTGGGTTACACTCGATAGACTGGTAGCACCCTTTGTATTTATGAATTGATTGATGGAAGGTGCGTTTTCTCGCATTACAATTATGCGATATTTAATATCGCATAGGTAACGGCGGTCGTGTTGTGACCAGCCTGGAATTATTAGTCTAATTACTTTTTATCCACTCCCTTCTCGCATGAATGATGCTGGTGAATGTTATTGTGGTGTCTGCATGACTCGGCCCCATGATTGTTTGGTATATCATTGTATCGTCTAACCTCATCCTTCCTTCCTTCCATGTCGTGATCGTATTATATCGTAGCAAGGTATGAATGAATATTCTCAACTTTCTGTCCTCGCGCCCCCTTATCGTCGAGAAGTCGTCGTTATCCGTCGACCAGCCATTGGATCTCTGGCTGCCGCTCGCTCGCCTACAAAGCTTTTGCCTTCCCATGTCGTCTTACAGAAAGGGCAGGACTTTGGACTTTGGCCGCGGAAGAAGGCTGTTGCGCAGAAATCGTGCATTCGGCATAGACATTCTTGATTTTCGCATCGTTGGCCCTGGACATTTGTTAGTGATTCCTCAAACTGCAGTGACAGTCTCCATATCATCCTGTATCATAGCAAGGGGTTGTTTGTTGCTGCTCCCTCCGCTCGCAGTGAAAACTTACAATCGTGACAATCTGCTTACACCCCTCACAAGTCTTAATCCGCTGCCACTCATCCTCCTCCGCCTCCGGATCATTATAAACCTCCACCAACCACCTTCCCAACTCCGCCAACGCGCGCACACTCAGACTAAGAAAGCCCGCCTCCGAAAGTTCCAGCCAACCTTCCTGCTTCAACTCTTCAAGCACACGTTCCGCCTGGTCCAATTTAAGACTACTAGCCACCCCACCACCAACCCCCTCACCATTCAGCGTCTCAATCTGCGTACCCCCCACACTATCCCTAACCTTCGCCACCCTTAACGCCTCACTCGGTCTAACGGCACAAACCTCCCTACCCTCAAAATTCATTTTATCGAACATCAGATCCAACACCCGTCTCACAAACTTCACCTCATCCGCATTAAAGCGCGTCGCGAGCTGTGTGCTGGGATCACTCGTACAGTTGACGATCACATACGTTGCTTCAGAGTCCGCGCGACTCATGGAGGACTGGTGGTGCACGCAGCGGATCTCATAGTCGAAGGGGGCGATTGCGGCGTTGACGCTGGCGATGGAGGCGTCAATGTCGGGCTGCGTTATGTCGGCGGGGAGGGTGGGGCGGTCGGGGTCGGCGGCGGTGTGGATGGAGGAGAGGAGGGCGGGGAGGTGGGCGGTGGGGAGGGTGGTGTGGGCGAAGAAGGCTTGGAGGAGGGCGCGGTGGGTTGAGTTGTAGGAGGGATCCATGGTGTGGTTGTATTATGGAGTATGGGGTGTGGGATTGGAGATGGGTGTGGTGTTGAGTTTGTGAGGGAGACGCGTTCATGGGTCGCGTTAGGGTGGGGATTTAAGGTTTTTAAGGTTTGGAATAAGGTTTTGGGGCTTGCTTGAATGGTTTACCAAATGGTCAGACCCTCCTTTTCTGGAACTTTGTTTACAGAAATTTTCTACTAATTTATTCATCTCACATATGATATCCATTTCGATTTGGAGTACTGCATGCGTGGGAAATCGTGTCAATGTGAATCTCACTTCGATCTGTCTACATTCATTGCTTCATTACATTGGAAAAGGAAACACAGTCCGAGGTCCTTAAAACCAAGCTCTTGGCTGAGCATATGCCTACCACCCACTAAACAGCAGGTTTGTGACGTTTCTGTCAGATATAGTTGCAATTGACAGTACCAAAAACTTGTCCTTTGCAAGTTAGTATAGCTCATATGCTGTAGAATGTCAGTAGAACGTACCAGCGTATCGCCATTGATACTCAATGTGTGCTAAAAGAATTAGTATTAGTCTTGAACCGAACGAGAATCTGATCATCTTACCAGAATGGAAGGTAGCCAGAATATCGTAGTTGATTCGGTAGTATTCCTTCTTGTCGGCGCCAATCATCTTGGTCAACTTGTGCTTGACAGGCGTGAGATCGACCTTTAGAGCAGTGTGCTTACGAATAGCTTTTTACCGCTTTATTAACTTTTCCTTATACCGAATTTTCGTGATTGGGACTTACATATATCGGAATACATTGGTGCCATCTCGGAAAGTGAATATTGCGTCTATCGATATTAGCTTTATCCCATGGGTCTCGCTACACATTAAGCGCGGGACAGCTGCTTACCGCTGTTGTAATCTTAAGGCTTGCATTGCTTCTGATATGCCGATAGAACGGATATACTTTGGGCTCTTTAGATGAGAGATTGTGGCCTCTCTCAACGAACCACTGCATCAAACCGTGACACATGGACTTTGCTTCGATGGGACACCAATACTTCCGACTCTCATGGTGGAGAGCTTTATTGAATGGCATTCTAATCTCAACGCCCATGCTGCTCGTGGCCTTGCGGGTGGTTACGCTCCAGTTACCAACAGGTGCTGATACACGGGACGCAACGCTTTGGATCACAGCACCAAGTGCTATAGCTCCCCATCTTGTGGTCGTTAGTACCAAACTCTGTTGATTCTGCAGAGTTCACTTACTGATTGGCAGGGCAAAGAAGCTCGATAGGAGCGATGGCGTCTCGAAGCCTCTGTTGAAGATATCTGCTACCTCCAAATCCACCAACTAAGACAACAGCTTTGACCTCTTTGCTGGGTCCTACAATGCCTGATATCTGTGTATTGACAAGCTTAATCACCTCGTCTACGACAGGGTCAAAACACTTTTTCATATCGGCCACGGAGACAATCAAGCTCCCGCCAGAGATTCTGGCACTGGAGCTATTCGCTGCACCAGGGACTGGCAAATACCAGGCCTCATTTGGGTCACCAGTGTCTTGAAAATCTCTTTTCGCATCTTGCTCGAATTGCTGTAACATCTGATGCTTTCCGATATCTGTGAGGCCGGATTTCTCGCCGATTCGCTGCATGACCATTTTCTCAAAGATTCGGTTCACGAAGGTGCCACCACACTTGCCGCCGCTCGAGATGGCACTCTCTTCGACTTCCAAGGGTGAAAGATTGAGAAGTCGGTATGTGATAAGATCAACAGTTCCACCACTATGTAAACATTAGCATATACCTTTCAGATCAAGATTGTTGTCAGTGACAAAGTGTAACCTTACCCAGCATCGCACACGACGAAGTTATGGCCTTCTTTCAGAGTCATCGGTTCAATTGTTTGCAGCGCATACGCAGCGGCAGCTTCTGGCTCTGAAACGATAGTAACTTTCGATCCAGCTCCAATGCCAGCTTCCTGGGCGCATTTCAGAGTGTCCGCTTTGGCTTTCATGGACCACACAGCGGGCACTGTAATGACCCAGTCGATCTGTCTGGTCCTAAGCGCAGACGCTCCATAGGACTTTTCCAAGGCCTTCTGAGTCTGTTTACGCAGAGCAGTGAGATAGTCGGTACACATCTTGGTGGCAGATCTGCTGTAGTCGGGCGGATCTGCTAGATCGTGTTCATAGCTTTGAGTCATGTCTACGCAGTTCTCTGCTTTGTAAATCATGGGATCTAGAGCCTATACTGAAGTAAGATACTTGTAGCAAAATAATGGCACAAGAGCTTACAAGCTTGAACCATTCCTGTCTTCTCTCATGGTGTTTCACTTCAAATCCCCATTTCATGCCCAGCACGCCACCAATTTTGTCTGAGCCATTGTAGCGAAGTACAGTTGGGACTTTGTCGGAAGTAGGACCACTGCCCCAGTCTTTGATAAGAATAGGATCTTTTGATTCATCAGAAGGATTGCTGTAGGCGACACCTGAGTATGTTGTGCCAAAGTCAACAGCGATGGTGAGTCTGTTATTGGCCATGGTTTTTGTAAGAAGCTGTAATGGCGTAGAAACAGAATTTATTAGAAGTGATCGTTCTCACATAGATGGTGTGGGAATCAGATCATGACTATACTTAAATTCCCAGTATATGTGAGTCTCGAAAGTGGGACCCATAACATATGGAATTTTGAGCATATGTGATATCAGTAAGAAGATTCCAAGACCTCATATTCTGGGCCTGGTAATCGTATTACTCGGCGTGACCTGGGCGTACCTATTAACATTCTCTTTTTTGGTGTTGGTGGAAGAGCATATTCATCACTTTCTGGGACCGTAACTGACTTATCCCACAAACATCAAAGCATGACCTTGTGCCAAGCAAAGAAGAGTAGAAAAAACGTTCCAAGAACTTTGAAACTCGGTAATAATGGCTTGCCGTTTCTTGGTAAAGACTGCTATAATATAAGCTGTCCAATGTGTTGGTTCAGCCTGATATATTCTGGCTGAGCCTGATGGACCTCGATGCTTGGCAGGTTTATGAGAGTTACATCATCAATGAAGTCGTATAACCCTTGTATCGTCCACAGGAATAGGGACGCAGTGCTGAAATGAAGGTTCTCCAAGTCCATACTCGCTTGCTAGAGCAAGTGCGGGATTTAGGCTCGAAGCCGCCATGGATCAGACAACGTTTCAGACCGTTCCTATTCGTCAATATAGCCATTGATAACTCAGCGAGGGCGAAGAGTAGACAGATAAGTTACGGAGGGTTGTTGTGACAAGCAAATCAATAATCGGTTGTGCAAGGCTGGGCATCCAGAGACAGGGCTCTTGGGGTTGGAGTAGCGTGTTGGCACATGGCTAGTAGTAGTCCGTACCGTTGACATATGAAGAAAATACAGTGTTCAACTTGTAGTAATAAAGTACTTTAGGATGAAAGATGCCGGTTGAGAGTAAGAGAGCTGGTACCGTGAACGATCATTGCTGTCATTAAAACATATTGTCCACCCACTTTCGATCGCTTCTGCTCGAAATCTGCTCGCTTCCTTGGTTGAAAAAGCTGAACTCATCATCTCTTGATCGTGGGAATACAGAATGCCGCCACCAGAGTTGCAAAAGGTGTCCATGCCGCCACAATGGGAAGTATGTGTGCCAAAGAATGAGCTACTGGAAGAACTGTAAGTCTACAAGTCTCCATGGTCAGGACGTGTCTAACATCATGTAGACCATCTGAAGCAGAGCAAAAGAACTTCATCCAAGTTCGATCAGACGACGGCACGATGTACTGGATGAGAAAAGGTCGATACTTTGAACCCGACTACTTTGGGGGGTTCAAAATTCAAGTAATTCAACACATTAATATCCGACTGAGTAATGACTTGACTGACCGACGATAGGGTGCTTGGTACGAACAACTGCCTCCGCAGACTTCGCAGTCCACTGGCAACCAAGCTTGGGACATGCTCAAAAAGGGTGGCGCTGCTCTGCAAAAGGGCCAAGA
Source organism: Microthyrium microscopicum (assembly GCA_010405405.1). NCBI lineage: Eukaryota > Fungi > Ascomycota > Dothideomycetes > Microthyriales > Microthyriaceae > Microthyrium > Microthyrium microscopicum. The sequence goes on along the minus strand of MU004240.1, from coordinate 1,525,253 downwards.
CGTCAAAGATTTGGAGCAAAAGCTAGCACACTCTATGAAGACGGAAAAGTATCTCAAGACGAGAGTGGAGCAGGCCGAAGAAGAGTGCCAGAGACTTGCCGGTATGCTGGGCAAGTACCAGGCGGCTTACGACGCCGTACGTTCGAGGGCCAAAATGATGGAGCTTGACAGTGAGCGTAACTGTCATCTACGCATACTCGCTGAGAACAAAATGGAAGAAGAATGCCGAAAGATGAGTCAAATGGTCTTCAATCTCAAGAGCACCGTGGAAGAGAATCGTGTGCCGGAAGGACGATTGGTTGAAGACTACAAACAGCTTCGAGCCAAGGTCATCGGATGCCTCAACTTTCTCAAGTTTGAGGTACCTGAAGAGCACAAGAGCCGCTGGGAGTACATGCGACAAGTGTATGGCCCACACTTCAAGGCATCATCAGACACCTCTGGACTATCTGTCATAGACCACATTCTCGCTAAACAACTGATTGTCCTTGTGATAGAGGAAGCCAACGCCAATTTCAGGGGCAATATGTGTCGATGGTCGAGAAACGACCATGGCTCCGAAATCAGAAATGAGGATCTCGACGAATATGCGGCAACTGAGCTCCATATGTCATCGCTCCTTCAGAGACTTCATGAGAATCATCAACATCGTACTTTACGTCCCGAGAGTCAAAGATGTAAGGATAAAAAGATCAAGGATGATACTACTGGTAAGTAATTGCAGCTTGCAGATCGAGTTCGCCATGCTAATGAAATGACCAGACGCAAAATTAGACATAGAGATCAAAATCATGCAGAGATTCTTTCGCTGGAGGGCAGAAACCGTCAATCTGCGCAAAATGCTGAATAATCAATTCTTCAGTGCTCAGGAAAACGAGGTCGAAGTCACAAACAGATTGACTAGAACTGTCAGCGATCGATTCATTGCCAGACTACTTCCGGAGAATGACCCTCCGTATGCTCCGTGGGCCATTTTCCAAGGGTATAACGTAAACAAGGAAGAGGCTGGATTCAAATATGAGCGATTCCGTTCTATGGTCAAGAAGTGTATGGAGAAAGCAATCCTGCTTCACTACACTATGCGAACTGGTCCCGCTCAATACACCTTCGAGAGATTTTCGGGCGCTTTCTTCAATCGCGACTCACAGGTTATTGAAGAACAAAGAACTGCTGACGGTAGCATCCGAGATGGGAAACACAACATCGCCTTTACCAGATTTCCAGCTTTTGTCAAATATGGCGACGATTACGGACAAAAGTACCATGAGAAGAAGATTCTCTGTCAATCTGAGGTCATCCTTGATGGGAATTTGCCTTCCGAGAACGCCAGTTCCAGAAGCAAAGATGAAGACAGTGAGCTGGTTGAGCAGCTAGCGACGAAATTGGCCGTTTCCGAGACAGCCAGTGAGCAGGAGAAGAAGGCTGAGAACGGGGAGGGACATTATTTTAAACAAATGTTAGGCTTCCGGAAGATGGGGATAAAGAGTTTCCGCAAGAATGGAGACTCTCAGCTCGCTGATAATCCAGATAAAAAGCGCATGCAAGGAAACCAAACTTTCATGACCCAGACGAGGACTATTGCAGAAGACGATAGAGTCGACTGCCAGCTGTCTGGCAACAACACTGAAAATCGCGTACGTGGAGCTCAGACTTCTCGCCAAGAGACAAGGTCTGATGTGAGAAGGGATGATAGAGTCGTTTCTCAACTCGCTGACAACCACGCTGGTGGGCGTGAGCATGGAACGCTGGCTTATTCCCAGCAGTCGAGGATTGCCTTGGCGGAGGAGGATAGAATCCACCCTCAAGAGGCTGCCAACAACGCCGATGGACATGAACACGGAACTCTGGCTTCTTCCAGACATTCGTCAGCTACCCTCGACGAGAATGGCTGGGTCGACGGTCGACGAAGTGCCAATAATGGCCACGAGCGTGAACATGGAAGCGCGACTTTCTCATCAGAAGACGACGATAGATTCAATTCTGACCTGATCAGCAAAGGAAAATCTCGTCTTCATGGAATCCCGAGCTCGTTCGACAGGACGAGGGCTGCGCTGGACGTACACGACGATCGAATATACGACTCATACAAGTAAGCTTGCTCAGGGCTGACGGCCATCATGGTCGACAGCATCAATTACGGTTCAGAAGTTGCCTGAAAACGATCCGAGTATTGAAAAAAAGGTGCTGTTTGCAGTTAGTGAATTCCAATAATAAATTCTTATGGCAAATGATGACATTTGATCGAAAGGACTTGATTCGCAGGTGTCACAGATTCGCGATGATGAGCAAACGCAACAAAGGAGAGGTTCACAGGTTGATCTGGGGAAATTATGGATCTTTCCCAGCTTCCCAGGACTGCCCAGATAATAAAACCGGGAACTTACCAAAGATTCCGAGATTAGCGAACCAGTAATGGTTCATTGATGGATTTGCTGGAAATATATTGCTTGTTGTGGGGTATAAACCTTGAGGATTAGAAGCGAGGCTGATGCAGAGTGATGCTGATGCTTGATCCTTCAACAACAACAGCCGAGCACCACACCCTCCTCCTCCAACTTACATACAGTCCATCCCACGCTCTTTTAAACCTCCGCCTAGCTCTGAAAACACTCCTGATAAGCATCAAAATATCTTCACTCCTGAAGTAACATTCCCTCCTCATCAAATCGACGTCATTACACCTCGTCAAACAGAACCAGCAGCATGCACCACCTGTAAACACAAATCAGGCCACCCTCCTTTATCCACCCTCCCTCCTTCAGCGACATGGCAACTCCCTCAATCGAAGCCAAAATCGTCGTCCTCGGCGGCCAAGGAGTAGGCAAAACCTCCCTCGTCCACCGCTTCTGCCACACCCACTTCGTCCCCTCGCCCTCCATCCCCTCCACAATCGGCGCCTCCTTCCTAACCAAACGCGTCGTCGACATTGACTCCGGCACAACCGTGCGCCTGCAAATATGGGACACGGCCGGGCAAGAACGATTCCGGTCCATCAGCAAACTCTACTATCGCGGCGCAAACGCAGCGTTATTGTGTTATGATATTACGAATCCGCAGTCTTTTCAGGAGATGGCGCATTGGTTGACGGAATTGCAAGCGAGTCTACCGAGTGATACGGTGTTACATATTGTCGGCACAAAGAGTGATTTGGTGGCGGTGGATCCAGGGTGTAGGGCGGTTAGTTTTGAGAGTGTAGTTGCGTTTGCGGCGCAGCATTTATATCCGCCTAGCTCTGCCGTGACGCCGTTATTACTGCCTACACCAGGGAGTGCGCGGAGTGGTGGGTTGCTAGGGCCAGCGAAGAGTCCGGCGGAACCATTGGCGAGTCCGGCGAGTAATCGGTCGAGTATGGGGTTTTGGGGACTCGATGTGGGCTGGGATAGCTGTCATGAGGTTAGTGCGTCGACGGGCGAGGGCGTGGAGGAGGTGTTTCGGGTGATTACGAGACGGTTGGTGGAGCAGAGGAGTGCGAGGGCGGGATTGGAGGCTAGACTGGCGGAGGAGAGTGGGATGAGTGATGTGGCGAGTGGTGGAGAGCATGGAGGTTCTGATATGGGTGGGCCTGTGTATGGACCCGCGACGGGTGGGAGTTTTCGGATTGGAATGCATGATAAGAGAAGGAGTTGGTATGGGTTGCCGCAATTTCCTGCTGCGCCGGCTGAGGCAGAGACAGAGGTTGAGGGGAGAAGCAAGAGTGGACGATGTTGTTGAGCGACATCTTTGGATTATACGGCGTTTTGGGCTTTGGAAGGCATAACATACACAGCGAGTAACATGCATGGGCTGCGAGGATCACTATAGCGTTTGCTCTCAAAGGCGTTGGATATCATGGGTAGAAGCATTGAGCGATTCATACAGCGGCATTGAAATCTTTAGTGTAAAATCATAATGCTGTTTATCATACTTGGTACAAGAGACCGATGTTCTTCGACTCTACTCAGAACTATGCAGATCTGAGGACTGTGGTAGCTAATAACAACCATTGAAATGCTATCCTTGTTCAAGTTGTCCAGCAAATATGAGCGAATTGCGCCAATTACTTGGATTCATATCGAACATCGGTATAGCCATTACTTTTGTAATATACGAAAGCATGCCAAACACATAATCACCTTCTATGAACCAAATTACCGGCCTGAACGTTCTCTTGTTTGAGCTCGGCGAGCCTTTTCTTTCACTATAGCATGTTAGTACGGTTTCACTAAGAAAGCATCGGAATATCTCAAGCTTACCTTCATCATACATGATAAACTCGGACAGAGAGCTGCCACCTGGCACCATGGGCAGCACTGGGATCTTCTGATCTGTTACAATCTCCAGTAGGCATGGCCCCTCTTGATCAAGCAGCCATTGTAACTTCTCCTTTAACTTCTCCGGCTCCGATACACGATCGGCCTTGACACCCATAGCATCAGCTAGCTTGACAAAGTCTGGGTTCTTTTGATGCGTATGTGAAAATCGATCATCATAGAACAGACTCTGCCACTGGGTGACCATGCCTTGCTCTTCGTTGTTGAGTACGATTACTTTAATGCCAATGTTGAACTCGGCAGCGGTTGACAGTTCTGTAAGGGTCATACAGAATGAAGCGTCACCATCAATATCGATAACGATGGCCTCGGGTCGCGCAACCTTTGCACCAATAGCTGCTGGTAGACCGTAGCCCATTGTGCCAGCACCCCCAGAAGTGATCATGGTCCGGGGATAACGCCATCGGTAATGTTGAGCAGCCCACATTTGATGTTGGCCTACACCGGTTGTGATGACAACGTTCTCCTTTTGTGGCTCAACCATATCTGACAAAGTCGTCATGATGGTTTGTGGCTTGATTTTTCCTCCTGGGGTCTCTTTCTCATATGCCCATGGGAACCGGGCTTTCCAGTCGTTGATCTGTGCGAACCATTCAGGTCGCTCAGCTACAGGCTTGACATGTGGGATGAGATGGGCAAGATTGGTAACAACATCTCCCTCCACGGCTTCTGTTGCTTGAACAACCTTGTTGATATTTTTGGGCATGATTTCGAAATGTACAATGCCACCTCGTCCTTCCAGTGCGGCTGCCTTTGCCTCAGGGGCGAACTTTGCGATGGCTCCCGTAATACGGTCATCGAAACGAGCTCCCAGGGCAATGATAAGATCAGCTTCCTGCATTGACATGTTGGCAAAGCAAGATCCATGCATTCCTAGCATGTGAAGTGCCTTGTCATCCAGCTCGTCATAGGCTCCAAGTCCTTGGAGAGTTGTCGTTACGGGTATACACGCTAGATCTGAGAGCTCCTTTAGCAGCCTAGGTCCCTCTGGTGAAGAGAGAACGCCCTGTCCAGCGTATATGACTGGCTTTTTTGCAATATTGAGGAGATTGGCCGTTCGCTTTATCGAGTCTTGTAGATGCTTTTGGCTCATCTCACGAGCAACCAGGGTAGCCGCGCTAGGATTTGCTGGTATTTCTCCAATGAAGGGAATAGCCTTTGTAAGAGTTCCAGCAGTAACATCCTTGGGTAGGTCTACCACAACTGGACCAGGTCGACCACTGGTAGCAATTTCGAATGCCTCGTTTATTCGACGAGGAAGTTCGGCGATATTCTTGACCATGACATTCCATTTGGTGCACGCCCGGGTAATACCAACCACATCTGCTTCCTGGAAAGCATCAGAGCCGATAGCATTAGTTACAACCTGGCCAGTGAACACCACAAGTGGTGTACCATCCATGAGCGCATCCATAATGGGAGTTACAACATTGGTGGCGCCAGGCCCGGATGTGACAAGAACAACACCAGGCTTTCCACTTGCTCGAGCATATCCTTCGGCCATATGGCCAGCTCCTTGTTCATGTCGCGGTAAAATAAAATCGAAATGTGGGGAATTGAAAATGGCATCGTAAACGGGCAGAATAGCACCACCAGGGTATCCAACTTGATTCTCGTTAGCAGTTGCATCAAGAGCAGAACGCAATCGGACTCACAAATGTGCTTCACACCATGTCTTAACATCATCTCGTGGAAGATCTGGCCTCCTGTCATGCCTACAAAAGAATGATCCAGTTGGGTTTGTCTAGTCCTGAGTGGTTGTATTTCATTTTGTCTTGAGTCGTTCCTATTGAAAGCGGGACTTGGGATGGGCCGGTCTGTGGTTGCGGTGGAAGTGGCGACGGTACTTTGAGGTCGTCGCGAGACTTCGGTAGTAGTCTTTGATGTGACAGCTTGTATAGCTGATCTGGCAGGAGCTTTGGAGGCATTCTGGGTGGTATTAGAAAAGTGGCGAGCGGATTGGGCGGCGCGCAGTGCGCTTCGCCTTCCTGTGCCTGTGAGCATAGTTGTTGTTGTGGTCGTGTGGGTTGTATGAAATTGTTATGTGGAAGAAAACTGGGGCGCTGGGCCCATAGGCAAGAAGAGTAGAGAAAGTGACGACTAGGAGCAGATGAGTCAATGTATTGATCTGTGAATAATACTAAAAGGCGTGTGTTGTATGAGGGCGTGAGTGTTGTGAGTCAATGGGGCAGAATGCAAAAGTAAAAAAATTGCTTTGGCTGGCCCGCGGTGCCTGCATCCAATTTGGTCAAGTGCCGATTTCGGTGGGTTGGTCTCTTTCCCCGCAATTTTTGCCTTTTGCCTTTGACTCAACTTCACCCAAGCATTTCCATCTCAAGCTACCGAAAACTTCTGTTGAAAAGTGACAAGCTAGCGTGCCTATTTGGGTCAGATCTTGATTTTTTTAGGGACAACCAATCACTAACTCGAAGGACGCCCGCTAAATTTAGTGGCGCCGCGACCCAAATAGGCACGCTAGCTTGTCACTTTTCAACAGAAGTTTTCGGTACTACCTGTAGTACTTTATATTGGTACTGCTACGTTTGTCAATCATCAAAACGCTTATTCTAGCTGAATGAAGTTTTATGTCTCTGGGATCTCACGCTACCTTAGCTGGCTTGGCTGCCTGTTTGTTGGTAGTCCGTTGGTTCAACAATGCTATCGTGAGATTTTAGCTTGGGCTACTCATCCACGGGATCACGTTGATTTTAGATGTCGTACGTGACATTCATCCGACATTGGAAGGATGCTGTCTCCTTCTTGGTCGTGGAGTCATCACTTGGCACTGAGAAATCTGTCCAGATAACGGTGTCCATTACATTGCATTTTAATATCGAGAATCCATCTGTTTTTAACATATGACATATCTCATTATAACTGCGGTCTATTCAACTACTTATCGCTGATGTGAACTCTACACGTCTGCTCTACCAATCCACTTTCGTTACCAAGCTCCTGCTTGTAATTCGTCCAAATAATCCCGAGTCACGTCAAGTATTCAGCCTCATACCATAGCTAAGCTGTTTGCCAACTTGCAAAGAAACTCAAACTCAATCATCAGACCTCTTCCCTTGACAATATGTAGGCACTACCTGCATTCTAAGAGGTACATTGGAAATCAACAGGAAAACACGAAGCACCAAAGATTGGGCCATCAAGGCAGAGGCTGCCAGCACCGAAGATGGCGCAATCGCTATCGTTGTCACAGGTATCGAATTCAAAGATAATGTCGGCGCAACCCAAGTTGCTTTGATCTTGGCCGCCTGAGACATGGGGGGCGCCTATAGAGAGTAGTGAGTATGAAGCTCAGATAGGTGATGCGGGAGGAACCTTGTCGTCACCAGTCACTTGGCTAAAGGCTGCCAACTGGCCTCGTAAGACGCAGGACTGAAAGGGGTTCTGGTCTTGCGAACCTCACGCTGGTATACGTATGAAAATCGGTGGGTAGTACTTACATTGACATACGCTGCCGCATTGGTCTCCGACATTTTTACCCTGACAAGGTGGAGTTGCTGCTGGTGCTATATTCTGGTTAGTCCTACTGATTACATCTTTACATATATTTCTGTAAAGAGGGTCTTGGAATGTTTGCTCCAGGCACACCGGACAGCTTACCTGAAGACGTAGTTGAAGTAGAAGTCGACGAAGTACTCGGTGTTGTCGTAGACGTCACAGTCACAAACAAAATACTTGTCGAAGTGATGTCAGTTTCCGCACTTGATGTCCCTGGAACTGTGGTCGTCGCCGTTACATCGACCTCTGACGTAGCAGTGACGGATTGAGCATTTGTTACAGTGACTGAGCTGATTACAGTCGGTGTAGAGGTAGCTGTGACCGTCTTGGCTGGTGCTTCGATGCAAGAGCAAAGAGTGCTGACGTATGCCGCGGCCTGAGACTCAAGACTCGATAGTAGAGCATTGCCGGAGGAGCTCGTGGTAGTAGATTTGGATGTACTCGATGTGGTTGAGGTGGTCTTCGATGTGGTTGAGGTAGTCTTCGCTGTTGTAGTCGACTTTGAAGTTGTAGTTGAAGTTGAAGTCTTGGATGTCGAACGTTTGACCTTTCGCTTAGCCGCTGGGACTGTCACGGTCGCGATCGTTGTTGTCAGGGTTTGCTACGGAATGTCAGCCAACGAGTACATATAGACAAGAATATAAACAGGTCGCATGTGGGAGTTGGGCTGCAACCCATATACATTACCGTCGTGTAGAGACTAACTTACAACAGAGATCACTGAAGTATATGTGTGCGTCGACGCTATTATCGTTATGGTCGATAACGTTTTCGTCGAAGGTACTGTTGTAACAGTGGTCAAAGCCGCAGCAGTTCCAACAGTCTTAGTCGAAACGACCTGATGCTACTGATTAGCCGGCTCTCCCAGAAACAGCTCTGGAGTTAACATTGAGCGGGAGATCGTCTCAAGATAAACTTACAGCCGAGGCTGTTACAGTGGTTGTAAATGGAGCCACAGGAAACTTTGATGAGCAGAAGCTCTCTGCAGCTGGAACATTTGATAATGGAAGAAATATAGCATAAATGACACTTGTACAAGCACCAGAAGCCGCCCACACTGTGGGTGATAGTATGAGAACTGAAGCAGAGGCAATTTTCAGAAGTGAAGAATACATTTTGGGCAGGAAGTTATCACAAAATCAGCGAGCTCCTTCTCGCATCATATGCCATCTTATATTGATTTTGCAGAAACTGAGCTGAGAAGGAATTACCTTACCTGTTCGACTTGCAGTCAACGTATGATCTCGAGCCGAATCACTCCCCTTCTGCATGGAAATGCAGGCGACAACTCATCAGACGGAAGAACTGCTCGTTCTGATCACTCCGACGGTCTAGGCAACGTAGAAGCGGGACAGGTTCTCCAATCATAGCAACTTTGTATAATCAGAGACGGCTCAGCCTTACGAGCCTTACAACCAACAGCATGGAACCAGTTAGTGCTTCCTTGGCGTGCAGTATGAAGCATTCATCGGGTTGAACAACCTGAGGATCGACAGGGACCCAGATGGTATGAACGACGCCTCTTCGATCCTTTGGTGGGATGACCAATGAGTAGTGATAGAGTGAAGGTGTAAGATAAGAGAGCGAGGCCATTATGGATATCTGATCCGACGGTGAGCAAACTTTGAAGTACTGCTTCAGTCGGTGATTTTGTCATCGAGACAAGAAGCTTTGGCTTCAAGAGAAACTTCATTAAAAGACTTGATGAATTGTAGGAACAAAACCAAAAATACAGACCATCTCTGAGCAAAACTCAAGCTTTAGTTTTACACAAGACCCCAAGTTGCAGGGAGAGGAAATCCCACTGCATAAAAGTGCAGACGGACGGTATAGAGATCATTTCCCTTGCAAGCGAGATCTAGATCCTCTACTTGCTACATTTTGCCGAGCTGGAAACATGCATAACGCAGATATGCGAAAGGTAGATACTGTTCATTTCTGGACCCTGGACGGGATCTCAATCTGACAAGATTGGGAGTATTTGGCGAGCTGCATGAGGAGGATTTGAGAGGCATCAACTAATTGGACGAAGATGGTGATTTGGCTGCATACCAAGACTTTGAATATGTGTACCAAGAACCCGACTTGATCAAGCTTTCAGCTTATAGAATTGGCTGTCGTAGTTAAAGCTTAGCAATCCAGGTTGATATTGAAATGCTTCCTGTTTGGTGATTAAAAGATTGGTTGGCGTAATGAGCATCAGTCGAGTGAATGGCCTCTACATCGTCCAACTACTCGCCATGAGTAGAGTGATTTGCACGAGATGGGCCATAGGACAAGCACTCAATGTGTATTCTGTTGTTGCACGAGATAACAGTAAATTGTTGTTTGTGTATAAAAAGTCGCGTGAAGTATCGCGGCTTTTTCGCCCCATGCTAGCGGATATTATGCAGTCTCATGAGTCATTACTCATCAATTAGTCCAGTATCAAACAAATCATTTGAATGACTGATTTGCCTATGCCGTTTGTGCTTCTCGCAGCGCCCTTCTCTCCGCTTTACCCCGTTGCTTTTCCTCTTCCTCTCTCTCCTTATTCACCAGATACTGGCAGAACTTGCTACGTGCTCGCAAGCTCTCGCCCTTCCAGTAAAACACAAAGGGTATAAACGCTAGTAATAGTGCAAGGAATCCAATCAACGAGCACGCCCAAGCTATTCCCAAAGTATCGTAGAGCGACTTTGCCGCAAACGGCAACACGCAGCCCCATATACTGCGACATGTACCAGCCGCTGCCATCGCGCTAGCTGCAAACAGCTTATATGCGTCCACGATGTAGTTGAGTAGGGACATGAAGAGTAATAGGAATCCGATGCCGAATGGTATACCAGCGATGACTGGACATATCCAGTGGATATCTGCTCTCGCGGTCCAACCAATCCAGAATGCGGCAACTACAATAAATGGTCCTCCGAAGCATGCTAATGGTAAGCGTCGACTTTCTTCTTTCCGCACCCATGCTTTGTTCTGCGCTTGCGCGCGTCGTAGAATTCCATCGTAAATGATGTAGATGACGCAAGCGAGGCAAGCTCCTATGCCGATGGGTAGGAAGGCGAGGCCTTCTTCGCCGGCGTTGAATCCATACACACCTTGATAGATGATGGGAAAAGCCTGGAAGAACATGTAGAAGATGGCATATGCGAATGAGAGGTAGATGCAGCTGAAGAAAATGATGGCTTCAGTGCAGAACATGCGAACTGGCCGTGTGAGGACTACGGTGATGATGTGGCTGATGTTTTGCTCTTCTAGTTCCATCGGAGCCCTCCAGGCAGGATTGCCAGTCTCTTTCCGAAGTCGTTTGGCTCGTTGCTTCAAAATAATGGGTACGTATGATTCTGAAATTGTGAAGAGGAGCGCAGCAGTGACCCCAGCAAATATTAAGCCGACCCAAAAGCTCCATCGCCATGATATGGGGGAAATATAACCTGACACCACAGGGCCGATCGTTGGTCCGAACGTTGTCACTCCCATGAAGAATGCCATTGCACGACCTCGAGCTTGATGACCCTGGAATAGATCTGCACATATTCCTCCTGACACTGTGATTGCACAGGCGGCGCCAATACCGCATAACAAGCGGAATATCACGAGAGCCGCAAAGTTGGGTGCAAGTGCTGATGCCATCATGAACAGTAAGAACATCCAGAACGCTCCCAAGGTGATCGGCTTCCGTCCATATGTTTCCGACAGTGGTCCCCAAAGAAGAGGACCCAGGACATAGCCAACAAGGTACATTGACGTAGGAAGAATCAGTAGATTCTCGTTCGTTATATTCCATTCTTTAGCAATATAAGTTCCGATATTTGAAGCCAGCGATGATCCCATGGTGGAGTTCATGACAGTAACAATGATGACATTCATGACATAGAGCTTTTTCCATACAGGCCAATTAAAAGGATGGTCCTTGTCATCTGCTGTGAATGCTACTACATGGGCCTCCGAGTCCAGACGCGTGAGATTGGGGACAATGGAGGAGGGTGAGGATGGACATGAGTCGTCTCGATCCGATAGAATACCCTTTTCTGGGAGTTCTGATTCTTCCATCATCGGTCGATTTATGCCTATAGCCATCAGATTAGACTAATTTCAAGTGCAAGTCTAGCCAAAAACTTACTCTCTAAGCTCCTTGGCCTTTCGGGAGATTCATAGACGGAAGCGTTGACAGAGTCCATGTTTGAGTATGCGATCAATGGACCAAGTGAAGTTGAGGAAAGGCGAAAGGCCAAGAAAACATCATCAGAGGTTGAGGAAAGTATGTAAAGTCGAACACTAGCATGGGTATGTTGAACTCATCACTATTCGCCCGCAATTGACTGCAAATAAGTCGGAAATAACGGTTCGGTCGGCACTGAGCTGCATAAATCCACGATCGGGTATCGGCAACCAATGCTCATAGAGGTAAAGGTCAATGACAATCCAACCGTTTACGCGCCAGGGACAAGAATAATGTCAGGGGAAAAAGCCACGGAAGTAGAAAGTTTAGCTGCAGTAGTCAGTTGCGCATTTACGTATTTCCAATGGTGTCAATTTGTTGGGATTTGATGAGATTGATAGCCTGGAAATTGGTGATAGAAATCCCACTATCGGAGCGATAGCTTGACGATATCGGATTTACACTTCCAGGTTGATACTGCGTCCAAATCTCGAGTACAAGGCGACTTTAAGCTCCTGCATTTCGTCACGAAGACCACTCAACTTGCTCTCGAGCTTTTCTACCTCCTGTTCAATCTGTTCTGATGATTTGGTGAGCAGGTCCTGAACTTGTTCAACTGGTAATGAAAAGAATGAGTCGCCAATTTTGTATCTGCTGGGTCATTAGATCCACTTCAGTATCGAAAATAGCCTGAATGACACGTACGGAATTTTCTCGTCCTCATCAGCCAGTTCAAGTTCTGACGATATCTCTTCAAGATCCTCTTTGTCCTTCTGATAAAAATGTAAGCTTCTTGAGTTAGTTGGCCGCCGCAGACTTGCCTGCTTCTGTTTGAGATCTGCTTCCATAGCTGCCTCCCGTTGATGAAGACTGCTGAATTTGTTGATTTTCTCTTGGTCTTCTCTTCTCACCTCTACATCTTCTGTAGAGACCTCCTCATCTTTGGCCAGCTATTGCAGATTAGCACGGTTCTGTAGACCACAGGAGGTAGCCGAACCATTCGTCGCTCCATGTTGGCTGTGGCTTTCAGACTTCAGAATAAAGTCCTCCGATACCGTCACAACTTTCCAGGCTCGTATATCGATGATTTTGATAGAACGTATGAAGTTGTTCGTCTGACAGAAATTGTGTCTTACAAAGTCCCTAATCCTTGAACGAGGATAGGCCACGCTTTGATCAGGTTGCTCAGCCCCTTGCTCGTAAGTTCCTCAGCCCCTGTCTTCTTACATCAACGACATGCCAATATTTCATTCAGCCTTCACAGCTGGTGACTTCTTTCAGTCCTTATCCGCGAAAGCTTCTTGCTGTGGATCTAAGGTTCATACTTCCAGTCTTCGTCCAGCCTTGTTGTCGAAATGTCCTGTCGCTCCACTGCTCCATGACCATCATTATTCATTAGCAAGAACGATAACTAGCAACGATGTACGCGGCAAACTATTCATCGCTAGTAGGCACACGGTGCACCAATCTATAGCGTTCATTGTATTACCCGACCGTGCCTTGCGGAGGGACCATACAAGTGCAATATATAACCTCTTGTTTTTAGGCCAAATATATTATTCGCAGGGTTCCGGTGGCCACACGTCAGGAGCATGCCCTGTTGTAATCACCGCTATGTATAACCATATGGCAAGACCTTTCCTCATTCGGTAGCTCAAGGAAGGTAAAATGCATGTTTGGGGGTCGTCCCATCTAAGACGCGGATAGCTGTTGCTATTTCGTACTACAAGGCATGCTGCACAATTTGGGATTCTGGCGGGCCGCTACCACTCCATCATCCATCTACTTCTCATATATTGCTTCAGATCCTGTTCCTGTCCAGTCAAAGTGGGATATAGGGTGCTTGGTCCCTATCGAATTCTCCTAACTTCTCGATAACACGAACCTTATTGCCCTGGTTGGTTCCTTGCATGGTATTCACTCGTTCACATATCCACCATGTATAGGCCGCTTCTAGCAGTCTTACTCGGGGCTCACTGTGCTCTTGTTGCTGCTGATGAATGGGACCCTCTCAAATACGTCGATCCTCTTATCGGGTCCCAGAACGGAGGTAGATTCTTACTATCATACAATGCGCAATGCTGACGTTCGCAGGCAATGTCTTTTCTGGAGCCTCGATTCCCTACGGCCTTGCTAAACCAGTGGCAGACACTAATGATGAATCAAACCAAGGAGGTTTTGTTTTCAATCCGCAAGCTGGGGTAACTGGATTCGGAAATTTGCACGATTCTGGTACTGGTGGTAGCCCTTCTCTCGGCAACTTTCAATTGTTTCCATATGCTTCGTGTCCTGGAGATGATATCAACAGATGCAATTTTCCAAAGAAGGCACGAGCCGTGTCCTTTGTTCCTGAAAGCGTTGTAGCCCGACCAGGTCATTTTGCCATCAAGCTAGGCAATGGAGTCAGTGCCGAAATGTCATCTACGCACCGAACTTCAATATTTGAGTTCGATTTTCCAGCAGGCAGCAGTCCTTTAATTCTGATGGATCTCACGGATCTCTCAGATAGTCGGCAAGACAACGGAACGGTTACAGTAGACCCTCAATCTGGTCGAATGAAAGGTGGTGCTAGGTTCCTTCCCAGTTTCGGGACCGGGAATTACCAGGCCTATTTTTGTGTCGATTTTCACGGAGCCAGCATTCGAGACAATGGTATTTTTGTTAACAGCAGAGCAAGCACGGAGGCCAAAGAATTGACCATTTCCCGATCAATCAATGGTTACCCACTACCTGGTGGAGCTTTTGTTCGTTTCGCAAACGGCACTTCAAAGGTACGTGCTAGAGTTGGCTTGAGTTTCATCAGCTCAGAACTGGCATGTTATAATGGTGAAAGCGAAATCCCGCAGTTTGACCTCAAATCTGTCATACAAGCTTCGCAGTCGCTGTGGAGAGAGAAGTTGAAGCCAATCAGAGTCGATGATACAGGTGTCAACTCTTCTTTTACCACTATTTTCTACAGGTATGGCGCAACTCAGGTGTTGAAAGCTAAGGCACAACTGATTTGATTTAGTGGTATTTACCGAACAATGATCAACCCCCAGGATTATACCGGTGAAAATCCTCTTTGGAAGAGCGACGAGCCTTACTTTGATTCTTTCTACTGGTATGTTGAGAAGCCTTCAACGAATTCAAGATATTGATTCATCCAAAGCCTTTGGGACTCTTTTAGATCTCAGATTCCGTTCTTGATTCTTTTTGATCCAGTATCTGTCTCCAGAATGATTCGATCTCTGATCGATACATATGTTCATGATGGCTGGTTGCCTGATTGTCGCATGACATTCTCCCGTGGATATACTCAGGGTGGTTCGAACGCCGACGTTATTCTTGCAGATGCTTATCTGAAGGGTATCTCGCAGTACATTGACTGGAATCTAGGCTATAAGGCGGTCGTAAAGGATGCCGAAGAAGAGCCTTTCGACTGGTGCTGTCATGGACGTGGGGGTTTGGACAGCTGGAAGACTCTTGGCTACATCCCGGTGCAGGATTTCGACTACAAAGGCTTTGGAACTATGACTCGAAGTCTCTCCCGTACTTTGGAATACGCATACAACGACTTTACCATTTCCCTTATGGCTAGTAAACTCGGCAAAACTGCTGATACCGCAGTTTACGTCAAGCGAAGTCAGAATTGGGCAAATTTGTTCAATAGTAGTGCTGTTTCAAATCTGTACAACGGAACCTCAACCGGATTCACTGGCTTCTTCCAACCTAAATATCTCAACAAGACATGGGGATATCAAAATCCATTGTACTGCTCCCGACTGGACCCTAATCCAAACAGTGTCTGTTCGCTTCAAAATACTGCTGGTGAAACCTTCGAGTCCTCGATCTGGGAGTACGGCTTTTATGTACCCCACAACCAAGCCGGACTCATGCAGCTCTACGGTGGACAAGCCAACTTTGTGCAGCGTCTGAACTACCTGCATGATCAGTCAGTGGGAGACATTAGCAATGAACCAAGCTTCCTCACGGTATTCCAATATCACTATGCCGGACGGCCTGGATTGAGTGCACGCCGCTCACATTTCTACATCCCATCTCGATTCTCATCAGCCAAAGACGGCATTCCTGGCAACGATGACTCAGGGGCAATGGGAAGTTTCACGGTCTTCAACATGATGGGTATCTTCCCCAATCCAGGACAAGATGTCTATTTCATCATCCCACCCTACTTCAGATCCGTCAATTTCACCTCGCCCCTAGGCAATGCTACAGCCAAAATCACCATCGAGAACTTTGATCCCACCTACCACGCAGTCTTCATTCAAAATGCCACACTCAATGGTCAACCATACACAAAGAATTGGCTCAGTCACAGCTTCTTTTTGGGTAATAACGAGCTTGTCCTACGCGTTGGGACCACAGAGAGCACGTGGGGAACGCATGTAGCCGATGTGCCACCATCTTTGAGCGACTATCCTCCCTTTAGCTTCAATGGATCTGATGGTGGAATTAGCTCAGTTGGAGAACTC
Organism: Microthyrium microscopicum; assembly: GCA_010405405.1. NCBI lineage: Eukaryota > Fungi > Ascomycota > Dothideomycetes > Microthyriales > Microthyriaceae > Microthyrium > Microthyrium microscopicum. The sequence goes on along the minus strand of MU004240.1, from coordinate 1,508,805 downwards.
CCTGTGTCTAGTCCACCACGTGAGAAGCCCAGGGGAGCACAAGGGCATCATCTCACGAATAGCACTAGTAGTGTTCCACCTACAGCAGTGCCAACTTCGTCACCTATGGAACGGAGGTGGGTGCGGACTGCGATGGATTTGCATCGGCGGTGGAGATCTTGATCTCTTACTCTGATTTGTTCCTGTACCTATTAATCCTATAGTCCAAACATATCGAAATTGCTACCGCACTGCGAAGTAAAATGAAACTCGATGAATGTGAGCTTTGTGAGTTTCTAATCAACTGCTTGATCTATATTTCAACTGCTGGCAGGTATCGCAGCCTCTCGACTATTTAATCAAACAGCTCATTTACTTCAAAGGCTGCCAAGACATGTCATCAGGCTGAAAACTGCAATAGCATTCGACCAATCAATAAGCTACTTGGCACCTATCTTGTATCAAGCATATTTTCGTATTCGTTAGACGCTCTCTTGAAGAGCTTATTAAATTCATACCGTAGACCCTATCGAGAAACGAAAGTGGTTTTTAGGTCCCTGTTAAAGATATCTCTCCTGAGGTTTCTAAGGTATCTTTAAAGGTCTCGTCCTGTTTCTAGCCTCTGAATTCAGAAGTGCTACTCTTCTCATCTTCATGCCAGCTTGCTGGTCAACTGCACCTTCGCAGAAGATCTAGGAAGGCTTTCTATGTTTCATCATGACCCTGCGCCGCATAAAAACCAGTGTCATACCCGTCTCGTCTAAGCCCCAATTGGGCTAGGAAATGGATCATATCGCGACGCTCTCTGCATTTCGAGAAGGTTAGGCCCAGTAATGATTCTCATTCATCGCGTAGTTAAGGCCCGGACATGAAGATTGCCGAGCGTGAGGTGTACGAGCGTCAAACGATAGAGTAACAGTACGGATATTGGGTAATGCGCGCCCGTAGCGGATTTAAAACTCTTGTCTCCGCTTCTCCACTTGGTGGATACAACTAGATAGATAAATACTTAAGTACATTGAAGCTGGTGAGATGGGATAAAGGTTTCTAAAAGTCCAACTTTATCCATTTTTCAGGGCCAACTACGCACGATGGCTGACCACGGACCCATTGGCTACGGCCTCATGGGTAAGAACTAGACCTCGAAAAATGCAGAGTAACTTCAATTGCAAATACTCACTTCGATCAGGGTTGACTTCTCGTCACTCCACTACACATGTCCCCGAGGAACAGGCTTTCGAGGCGATGCGCACAGCGATTGAACTTGGCTGTACAGTATGGAATGGAGGGACCTTTTATGGTAGGGGGATTCTAAACGACCCCTTCTTCCAGCTAATCTCCCCCTAACTTCTAGCTATTCTCCCCCTAGTAGATCTGAAGCCAAAGGATGTCGGGTTAGGGCTCGGTAGTAGCGTTTACTTTAGCTATATTTAGTTTAGTTCCATAATAATTTCATTATATTGTATCACTAGCGTCAAGTCCCGCGTAATCTATCCTTCAAGTCCTTTAAATCTTCTAAGTCTTTAATATTTACTAAAATAACTCTCTACTAATACATAAATTCTACTACATAAATTCTATAACACTACTATATCTATACTAAATAATAGCTCTACCACTAGACCTACTAGATAATACGTACGTAATAACTAAAGAAGTAATTTCTATAATTAATAATTATGACATTTTGCATAGTTACGCCGTTATTACTAAGCGCTTAAAGCCTAACCCTAAAGACGCAATTAAATATACTTACTACCTTGCCTACGATTGTAGCCGCTTTAATATCTTAACATCTACTAGCGCGTAGAATTCCTTAACTAAACGCGTTAGTTGTCTATAGAAATTAAAGCTTAAAAAGGATAATACTACTAAGCAATGGCATATATATTTTAAAGATAAAGATTATAACTATTCTAGCTCTTAACATACTACTACATATCCTATTCATCGCTATTAAGAGATAAAGGATAAGAATATTGCTTAATAAGCTTAAGATATATTATCTAGTAGCATTGCTATTTGACGTATTATAGGCACCCTCGCTATAAAGGATCTAGCTAATAATTTAGTCTTAAAAGATATTACTAACTTGCTTTAAAAGGAACAATTACTACGTCTAAATAGTCGTACTCCTCTTTAAGCTATATTAGACTCCTTCCTCGCTAATCCTAATACCTAGAATATTAAGGTTCTTACGAACAATAATAATAATCTTAAAATACTATTCTTTACCACTATAAAGTAGATTATAATATTTCAATCGTATCTAGACATCTTGCTTTTAGATTATACTTACTATACTAATTATTATAATATACTATTGCTTTATATTACTAGTAAGATACTAATAAATTACTACTTCTCTATAGCGTTTATGTTTATAATTAGTAAGAAGTAATAGTAGTATTCTAACGCTTTAAAAGCTTTTAACGATTATATTTAATTTAATAACTTAAAGATGCTAAATGTTATTATTACAAATAAATATATAGCGTTAAAGAACGCTATTAGCGAGCGCTTCTTAGATGTCCCTTAGATTCTTTGCCTCTTCTACGTTAATAAGGCTATTAAATTCCGCATTAAGGCAATATTTAGTACTATTAACATACCCTCTAGATTTAAAGCATTTAATAATATAGATAAATAGCAAAAGCTTGCTATATCGATATAGCAGAATATTATTAAAGCTACTACCGTTAAAGACTACGAGATTGCGTAGACTATACTTATAGAATAGTTTAAAGAACATAAGGATTTTATATCCTATCTTCGTAATAATTAGCTTAACTATAAGGAAGAACTTTATAAGGCCTTTATTAAGCGTGCTTACTACTTTACTACCGTCTTATAATTACCTTTAGAAGGTCTCTATAGCTTTATTAAACAATGGCTTAGTTCTTTAAAGCTAGATCTTAATTAAGTAGTAGTATATTATAAGAACGCTACCTATACCTTTCTTAATTATATCTATAAAGCTATTAGTTTAGATTTAATTCAAGTATGATTAAATACTAGCACTTTATTAGTTCTAATCCTCTTTCCGCGACTTTATGAAGCTATTACTAATTACGCCATTCTAGAGATTATAAAGTAATTCTATAAAGTAAAAGATATAATACTAAATACTCTGCGCTATACTAGCTTCTTTAAAGCTATTTATAAATTACCTTATTCTTATACTATTTAAGTATAATTAGTATTTATACTATAGTAGATAGTAGATAGAGAAGACGTTAATTTATATTAGTACTATAAATGACCTCTTAATAACGCTTATAATAGCGCGTAGCTAATTACTAGCTTCCTTCTAGTACTTATACTACTAGTTTAAGCTTAAATTCTTCCTCCTATAGTTATTCATAGTAGTAGACATCCTTAAGCTAATATTAATATAACTTCAACTCATTGAGATCCCTTATATTAAGAGATTCCTCCTACTTTAGTAGCTTTAACTACACTAGTATCTTTAATAGGTCCTCTAAAATGTAAACGAGAACGTCCTTATAAGAATATAACTTTAACGGCATTAAATACTATAAATTTAGCTATAGCATCTTTATTAGCGCTTATAATAATTAAGAAGAGAGATAATAAGGATTTTAAGGACATTAACGCGATTCTTAAAGCTCTACTAGATCCTATTTAGACTGTTAACTTAGCTAAAGACACCAATTAGGCTAAAGACACTAATTAGGCTAAAGCTCCACAGCGTAAGAAGCGTGTTATTAAACCTTTAGCGCGCGTTCATAAGAATATTACGGCTAATAAAGATCTTAAGATAGCAAAATTATACCGCCAAATCATAGCTCTTTAGGCCGCTTTAGCTTAACTAACACTATAACGTAAAGGGCGTAGAGGGCGTAGATCTCGTAGAGGACGAGGAAGACGAGCTTATGGCAAGTAATTATAATATTATTACACCAAAACGGGGGTTAGGATAGGATATAGGATACTTAATTTATTACTATACCAAAAATAGGGTTAAGATACGTTACGGAATAATTATTTTATGCTTTAAAAACAGTAAAGAGATATTATATAGTTGGGATTCTATAGATCTTATGGTTTTACGCCCAAAATTATAGAATTCTTAGGATTATAGCTTTATAGCTACTAGCGTAGTTTTAGTGCTTTAGTTGATAAAATATTAGATCTTTAGATACTAAAATTATGCTCTAGTACTACCATAATACTATGAATTTATTACGGACTTCCTATTTAGGAATAGCTCCTTCGGCTTCGGATCTACTAGGGGGAGAATAGCTGGAAGTTAGGGGGAGATTAGCTGGAAGAAGGGGTCGTTTAGAATCCCCCTTTATGGTACCCCGGAGAGTAATTCGCTTACTCTTCTCCGCAAATACTTTGAGAAATATCCCGAGGACGCTGCAAAGGTTCAGTTGAATATCAAGGGATGCACTGCTGTTGGCAAGATGGAACCAGACGGTAGTAAGGAGGGTGTATTTCGCGATGTACAGCGAGCCATTCAACAACTCCCTCCGCATATCAAAAAGATCGACATGTTCGAGCCGGCACGGGTCGATAAGAGCGTACCATTGGAAGAGACTATGATGGCGCTTAAAGAGTGTCAAGACAAAGGATGGATCGGAGGAGTTGCTTTAAGCGAGGCGAGCGGCGTAACTATCAGAAATGCAAGCAGATTTGTCAAGATCTTGGCCGTCGAATATGAGCTGGGCTTGTTCACGACTAACGCACTGACGAACGGTGTCGCGCATGCTTGCTCTGAGCTAGACATTCCTATTCATGCGTAAGTACTGTTCTCCATCTACGTTACTTTTGTCGCTCACTTAGTTTAGCTATGGAACATTTTGTCATGGCCTTCTCACGCAAGATATCAAGTCTTTCGATGACTTGGACAAAGATGACTTTCGACGTGTTCTGCCACGCTTTCAAGGTGAGAATCTTGAGGCCAACCTGAAGCTTGTGAACGCCGTCAGGAAGCTTGCGGAGAAGAATGGATGCACCCCGGGACAAGTTGCGACTGGATGGGCGCTTGCCTTGTCCAAGTCTGAAGGCTTGCCAAAGATTATCCCTATTCCTGGCGCTAGCAAGGCCGATAGAGTTCGCGAAAATGGGAAGGTTATAGAAATGACTCCAGTGGACATGAAGGAGATTGATCAGCTTCTTTCGCAGTGCGAAGTTAAGGGTAATCGTTATCCAGACTTTACAACACAGTATCTGGACGAGTAAGCGAGCTTGCTGTATATGGTACAGTACTGACCAGTACTCCAGTAGATGCTGCTGCTCATGTAGTTTCCTTAAACTATCGGATTATAGAAATTGAACCTCTCACTCGGATCATACTCTTTCTTCAGCCTTCTCAACTTCTCCATCCTCCATCCATCACCGTAAATCTGCTCCACCGTCTCGTCCCCATAAGCATAATTCACATACGCCGGAAGTCTTCCTAATCCACTGCCCGCGAAAAGCACATCACGAATCTTTCGTCCGTAGAGATATGCGGGCTCTACCGCTACAATCGCTGCGGCGGAATGATGCACGAAATTACCACTAGAAATCGTTAGCGACGTCCTGAGCGCATCTAGAGCTGTAACGCACACAAGAATATTGAACTGGCGATCAGAAACAGCAGTGCTTTCTTCGGCAACAGCTCGAACGGCTTGGGTAGAATAGCCCTCGAACAAGACTGCGGATTTAGACAACTCTTCATGCTGAGCTGTATAGTTGTTGAATATGGTATATGCTTCTCTCATGGCGTCGACGTTGTAGGATAACAGGCTGATGGGTAAGGAGTGTCTGGCTCCTGGTGGACGGCAACCAGGGCCATCGTCAGAAACCCCGATGATTTTCACAACTCCTGTGTATTTTGTGACACTAGTTTGTCGCGAGATAGGCGTAATGCTGTCAAATGGTTGGAGAAGTCTCGCAGCTTCCTTTTTCGAGCCTGGATGAATCAACAGTAAGCGAAGGACCGCCTAATTTGAGTCAGTGGGTGGGCTCTTAGGTGCGTAAAATATATGCTTACTTTTGTAGAGTCCCGTTCCGGTGACCGCATAAAACCTAAGAACGTAGCAAGGCCAACTGGGTAAGGCGTCTTTCCGTTATCCAAAAGACCATTCATTATTTGGACCAGAATTTCGAGTTTATCTTGTGTAAAGAAAGACTCCGTAACCACCCACTTTTCTTCAGGTTCGCTGCTATAGATCCTTTGATGAAACTCTGACACAATACCAAAGTTATGTCCAGCCCCTTTCAACGCCCAGAACAGGTCCGTATTTGAGTTTATTGAAGCTGTGATAGCACTGCCATTTGCTAAGACGACTCGCGCTTCCACAAGATTGTCTGCGACCAGTCCAAATCTTCCTTGCAGCAGTCCTTTTCCGCCGCCAAGTAGTAGTCCTCCTAGTCCAGCACATTCGCAGTTTCCAGTTGCTTTGGAAGTGAGCTCGTGTAAATACGGTTGGTGATAATGTCCTCACCAGTTCGTTTTCCAAGTGCTTCGAGTCCTCGAAGAACTTCGCCATTGGTAAGGCCTGGTCCAAAATGAGCGGTATTATTGTTCTTATCAAGCTCTATGGTCTTCATTCTTTTCAGTGAGATGCCAATCCCGTTCTTCATTCTGCCCATAGTAGTTGTGTAGCCATGGCCTCCACCAATGGCAATGAATGGGATGGAATGATTATTGGCGAATAGTATCTATCGTCAATTAGGACGATTTTCAACATTTCTCGGTCGGTTCCTGAGCTTACCGTTTGCTGAATGTCTTTCTCTGTGGATACTTCGACTACTGCTTGATAAGTTGGAATCGAGTATCCTTGCCATCTTGCTGAAGCATTGGCCCAATTGGGTTGGTTGGGAAGAATTATCGCAGCATTGGACGATAGTCGGGGTCCTAGAAAGGCAGTAATGTCTGTACCCGGAGAAGGGATGCTAAAGAATTCTGCATCTAGCAGTGTCGAAACAACTCCAGCCACCAAAAGTGATATCGAGTACCGTATTTTCATTGCAGCAACATGCAGGTAAGAGAAATCGACTCCGTCATTTCGTCAAAGCAAGCAGCAATCGTGCCATCATCTTATATATGAGCAAGAGATGCAGCGGATTTTACGTCTCAAAATAAAAAAGAAGTCCGGGTAGCGCTCAGGTACTCATTAGGCTCAAACTTTCTTTATATGAATCCTCTATATGGAGATATGATTGAACTGCTGCAATGGACATCTTTTATCACTGCGCTACTTAGCGCAGAACATCGCCTTAAGTCCGGTCGTTTGCCCGCAAAAGGCAGAGCCTTAGACTTGACTCTTGGTTTTTTTCATCGGCTTCCTCTGTGGATAGTTCTCACGAGTGTAGTTGAGTCGAAGTTGATCGGAGGTTATTCCGAAGATCTATGCGCTAAAATGACTAACCGGATAAGAAGTAGTGTGGAGATAGCGCGCTATGACGCGCCTGCTTTTGATCGCGTCGTAAAAGATAGTCCGTGCCCACCACGTTCTCTGGCAAGGGGCTAAACAAACAACACCTGAAGGCAAGACATCATTCCTGTATCACAAGTTTTCCCAAGGTTCCACAGATTCACTTTCATTGTTGGGCTTCCCCTCCATTCGCTATGGAGAGAAACAAGACGTTCTCCTCGCCTTCACCTGCGAGACAACACCACCTTGGCGAAAGACTTTCACGCCTAAACATCCAAGACACTGCTGCGCAAACTCCTCTACCGCCGTCTTCACCAGCGCATCCTCGACGGTCGCCTTCCGTCTTGCGCAATGATAGACCAAGTCCCAGCCCACTTCGTCGCAGTGCCAGTTCCATGAGTCTCGATCGCTACTCATCTACACCTGCGCTCGCAAGAAGAACTTCAAGCTCGAGTCTACGCGGTGGCTTAGACTCTCCAACCTCACTACATTCTCCCAAACTCAATAACCGACGCTCATCGTCCAACTTGCTCCTGTCACAACTTATGCCTGCCCTGGAAGAGCCCGCGCCAATAACGGCCGAGACTATCGCGACCGATCATTTCAGCCAGGAGCTTGCGACTCATGCCGATCCAAATCAAGAGACGGATTGCAAAACTGTTGTAATCATTCATGATGACTGCTATGGACATCGGTTCTCCCGACTGAACACCAAAAACACAATTCTGTCCATCTTCGAACGGCCCGAGCGACTACAAGCTGGAGTGATGGGAATAGCGGCAGCTTATGTACGCCTCGGAGAGCGCCATGCTGGAGGTCGTCATGCGCCGCACCCTAGAAAAGGGCCTACGACCGATATTCCCTTCCGGATCCTTAAATCATCGCGCAAAGTTCCGCTGCACTCGGATGTTGTTACTGCAGTTCATGGAAAGGAACTTATGAAGGAGCTTCAAGGAATGTGTGATACAACAGCCCAAAAGATTGCCGCAGCCGCAGTGGAAATATTGCGCCCACCAGTCAATGGAAAATCAAAAGATCAGTTCCACTCCGGAGACTTGTATCTGTCTGAAGACTCTATAAGAGCATTTGAAGGTGCGCTGGGTGGGGTTTGTGACGCTGTGGATGCAGTATTCCAAGGCACTGCTTCAGGCAAGGGACCATCGCAGGCATTTGCTTGCGTGAGGCCACCCGGACATCACTGCTCCTCCGACTGGCCATCCGGATTTTGTTGGCTCAACAATGTCCATGTGGGTATTCAACACGCCATCCAGAACCACGGTTTGACACACGCCGCGATCATCGATTTCGATTTACACCATGGCGACGGATCGCAAGAAATTACATGGGGTCACAATGAGCGTATGCAATTTCCCAAAGCTAAGAACTTTCCCAACTCGAAAAAGTCCTTCCTAGGATATTTCAGTTTGCACGATATCAACTCATTTCCTTGTGAACTTGGTGACCGGGAGAAAACTCAAATGGCAAGTCTTTGCGTCGATAACGCGCATGGTCAGGCCATCTGGAACGTTCATCTCCAAAAGTGGCAACAACCCGAAGAGTTCTGGCATCTTTACGAAACACAGTACAAAGTCATCCTCGAGAAGACACGTAATTTCTTACGACATCGAACTCAGGAACTACGGACAGGCAAAAATCAACCTGCGCCCAAGGCTGCTATTTTCATCTCAGCGGGTTTCGATGCGTCTGAGCATGAAATCGGCGACATGCAACGTCATTCCGTCAAGGTTCTAACTGAGTTTTACGCACGAATCACTCGCGATATTGTCGAACTCGCCAATGAAGAGGGCACAGCTGTTGATGGAAGAGTGATTAGCGTCCTTGAAGGCGGCTACAGCGATAAGGCCTTGGTCAGCGGTGTCTTGAGTCATATCAGCGGTCTTTGTGACAACGATGTGATCTCTGTCAAGCAGGAAGAAACCAATGGATTTGGGCAAGAAAAGGTTGGCTTAAGCGGACTCACACCGGCATACAGCGTACCTACGCAGACTCTCATGAAATACAACACTGAATGGTGGGAGAGCAGCAATCTTGACGAACTCGTCGATCTACTACACCCAGCTCCAAGTGGTGAGAAAGCTGCACCAAAGAAGTCTCGCTTCGCGACGTACTCATCTCCAACTCATGCTTCTGCCATGAAGATCGTAGATCATACCAAGGTCTACCGCTCGACTTCTTTTAATTCACGAGCACCATCTGTCGCTACATCCCGCGCCGCCTCGCCCCCGCCACCTGATGTCGATTGGGCTACGGCCGCCTCAGAGCTCTGTCGTCTCCTCGTTCCACAGAACCGTCAAATCGGCAGCTGTACCCAGGCTGAACTAAATCCCAAAGACATTCGCGTCAAGAAGGAGAAGAGCGCAGAGCCTACTGCTCCAATGGCAGCACCGACAACAAATGGCCGAGCGCTTCGTCAACGACAACCGCGTGTATCGAATGCTGTAGACACATCGCGCAAAGCTTCTGCTGATCGGCGACGGACCATTGCAGATGTACCACTGCCATCCATTGAAGATATGCCGAAGGAACCGCGACGTAGAACTAGCATTGCTTCGACAACATCCATGGGTGAGTGGCTTCAATTGCTCAACATAATCTATTGTGAATTAAAACTAACAATACACAGCTAGTACTGTCACTGCTGCACCTCGTGCTCGGTCAACTAAACCTGCTGGTAAGTTCCTATCTTATTCTCGAGATGATACCGCAAACTAACAGTCTCTAGGCACTGGATTGGATATCAAGAAGTCACGTCCAGCTCCAAGCACTTCAAGAGCACCCAGCGTCAAGCCACCTCCTGTGCCGCGCATTCCATCTGGTCTGATCAAACGATCGAACTCCTCACGAGCATCAAGCGCGTCGGTGCCACCAATGGAAGAGAAAAAGCAGACTACGGGAGCCAATGATGATATGGATAACCTCGTTTCTGGTCTTAAGCGCATCACGATCAAGGTTCCATCCCAGCAGGAGTATTCTTCACGGCAAAAGAAATCCCCTTCCGCCGCGCCCGAAAAGGCAACATCAGCAGGTGCCAAACCGACATTTATCAAAAAGACTGTGACGTCTCGCCCAGCAGCACCTGGCACTGCTGCAGCAAAGCGTGTTCCACTTCGAGAGCGAGCCAAAGCGAAAGCAGAGACTGAGAAAGCAAAGGTACCTGCTACAGGGCCAATCAAGACTGTGCCGATCAAAGCAGAGGAAGTAACTCTTGCTCCAGCTCCGACTCCGGCTCCAAATCCAGTCGTAGAACCAATACCAGTAGCCCCGCCGTCCCGCGACGCCATGGACATTGTGAACGATCCACCCGCTCAACCTGAGCCCATGCCCATTTCTACCACACATTCCCCAGACCAGCCCTACAGCACCATCCAATGGGCACAACCGAACGCAGACATAGAACAGTCCACCCCAGCACAACAGTTCCCACCAAATCCATACTCCAACGGTCTACACTGGATGCCACCGAATGCAGAGACCACAACAACTCAGCCTTCAAAGCCCTTGAAGCCATCCGAGGTTGCGAAAATGCAAAAGGTGATGCCGACGTTTAGCGCAACGGGGCACATTCCATTTGCTGGTAACGGCGCTGCCTCTACCAACGGCGAACAGCAGGACCTTGAAATGAAGTAGGCGAGTGCAGTCTGTCACTCCCGGTGGCAATGACGACTTGCGATATGTCTCGCTACTTTGGACTACGATGGCTGTGTGCCTCTGGCTATTTGATTATGGCCACTCTCTTTCATCGGAGCTTGTTAGAGTGGCGTTTTGCTTGTATTTGTATTTAGATACCCCTTTTGTATGTTCTGTTACCATGTACACTCAATTGTTGTTAGCGAACTTTGAGTACTTTTCTAGGCGGTCGAGATTCAATGTAATGTTTTGATATGCTGTTCTCACTACCCCATTCACACAAGTATTCATTCTCTCGCCTTGTCGTCAACGCTCTTTGATTAAAGTGAGTGATAAGAATTACATTACTGGCTGATGCTAAATAGAATCTTTACCCCCAAATGACCTAAGGACCGAATAAGTTAAATCAAAGCAGAACGCCCAAAACCCAAAGCAATAGCTTTGCATGCACGCCAATGAAGATGTCCAATGCCCAAATGTCCGCATCTAAGATCCAACACCACCAAAAGAAGAGACATAAGTGGTGCTAGTTGAGTCACCAACAGTGATAGTAACATTATGCGTCTCAATAGTAGGAGCCGCACCAGCACCGTACAAGCTGAAGAATGAGGCAGAGATAACAGCCTTGCCGGCAGGTGTGTTATTGGGCAGTGTCACCCACTTGGTGATGTTACCAAGCACATTCGATTGTTCTGTCAGGATTGGTCAGCCTTGTTCCAGCCTTGCAGAGATATTCACTTACCGGGACCCAAGTAGAAGCTGCCAATGACTGTTCCAAGAGACCCCTCGAAACCAGAGCCTGGAGCAACTCCAAAGGCGGTTGCAACATCGTAGACGGATTGGATGTAGTTTTCTGTTAGGATGCGGGCGTTGAAGCCATCGCCTGGTTTGATGGTTTGAGGGACGGCTATGCCATCGATGCGTGCGCTGGCGACAGCGGCGGTAGCGGCGGCGATGAGAAGAGTGGTGATTTGCATTTTGATATTGGCTACTTTAAGAAGTAATTTTAGAGTATTGCTTGAAATGGTGATTGGAGTATTGAGTCGTTTGATTGTTGGAGAAGCTGTTTTGAATAATGAACAAAAATTCCAAGATGTTGACCTACCTTTATATGAATATCAAGATCAAGTTCGCCAGCACATTTGCAAGGTTTAAGCTAAGAACCGCATGCTTCTATTTTCGGACTTGAAGAACATGATGTAGTATGATGCATTCAGGTTGCAAAACAGCGCGATCGCAAAAGGCACGACAAAATACATTCACACCCAATTGAAATTGAAGGTTTCAGTGTGATCGTATTGCCTGTACTTTTTGTTTACAAGCTCATCCAGCTGCGCATCTTGCCATAAGTCGTACCGCAGCAGTAATGGGACCTCGGCTTGCGACATCTCACAATGGCATTCCACAACTGCAACACCACAGGTACTCGGTGGAGGCGCGACTTGACCAGCTGTCGGAAATACCCTGACTTAGCCAGTTACCAGAATGAGTTAACTGAAGCGAAATTGGCTAAGCCGCAATCAGGTGGTGGGACGATCCAATCTACGAGCCCGCAGCTTTGGGTCATACACGCCATGGCTTCTTGCGGTTGCAGTGAAAGTGCGGTGCTGGAGTTGAGGCTGAAAGAAACAGGAGCAAAGGTAACAAAGTACCCTGCATTGCCCTCAAAGGGACTAGTTCGTGTATATCTAAAAATATCTCTTTGACTTTTTGGTGCTTACCTACTGCCTCTAACTCGCTCTGGGCTAGAGTCGATAGTGTTTCTCGTGTTCTTTTTGAATCCTGATTATTGATGCTGATCGATCTTGACTGCCACTGTCGATCAAATAATAAACTTCCGCAGAGAGCCGCTAAATTCCTAATTGGTGTGAAGACCTTAGAATCTTGGAAGTTGCTATTAATATTGGTCATGAATTCCTTTTTGCCTATATTGAGCACATAAGCATAAGTTCTTTGCTTGCGTGTTGAGGACCAATAATGACTTATCGCTGTGTTAGATGCTTCTCATTCAAGGAGGACAAGGCGTCCCAATGAAGCAAGACTGGGAGAATTTGCAGTAAGAGCTGAAGTTCAAAATCAAATAGGGACATTATTCATTGCTGACAGCAGTCAATCAACCAATAGCCTGGATCAATTTAGCAATCTGTATATCAAAATTGTTTGCTTGTCTTTAACTCATTAAAGCAGCTACATGGTGGGCATGAATCGTCCACAATGAGTTGGCAGACTGAGCGTCAAATGCTACGCTGCGACACAGATCGCAGCCCCATTTCCGGCTTGTTATAACACAAGCTATGGAGTCTAACCTTGAATATGCAAATCGTCATTGTTGCGCTTGAAGTCGCTGTGTTCGAAGTTTATTATGGAGAATCTCAGCCTTGCTCTCAGCCTGATACCCATGTCCATCAAGGAAAATGGATCAACCACTTTTGCACTTCCATGACTGCATGTAACTTAGAATAAATAAAAGATCTTGACTAGACCAATGACGCTCGTAGATCAAGCGAACAAAGGGAATGATGTTGTCAAGGAGATCACATTGCATTCCTCAAGTATTCTACTACAAACATTCCTAGCATAATCCGCTACCAAACTTCTCCCTAGAGGTTTCGATGCGGTTTTTGGTGTTCATCCATATTATTTTGATCAACTTCTGAAAGAAGACAACTATGGCCAAACCAAGAGGCGGTCGAGGCGGTGGCAGGCACAACGACAGAAGCGATGCGCCAAGGTCCATTAGAGACCGAATCGAAGAGAACTCACGGGTCAGCAAAGCACGACCTCGCGAACGGGGAAGAGGAAGGGGTGGCGCGGGAGCGAATGTTGACAGATGCACGCCGCCCCCTCGTGACTTGGGGCATAGTCCAGCAAGCTACAAATCCGAAAAGCCCGAAGATGCCTTCAAGTCAAACATCAAACTCTTGGAAAAAGATACGAGAGACAAAAAAGACACAGCCCAGATTCGATTCTGGCCGCCTGCCGATCCTATAGGCGGATTTCTGAGCCCACAATGGAAGAGTGCATTCAAAGAGGATGGATGGACTTACTCATGTGTTGACATGTACATGGCTGCGAAGTTTGCAGAGTACATGGGAGAACACGATCAGATGGGAGAGATACTCCAGTTGCTCCATGATATTCATGGATTGAAAAAGATGAAGACCATCGTCGATGATATTAAGAAAGATCGAAGGCTGGACGAATGGGAACAAGGTTAGATACAACATACTGAACTAGAGTACTATTCACGCAAACTCTAACTTGCTACAGCATCACTAGATATCATGCTCCAAGCCAATCGGCTCAAATTCAAGTACAGTGAACGATCAGGACTGCTTAAGGAGGCTCTGACTGCGACATCGAGGCGGCCACTGGCATTTGTAAGTGGCACTAAGGGTATTATCACTGAAAGCTGCACATACTAACACTCATGCCAGTGTGATCGAGATGATTCTTTCTGGGGAACTGGCTATGGTCCAGCAGATGAAGATCAAAGCGGCTCAGGACAGAACCACTTGGGCATTGTACTGGAGAAGCTTCGCGAGGAACTTTCTCCAGAAGTCCCTGAAGACGATGGATCTCCAAACTTCGATGCCCTTGATGGCTCAAACCTGGATGAGGCGTCAATTTCTGACCATAATTCGCCAGTACTAGTAGTCCCAGCGACACAAACTACTACCACAATTACGAGCAATGTAAATGGTGCTCAAGCAATTTCACCGCATTCACAGCCTGCGTCGCATCCCTACTCTCAACCTCGAAGTTATGCTTCCAGACAAAGTACTCCCAGCCATACTCAGTCTCCTTTTGGGCAACCAGCACACCCAGAGAGCACCGGGACTGCTTCACCAGCTATTGCCGAGCCTGTGAAAACCGGAGTCGATTCAAGCTACCCTGAAGATGAGATTGACTACGATGATGATTGATGGCCGAAGGCCTATTACTTCCGTGTTTAAGATATAATTAATTGGATTTTAAATATATCGATGTGCTTTTTTGAGATAGTAGTAGGCATTGAATTTCAATAATTTAGTAAACCATTTCATTGTCTGAGATGAAAGTGTATTGAGGATTATTTTATGAGAAGCACTATATATACTCAAACACCGCAATATTCTTTCACTAACAAATAGGTGGTCCAGCCTGATAATTGAGCACATATTCTTCATCGTCTTTGTCAGCAGCTGGACCAATCAATGCATTACACACCACAAACATGTGGATGACTAATGCAGGGTTCGATCAGTCATTATCGCGGCACGGGTAATGATGAAGGGAGCAGACCTCTATACACAGTGACCAAACAAACCACATCAGTCATTATCGAAGTCAAACGGATAATGATGTAGGGAGTAAATAACTGCCTCTCCAACACAGTTGACCAAAAAGTCGTAATAGACTTTTATTACAGCTTCCATAGCCATAGGCCGGGAGTTGTATTTTTTGTTGCCCACTTTTTTTTTTATTACATCGTGAGATTCCCTTTTTGGATGAATGCTCAATCCAAAGGTCACACGTTCGAATGCGCACCTCTTCCTTTGGATTTTTTTTTGTTTTTGTTTCTAAAGTTACCTGATTTAATGGCAGGAGATGATAGTTCTAGCATTTCCTTTGGAATTTTGGACGAAGTACTTATGCCCAAAAACGATAGTTTCTGCAGTTTGGTTAGCAATCTAAGCATATGAGTCGCCTACAGACTTGGATATTTTGGAGCTGCAGTGTACGAGCTGTGTATGGTGAATATATGGTCCTATGCAATGGAACTGCCCCAGAGTATGGGTTCGAAACCGGCGGTAGGGTAGGTATTCTTCATGGATTCAGCGGATCTGATTGAGCAGCGTTCGAAGGACAGTAGCTCCGGGCATTGTAAGGATGGGTTGCAGCATCAAGTAGCGCAGTCGCCGTATACCGTTGGAGCATCATTTCTCCAGAGCGTGGTGGCGGTATTCCATGTCGGAGTAGGGGAGATGAGATTTGCGAAACATCGTTATTGATGTAGCGAGGACTATCCCATCGCGATATATACTAATATTAACATTTACTCTAAGAAGATAGTAATACATCAGCTCGTTCCTCTGATATCCGTGATATTACATTTGCTTGCTTCCTTATTAGGTATATAGAGCATGCATAGCTCGTAAATCATTACCATTAGGAGTGTCAGATCCCCTGAAGCTAAGGATGAATTCCATATGTATTATGAGGCCTCTGTATCGTGAATTTGGCCATCTTTCTTCGTATTCATATCGCTTTTGAGATCAACGGGATGCTTCTGCAAACTTTCGTAAAGTTGAAGAACCGAGGCGATCATAAATGCCCAAGAACCCCAAAACGTTGCCAGTCCAGACTCATATACCGCCCAAGATGCTGTATCCAGTCCGAATGCAGGACACATTGTGAAGCCTATACCGCCAACGCAATTCCAAAAGCCGATATGCCAGCCCAGTACACCAAACGCAGGCTTGTACCATTTGTCTTGCGTCTCAAGCATAAATAGAAGACCAGAAATAATGAAACCAGAGCCACCTATTATCTGAGGGGCCCAGTAAGCACCATTGAGGGAAGCGCCTTTGAGATGGTTGTAAATGCCTGGCAATGCTGTGAATCCAGAGATCCAAAAAATAGATGCGCCAAAAAGTTGACATAAACATGCGAGAAATCCTAGTTCGTAAAAGTAATGCTGACGAAGGTCCTTCCAAGTGGGAAACCAAACCCAAGACCGTTTGCCGGTCGTGGTCTTTGAGTCGGCCGCTTCGCCATTCGCTGTTCCATTTTTGACCTCATTTCCTGCTGATGAAGCTTTGGTTGAATACTTGCCTACAAGGTTACGCCGGTTGCCATGATGGTGTGTACAGGCATCGTCGGAAG
This sequence comes from Microthyrium microscopicum, assembly GCA_010405405.1. NCBI lineage: Eukaryota > Fungi > Ascomycota > Dothideomycetes > Microthyriales > Microthyriaceae > Microthyrium > Microthyrium microscopicum. The sequence continues at coordinate 1,491,916 of MU004240.1, read as the reverse complement.
GCGAGAGGCGCCAATGGGGCTTGGAATCCTCGAAAAGCTCTTCGACAGCCCAACCCCAGCATCCCTCTTGATTTTCGTTAACAGCTTCAAGTATGAGCAGAATGCTGCCTACTTCAAAAATCGTGGCTCCAATGAAAGCAGTAATGCCTCCTCCAGCGTAAATCTCATTCGGAAATTCTGATCCGGGTTGCGGTAATGGTAGCCAAACAAAACTAATAAAGTTAGTTGGTGTTGTAACACGAAACGCACTACTGGGAATTATACAATGCATTGATAATCCAAATTATGCTTCCCCATACGAAGATGTAAGCCACGAGCCACGATATGTCCCACACAGGATAGTCCGTGAACATTTTGAGAGCATTTTTCAATACTTCTTGAGGCGAGGATGTCGGCCGAGGAACCGAATACCTGGCAGTCTTTTCATCTTTCGCAGGAGTGAATTCAATTTGATGTCTGCCTTTTCGGTTGTTGCGGGATGTCCACTTGAATCCAACATCCTCCGCGGGTTCGTCATGATCCCCATAGTCCGAGTGCCCGGTCACCTGGGGCTGATCCGTAGAAGAACCACTAGGCTTTCGAGTAAATGCGAGCCTAGTTGGATTTAAGAAAGTAAAAGGCCCATTGGCACTGGGGAGCACCGGTAACAAGAAATCATGTTGCTGCAAGGGAAGTCTCTGCTCAGCAAAAGTGGATGACCGTGGCATCTCAGGGATTCGTCAGAATGACTGGTAAATAAATAAAGTTCGAGGTCTTGGAGGCTTTCACAGCCAGACAAATGATTCAATATGCATGCGGACTGGCTTGCATTGGCGCTTAGATAGAGCAGAAAAGATGTTGACGTCGCTGTCAGGGTCGCGAAGCACGAGGTTGACGGGCGAAAGGCGCGTGTTAGGGCCAGCCAATCAGGAGCCCCTATCAGGCTTGCAAACCCCTGTAGGGAGGCGAGTATCAGGCTGACTCCTGAGGGAGCCTTGGGAGTCAGGAGTCAGATCTTCAACTTAATTGTGAGAATCCTGTGCGAAATTCAAAAACAAGAAAATTGCGGCACAAATCTCGTCTTTATCTTTTATTCGTGGCGGTGTCGACATCGCCGCTCTGTTAAAACCCTGTATCTCTTCTGTATTGGAAGCTTGGTGACCTCCTCTGGTCATTATCCCATCCCGTAGGATGGTAGGATCGCGGATTTTATTGAACAAATGTTGAAAAACTGGCCAATTTCCCCACGATATCAGATTTGCATTGACCACTCTTGACCATGATTTTGGTTTTATACCTAATGTTCCTTGCAACATAATTTTTTATGTGCGCTGCCGTCAAGGTAGGAAGAGTGGGAGAACACACGAACTTCTGCACTAGGCATGCGCCTTCATTTTGATCACTTTATGCAATTCCACAGCCAATATCTACGCCGCCAACAGTAGGTACCCACCGATCATGGTTCATGCCACTTCTCAGTATTCATTAGACCTCCCTTATTGAGGCTCGTCACCGACTGCTATCAATGTGCCGTCCTTCCCAGCTTGTCGGAATATAGGACATGTCAGAGCTGTCATGTAGCGTGTTCAGAGGCACACATATGCCGGTAGTCTGTGAACCCCCATCATGCGAAATGATCATATAACTGCTCCGATTCTCGCCACATCTTCAGAAGCTCTTCTTCATCCTTCATGCCTCAGCCTCCATACATTATCTGTGTCTACCCATATGATCCTGCAGCTCCGGTAAACCGTCACAACCTGATATTTTCTAGAGTCATCACAAGTGATTGGCGCGATCTGTTTGCCGCGCATCATACCCAGGTTGTTGTTCTTGACATTTGTAAGCATCTACGCTAATACTTGGATCAGACTTCGTTTAGTATGAGCCAAAGCGAGTATCTTCCGACCAGCATATCTCGTTACCTTGATGGGGTCTTCAGTGGTACCTTCCATCTGCCCGGTGCGAGACAGCAAATAATAGGTAAGATTCTCTCGTTTCACTTTAGGACGCTGGACCATTTCACGGCCCTGACTTCTAACATTCAAATAGACAACGCCACTATCCTGTGGCCGAACTATGAGCCAGAGCGATTTAGACTGATAATGACGGTGGTGACTCTGGATAATCCGGAACGTTCCGAAGTGTACTGTGCGTGGTTGATAGCATTGCCAGACGATGAAAATGGTTTTCAAATTTTGGAACGCACAAATCCCACTCCTGGAGTACTGACTGCAGGTAGAGTTCCCCTTTCAAGTCATTATGCTGTTCTTGCTAACAGATATAAAGACGTAGCAGCTCTCATGTTGCTCCACAAACTCGCGAGGGATGCAGAGACAAGAATGAGAGCTCAGATGCTGTCTCATGGATCCTCTGAGGCATAGTGGATAACGATATTGCTCCGCTGTTTTCATGTTGACGGGGAGAGTTACAGGATTGGTGGACACTTCATATTTACCTAATTTTCTCTTTTCACACACAATAGAGGCGTTTTGCCAATATCATGATCACGCAAGACAAGTCGGGCCCTTTCTTCATCACTGCTGGTAGGAAACCTATCAGAATGGAGTATTTCAGTGATATCGTGTTACCTAGAGACTTTCTCCATATATGTACCGACGTTCAACATGGTTGGACGAATCAATCTGATTCTAGAACTGCATCTGATCATAAACGCCTGCAGTGTCCGTATGATACCTGGTCTACCCCCAAATCATGCGATGCTTCCAGCGAACATTGCATAAGTGAAACCTCCGCACCAATAGCGACTTCAACCGAGTGCGGAGCGACCAGTTGCTGTTGGGCGATGTGATCATACAAGTCAGGAAGAGTTGAGCAGCTGGGGCCGACCTGGTAGGTTTTGCGGCCTGGTATGTGGCCTGTCCCAATTAGTGCGCTTTCCAGATGCCACGACGACCAGATACGCAGCTATACCGGTGAGTAGCGATATGTAATTCTTTGAGTAACCAGTTGGGTCTTTGATAGTCGTTTGATAGGCGATTCGGGGACTAAATGGTCCCTTGAGCGATATGTTGCCGATACAAAGGCCCTCTCCGCCTTTTCCACTCACTAAGAACCTTTTCTTCAATTTGGTCAATGTGTGTCTGTTTTCACTCGCATCTGAAGAAAGTTCTTGTATATTAGGTAGGTGTGGCGCCTCTTGTGATGAAGACATTCGACACGCATTTACATCACGCAGGCCACCCACATTTTAGGCGGAGTCGTACCTACTTCGAACTTACAAGCCCGTTCTCTACATCCGTGTCGTCTTCGAAGGCTAACAACTATCTCCAATTTAAGTCTTCTTCTCACTTCAATCAGTATCATTGTCTACCCCTATGCTCCTTTATACAAATAGACCCAAGTCTATACACTCTGTCGTGACCTTTCGTCCTGAAAGTCACATGAACATACAAGTATAGTAGAGGGAATAGACACCAAGCTCAGAGACATGGCCCCAACAATTCTTCTAATCCATAATCTCATCAAGAAGAGCTTTTCAGCTTCTAGCTATCAGGTCTGATCGTCCTCTTGTACACATCTACGAGACTGCATCATATCATTTTCAACTTTATTCCGCTCAACACGATAAGGAGTAATAAATGTACATCAACAGCATAGCTAAGATTACGAGTGTAATTTCTGGCAGATTTGGACACAATGGTGGTGGTCTATAAGCTTTGCTGCGATATCAGAATGTTTACACGGAAAACCGAACACGAGTGTGGACAGCATTTTACCAAATAATAAAGTTTAAATACTTTTTCACACCTCATTCCGACTTTCGGGGTACATGATTCCCAAACGTAAGTCGTCTATTTATATTCTTTTCAACTTTCACAGCTTCATGTCGGATTTCAAGATGCGCTATCACCTCATATGTTAAGCCTACAAAAACAAGAAGCAAGTCATATTTGGTTTCAATATTTTCGATCGTTCGTATTTGCTTTCGTCCACCAGAGTCAAGAGATGGCTGGTATCTCTATAGTATGGCTGATTGCTGCGCTTCAAAGCTCATGTTCAGGAGATGCTATTAAGGACAAGTCAGAAAGTAACTTAAAGTCAGCTTCGAGTATGACTCCAAAGAGGGCAATGATAGAGTAACATCCCCTAATGTCCTATGTGTTCAACACTTGAATAGACTTTTAATTGATAGTTGCATGCGTGGACCTAGACTAAGAAATGCTCTGATAGAGTAGTCCATGATCTATGTCCACCATACAATGACAATAGGAACGTTCGTCTATTAAATCGCTGAATCATTTGTTATAGAATTTCAAAAAGTTCCTAGCCTGTTACACAGTTTGAGTATATTATATATGCAATTGCTAAATACTAGACTATCATAGTTGGCAGTGTTCTCAGAGACCACATCAAGCTACGTTGATGTACACTTGTACCGTTGTACGTTGATGCTGGTGGAATGGCCTTGACAACCTCTTGATCAGGCTCTTGTTTGATAGCTCACAAGCTCATCTGAATTCGTAGTCCATTGAAATGTGCCCCAGGCAATACTCGTAATTAATAATGCAAGCAGCTTGCTTTTAGGCTCTGATGGAAGTGAAAATTCGAAGCTGATTTGAGTTTTGAAATTTACACCTTGCACAATTCGGGGCATGAACTTATTTCGTATTAATGCATCTCATACAACATCTTACCGTCCATTTGAGCTCTCTGTTACCTGTTAGGTTCTTTCAGTTCATTGCTTTTGGTTAAGTGAAGTGAGAAGCTACTATCAATCATCTACCGCTGAAGACTAAAGGATAAAGAAAATTGATGTCACGATATCAAACTCTGTCCAAAGTTCTTCAGAACCACTGGACAACATAGAATACAGAGAAAGCCTTTTAAATGTCAATTGAAATTACTGATTTGCCTAGTATTTGACCATTTGATATATGATCTTAAAATTCCGCATGAAGATATATCGGCCATTACCCGAATCACACGTCGTAATGATAGTGTATTGTGCGTATGTACAACAACGTCACATCAAGGCCTGATATGTTCGCTTCAATCTTCAAGCGGTTTCGAAAGTGCTGCCACGAGGAATCTCTGAACAAATTTCAGGAGAACCCCAGAGAAACAGGGGCATGGTTATCTCCACCATCACTTGCACATGGCACTTCGTTATCTTTACTTTTTCCTCTACCCTTGAACAACAGCACACCTTTACCGGATTTTTGGCATTTTGCGAAAACGCCTGCATAGAACTGATCTACAAGCTTTGTCCGTACCCCAGAGTATCCACACCTGTCCTACGAAAAGGCCTCATGATCCCTGTACGGTAAGGTCTTACCAAACGGCTTTGCAGTTGTCGGTTAAGTTACGCCTGACCCAAGCCACAGACAGCTAGGCTGAACTGGATATCGGAGAATATTCCACCATCGCCTATTTGCAAGCTTAAGATAGTCTAGTCAGGAGAAAGTGCCAAAGCCACGAAGGTTGTACCACACATCAACTTTACTCCTATTTTGCTTTTTTTATCTTCAATGATTTGTAAAGCGCCATCCGTTTGTGAAGGTGTATCACGCGGCAAGTTATTGGGGAGCATTAGCAGTTCAAATCCAGCTCTGTTTCCGATTTGAATTATAGTATCCAAAGCTAAGAGCTAAACTATAATAGTCCTTAGCTCAAGCCTCATAAGCCTAGCTTAAGCCTTAATTCTTTTTAGAACAGAGCGACGCTAGGCTAGTCAAAAAGTATTAATAAATAATATTCTTTAGCTAAGAGAGATAGACAACGCTAGGCTTAATAGCATTAAAGAATGCTTCTTCTATTAATTTAATTCGAGTTTAAGGTCCTTAAACTAAGTTTAAGGGCCTTAAACAAGATTTGAACTAGTTAACCTCTTTAGGAAGCAATTAGTTCTAACGAAGTATTCTGAGGTAGCAGGAATTAAACTACTAACGCTGCCTATTGGGGAGCGTTAGTAGTTTAAATCTAGCTCTATTTCTAATTTAAATTATGGTATCTAAAGCTAAAAACTAAACTATAATAGTCCTTAGCTTAAGCCTTATAAGCCTAGCTTAAGCCTTAATCCTTTTTAGAATAGAGTAACGCTAGGCTAGTTAAAAGGTATTAATAAATAATATTCTTTAGCTAAGAGAGATAGACAACGCTAGGCTTAATAGCGTTAAAGAACGCTCCTCCTGTCAATTTAATTCAAGTTTAAGGTCCTTAAACTGAGTTCAAGGGCCTTAAATAGGATTTGAACTAGTTAACCTCTTTAGGAAGGGATTAGTTCCAACGGAGTATTCCAAGGTACCCATCGGTTAAGAATACGATCGCCAAAGGCAATTGGGGACAGCTTAACGCTAAGGATAGCTCAACGCTAGATTTATTACTACTTAACTAGTAATTAATTAATATCTTAATAACTAGTTAATATAATTTAATATAACTTCTATAAAGTATTTTAATAGTATTAATATACTTATAGTATTATTTTTAGTAATTAATATTATATTTTAGGAGGTAATCTTCTATAGTTATAATTATAAGTTAAATACTATAAAATAGTTAAATCTCTATATTTTAATACTAAAATAGGAATATCTATATTAAATAGACTTTAAATTTTACTAAAATTCTTACATTTAAAGCACGTAAGCTTTAGCTTTATAGATCTTAGTAGTTTAGGTAGCTACTTTAGTAATCTACTCTTCTATTATTAGTAGTTCTTTATCTTCTAATATATCTTTACTATTAATAGGCTTATTAATAGTATCTTTACTATTATTATTAGTATATAATATATATACTAATAGAGAATTAGTAGTAGAGATTTATAGGTTAATAGGTATAAATTTAAACTATAATAGGCGTGTTTCTAAGTACTATAGAGCTATATCTTACTTATAATTATACTTAGGGTAAGGAAATTTAGTAATATTAGTATAGTTCTCCTAGTAATCTTACTATAGTCTTTTCTAAGATTCTTTAAGATAAAGTAGTTCTTTATTCTATTTCTATATAATATAAATATTATATTTAGCCTACCCTAGAATATTAGGAATTGCTTTCTTCTTTACTTTTATATACCTCTTTTTAGGTTAAGAGCCCTTTGCTACTATAGGCTAAGATTACTTTACTACTATAGCTTTAATAACCTAAATCTCGTTATTAGTAATAGTTTATTAAGAAGCCTTTTAAAGGGTAGTATTCTTATATTTAGTAAACTTCTATAGGCGTATAGTAGCCTTAGTATTTACAATTTTAGTAATTATTTAGATTATAGGATATAGGAAGAACTAAGGAAAGATAAAGTTATAAAGATAGAGTTAATAGAGAAGCTATTTATTACTAAAGTAAGGCCTAATTTAGCGCTAGTACTATAGGATATCTACTAAATTAATAATATTACGATCTCTAACATTACTAGTATAAATAAATTCTCCCTTTTAAACCTATTTATAAGATTTATCCTTTAATAACTTATTATAAAGTCTTGCTAAATAAGAATTAAAGTAGTAATTAATTAGCATTATAGTAAGATTATTACACGTAGTAATATAATCTAGGAAGACCTTAAGATTAGCTTATTATTGCTTACGAACTATAGGAGGTGCTAGAGATACTAATAATTAAAGATAATGCTTAATTTATCTAGTTTGCTATTTAAATTACTTTAGATATTCTAGAGTAGTCTATACTATAAGTAATTCCTTATCTTTAAGTATTTAAGGGCGCTTCCTAAATTACTTAGTAGTAGGATTCTAATCTTTATATAGATTAAGCCCTTTTAAAGGATCTATAATAGGAATTTAACTTAGTACTAACTTTAGATTAAAGGGAACTATTCCTATATACCTCTATACTAATCTAATATTATTTTTAGTAAAAGCTTTTAATCTAATATATTTAATTACTTTAAGAAGATATAGCCTATTAAAATTAATAATTCCTTAATATATATATACGTTAATTTCTTCTATATACTAGTATTTCTAAGGTTAAAAGATACTAATATCTAATAGTTATAAGAAGTATATTAAATATAGTAGAAGAAGTAATATCTTTATCTTATAAAGCTTATAATATAATATAAACTATATAGTAAGATAGCTTATATATCTATTAATTATTAAGAGTTACTAGCAAGCCTTCTAGTATAGGTAATCCTTTAGCTAATATTACTTTAAAAGACGTTAAAAATACTATATCTAGATAAATCCTAGATAATTATTTAAATAGCTAGTATTAGATACTACTATAGTAAGATTAGTACTTTAGATTTACTAGTTTTAGGCCTATTAACTTACTAATTATAAGATTTCCTAATTTAATACTATTAAACTAAGATTACTATATAATCTTCCCTTTAGTAATAAGTAAGGGATTAATAGTTCTTCTAGTAGCAAAATAAGCTTTAATAGACATAAGTAATTCTTAATTACTAAGAGATTTAATATAGTTATAGTAGTAGCTAAAGAACTTATAATTATTAAGTATAACTACTATTTAGCCTCTTTTGATACTAATTTAAACGCCTATTTTATTTATATTCTACTAGTCTTTAATTTAGATATTATAAGTAGTAGTAATATTTTTATACTTTCTATAGAAATACTTAATAGTATCTCTTTCTATAGCTTACTTTCTTATAGCTTTAATAGTAGGTTAAAAGCGTAGAGTAAATTAACTACGTTTAAGCTAGTAAGTAGCCTATTTAGATCTAACGTAAGGTTGTTTTTTAAAAAGAATTGTATCTAAATCTTTAATATCTTATTATAGAATCTTATTAGTAATATCCTAAATAAGTTTAATATAAAGCGGTATACTAATCTTTGTTATTAAATTAAGATATTCTATAAGAAATACCTCCTAGTTATTAGAGAGCTTTTAATTAGTAAGGGTATGCTTAAAGTATAATATCTATATTTATAGATAGCAACAATATATCTAATTAAGCCCTAGGGGTGTAAATTTCTTTATAAGTTGATTCTATATTATTTTAAGGTATTTTTAATAAAATTTAATAGTATCTTTAAGTAGGGCTTCTTTAGCTAGAAATTTAGAGTGTTTCTACTTCTTTAATTACGATTTTGAAGCTATAATAGTAGAGATAAAAATTATTAAGTAGGTAGTAGTTAATAGTAGAAGTAGTAAATCGATAGGAGAGTAGTTAAGATGCTAAGAGGCTACTAAGAAGGCTAAAGCTTAAGAATATCTAAGAATTTCTAGTTATTATAATAATAAACTAATTTACTTTAAGACCTTCTTTAGCTCCCACACGGCTTAATTTACACTACTTTATCAATTTAATCTAAATAAACCATCGGAATCCCTTCGCTAAGGCTTAGAGATTATATTTACAAATTTTTAGTAAGACGCCTATATACGCTATAGTATTATTATAGCTAAAAGTATAGTAGAACTAAACGACCAAAATATAGAAGAATAAGACTCTAATTTTAAGAGCTATGAAAGCTTGCTTAATAATAGCTCTTTAGAACTACTTAGTATAGTTAACGTAGTAGGGATATCCTTATCTAGAATATAAAAAGGCATACAAAAAGGATTAGAAATAATTATCTTAAAATAAGTCCTCTATAATACTATAGAGGAGCTTATTAAGCTAAAGGACTACGTCCTCTATTAAGAAGAAAAGCCTCTAATAGCTAAATACCCTACTCCTAAACCTACTTCCCTTAAAACTATCCTTAATTAGCTTAATAAGATTAAAGTAATAATTTAACGTTATTTTACTATACTAGCTCTAAAGCTATACTCCTAGGTAATAATTACTTCTTATACTAAACTATATGTAAGTAAACTAAAAGGTTATTCTATTATTTTATAACCTAAGGTAAGATAATATATAGGAACTCCTCTAGAGGTCCTTAAGGAACTTAAAAAGATATTTATAGGTACTATAGGCGTATACCTTCTATAGAGTAGTAATCTTTAAGTTATCTTTAAAGATGCTAAATAGAAGGATTAGGCCTAGTACCTAACTGTTAAAGGTATATAAGTACTTTAGTAAGATTATTCTATTAAAGTAGCTAGCATACTCTTAAAGAGTATTAGCAATAGAGTTTATTATAATAAGAAAGTAAATAATTATAACTTAGAGTTTATTAAGGCTCTAAATAAAGATAACTAGCACGTTCTTACTATTACTAGAGTAAGCTAGATTTATAGTAATAAGACGTTAATCTTAGGAAAGAAGAGATTATCTTTTATTATATATCTTCTTACGAAGAGTCTCTAAGAGACTATTATAGCCTAAGGGCTAATAATTAAAAGCGTATAGTATAGTTATAAACTCTAGACTATAATACTAGTAAGTACCTATTACTACTAGTATAGTACCTAGGGTTATATATAGTCTTCCTATTTAGTAGAAGCTTACTATAAATACTATTTAAGTAAGTATAATATACGAGATTGTAAAACAAAAGGTAAAAATAAATAGTACTTAAATTATAATTATAAATATAATTATTAGGACAAATTCTATAATATTTATAAAAGTATTGCTTTAGTAGTAAACGCCCTCTAAGTAACCCTATTTAAACGTATTATTAACTTATAGAATAGCATAGCTTAATAGGATTATAGTAATATAAACCTATTACTAAAGGATAAATATACACTAGTTACTATACTAAAAGCTAGCCCTATAAAAGGCCTTAGAAGGCCTCTAGCCTTAGCTATAGTAGGATTTACTCTAGGATAGTAATTCCTTAGCTTTATGCCTACTTGCCTAAGACCTTTAGGCGTAGCTGTGCCTATAGTAGCGTTAGGAGGGAAGATTATTATAGCTATTTTAGCAAGTATTTATAAGGCTGCTAAAGTAGTTCTAGTAACCCTAGTAGAGTTTAAGGAAGTAGATAAAGAGGTTTAGATAGAGTTAGATAGGTAGGAAGGAGATTAAATGAAGTAGAAGCATTTTATAGAATAGCCTATTAATAGCCGCAAGGTTAACGTTCTATAATAGATAAATAGACGCTAGAGCGCCTATAGCGCCCTACTAGGGCAAATAGTGTAGTTTTATTCTCCTAAGAGTTTCTATTATAAATAGTTAGTATAGTCTATATACGCCTATTAGAGTAGCGTGTTTGGAACCCCTATAGGGACTAAACAAACTAGACAATAAAGAGATTTATATATTCATATATAATAATAAACTCTCTTATTAATTATATTATATAAAAATTAGATAGAGTATTCTATTATATCTATTTATACTCTAGTTAAATTTTGAAAAATATAACTAGTAAAGTTAGTAAGTAGCCTAAAGAAATACTTAAAATTCTATATATTTTAGTCTAATTAAGTCTAAAACTACTTAACTAGAAATTAATAGTAAAGACTTATTTAATAAGTTATAAAGCTAAAACTAATATAGGATTTAGAACTAAACCTAAATTATATACCTCTTTAATTTTAGCTTTAAATATTGCATAATGAATAAATAGCTAGTAAGTAACTAAATAATAGTAATAGATCTAGCGTTGAGCTGTCCTTAGCGTTAAGCTGTCCCCGATCGCCTTCGGCGATCGTGTTCCTAACCGATGGGTAGCAGGAATTGAACTGCTAACGCTGCCCATTTGGTTTTTTTGGCCACTATGAAAGTACAAAAACGGCATGTGGAGGCGATAGCCAATGTGGCGGCTTTGAGGGACACAACATCATCTCGAAACAGAGCCACAAGAACGTCGTAATTAGCAAATCAGCAAATTATGCCGAGTAGTTTGTGAATTGGAGGCAATAATGGTCGGTATCAAACTTGAAAAAGTTGTTGCAAGAGGGCAATCTCACTAACGCGCGGCGAGTTAACGCAATGCAGAAAAGATAGTTGACAATAGTTTATATGAAAAGTCAGAATGTCTTTGTATCATCGTGCATTAGATATGAGCCATTATTAAGTTATTGGTACCTTGGCGGATAGCCTGATGGATGTACGGTACCTCATACGAAGCGTTCGGCTCCGACTGGATAGAGATCAGGCAAGAATTTTCGTTGTACGAAACGTCGTAAGGCAGAAACAAGCAAAAGAATACATCATATCGTTAAAGTGAAGCGGTCAATCGACCGTGTTGGTTATCTTTCATCCCTTTGGGCTTACTTTAGCCGAGGAAGGTTAATGATTGGGTGAACCCTGCCAGTCAGCGCTCAAGCTGCTGCGCGCTCGGAGTCAACCGCAACCCAAAAGCTTGCCAAGTTTAGACGGTGAGAAACGCCCCCATACCTTGAGATTTTCAACCATCCAGTCAAATCAGGCGTGTCAGGCCAGCCATGCTGTCCATGCCGAAAAGAGTCAGCCCTCAATTTACGCTTTAATTTACAGATCGGCATGAGGGACGATTGACGGGCATGGCAATTCTCAACGCTGTTACCGATCGCCGCACGACCACCCGTTCAGTGGCTTCGACAGAACAGTCAAGACTTCTAGCGCCGTTTCTGGCTCAGGGTGAACGCTGCTAATGATTTTGCTAAAGCCCAGCATTGGAACACTATTGCAATCTACAGCCTGTGATTGTCTCATGGTAGAATATTATTATGCCCGGCCTCGTCATCCCAGTCTTAGCATTCCAAGACTGGCGGCTGTTAATGGAAGGCTGGTTGCAGGTAAGGATCGGAAGTGTGACTGGTACACCTTCCGATATTGGCTGAATCTGGCAACCAAAGGTTCGAAAATATCTAATTATTTTTTGTTTAGTCCGGCCGGTCAGAGTCTTGGACACAGTTGGTGGTTTTTGCGCGCCAACTGGTGGCAAGATGGTGGGACAATTGTTTTGTTCGACAGCATCTGCATCAAGCCACGAGCGCTGCCAAAAGTTATGCATTTGGCGCTGGCCCTGATTGGCTTATGCCTCATGAGTGAAATTTGGTAATACGACCAGGCGACGGGCTTGGGGCGAAACAAACGACAAAAGATTTGGCATTTTAGGAATGATCAAATGGCAACGAGCACAAAACAAATTACGTAGGAGACCACCTTAAACTGCCACGAGTCCACGACTGCTTATCCACCGTGTCCACTTGCACAAGATTACTCGAAACAGACCCCAAGCGGCCGTCTGGGTCAGCGTTTACAGAGCTGATCTGACCCGATAAAGATTGTGAGGCAAATATATGCCCTCCTGTGACAAGCAGGAATGTACGACCAAAATAGGATGATCGCGGCGGGAGAGCATGAACGACCATGTGTTGAGAAAGTCAAACTTGGTGTGTGGAGCTGTAGCGACTATCATGGAGCCTGGAGCGAGCTGGTGGTTAGTAACCCTGCTCGGCCGCATCCTTATTTTCGCAGCCTGCAGATGGCAACGCAAGCTTAATGGCTAGGACACGAGTTGTGTGGGTCTTTGGGTACCACTCTGCCACTTTTGGTCCAAGGCTGCGGGTCAGCTAAACGGGATTGGGCCGGTGACTTCACAGTCTGATGGGCAAAACGCCGCCTAGCAGCACGATTCACGACCACCACCAGACACTAAGAAGCCAGCATGCGACACTATTGGCCGGCTCTCGTGTAAAGAAATTTGCCCGTTGGCAAAAGTTCCAGAAGTGCGTTCATGGCCTCACGGTAGCAAGATATCGACAGATTGCAGCGGACCAGTCAAGACATTCGCAGACATGCAGATGGAACATCGACAGCAGCATTGTCTTGCGGAAGTCTGATGCTGGGCGAACATTGAACCCTGTTTCGCAGATTTTAGAGATGCGAATGGGCCCTTGGATGCGTCGCCAGGCTCACACTGGCTCAGACAGAACTGCAGGCAGTTGAAGCGCAGCAATGATAATCATTAATGACAGCGACTAAAGTGGCACCACAGACTGTGCAGGCCACCCCAGTCTTGGCCTTGTAGGATCGCTGTTTATGCATTTGCTTGCCTGCTTCAGTGCTTGACTGCTTGTTCATGGCTCATGGCCTTTGAGCGCTAAGCCGCCATGCGCAATCCAAGTCGGTACGATACCGCCGTGGGCTTAGTTCTGCAGCTAGCCTGATCCTGCCCATCTCTCTCGTAGAGCCCGTAGGGTACGAGATGTGAAAGTGTGTAGAGCGAAGCTATCTACGGCCGACCTTGACTTCAGAGAGAAGGGTGTGTATCCGCGCATGGTGTCCTAGACTGCTCTGGGCGTCTGGCAGTGCCACTGTCTAAACTCACACAGCCAGCGAATCGCCGGTGACAGATTTGGTAACTGGTAGCCAGGAAGGCGAAGGAAGATGGAACCAGCCATCCATCATCAGCCTTCCGATGATGAGTCCCATGTCTTCTTCGGGAAGGGTGTGAGTGTTTTGCAACTCTGGATACTTTGAGAAGGCTTGGTAAAAGTCAAGCCAGTCGTTTGCAACAGGACCAGCAGACTACAGGCGATAGACAGGCAACGGGATGCAACCAGTGTGCCAGTGCGGCGCCAGAGAGCAGTGAGTAGTGGCCAGGTCCAGGAGTCCTGGCACGCCTCAACGAACGCTGGCTCCGTTTTGATCAAAGAAAACACTGATGGGCCATGCTCCATGCTCCATTTCCATGCTCCATGCTGAGATGATGCCTGTCGGCGCTGCCCTCCACTCCATCCTGTGCTCTGCCGCCCCGTCGTTGGCTCATTGGCCACTTGAGTCTGCTGGGCTACTTTCAATTTGGCGCACGCTGCCCGAGGACTCTCGCATCTGCTAGCCTTGCGCCATTCATTCAGCCCGCTGGGCATCATACCAAGCATACTTCAGCCTTCCTTTCGCCTCATCATCGTCTCTCCACATCTGCTAGTACCTCCCATACATTCAACTTCCACTACTTCATCCAATACATCTTCTTCCTTCTCCCCCCTCCGCCTCATCCTTTACCACTACCACTCTCCTTACATACTCTTTAATCCGCCAGATCATCCTTTTGGTTCTTCTAGTCTGTTGTTGTTTGTTGTCTACCTTGCGCCAAAACCTCGACTTTTGCTCTACTCCATCTCTCTGATGTCTTGCTGAGCCAACGGACTTTCCAACTCCATCCTTCTCTCCTCTCCCCATTATGTTGCCGACCCCTCCACAATCTCCTAGGCCCAATGAGTTTTGCACACCCGAGAAGCGCATTGGCGACATTCTGGCCGACTGGCTCAGGATAACTGGAGTACTGGGTTATGGAGCTTATGGCGTGGTTTATGTTGCCGAAGACCTACGGACAGGTATCCCATACGCCGTCAAGGCCTTGAATAAACTTGGACTGGAGCCAAGGCAACAAAAGTTTCAACAGCGCGAAATTCAACTTCACTACCAGGCTAGCTTTCATGAGAACGTGGTTTCTTTAGTCAAAATCCTGGAGACATACGATTGCACATATGTTGTGCTAGAATACTGCCCTGAGGGCGACCTCTTCTCCAACATCACGGAAAAGGGCCAATACGTTGGAAATGACCATATGGTCAAATCCATTTTCCTCCAAATACTGGATGCCGTTCATTTTTGTCATACGATTGGAATATATCATCGCGATCTTAAGCCGGAGAACATTCTTGTTACTAATGGCGGCAACACTGTCAAGCTTGCCGACTTTGGTCTTGCAACTACTGAGAGCATCACATCGGACTACGGATGCGGATCAACCTTCTACATGTCACCGGAATGCCAACAAGCGACTCCTAGGCCCTTTGCGAGCTATGCATCTGCACCCAACGATATCTGGTCACTTGGAGTTATCCTCGTGAACCTAGCATGTGGACGCAACCCTTGGAAACGAGCTTGTTTTGACGACTCAACATTCCGCGCCTACATGCGCGATCGTGCATTCCTCCAGACGATCCTCCCCATTTCCGATGAGCTCAATAACATCTTGAGTTGCATCTTCGAACCGGATGCAAGCCAACGGATCAGTCTGGCTGATCTGCGAGAGGCCATTCTATCATGTGGCTCATTTACCAAACATACGCTACCCCCGAGCCCACCTCCAAGCCCGCGGGATATCTTCTTCGAAAACGTATGCATTCCAGAGGCAGTCCAGCCTGTGCAACCAATGCAAATTCTTACCCCTCCCACTACACCACCAAACTGTTCCCCGGTTCAATTACCCTGGACTGGCCAAGCTCTCCCGCCTCGTTTATCACAATTGTCCAATTCGTCTGGAAGCACGGACTCGGACAACGCATCGGTGTTTTCCGACATGTCAACCGTTTCATCTCACTCATCAAATTCATATGTTTCTGTTAACAATATGCCGCCCCAAAAAATTGTTCCTTTTACTCAACCACAATACGTTTCGTCGCCAGGGATTTGGTATGCAATCCCTGCGCACCTACAACGAATGGCTGCTGGATACCTTCCCGGCTTCCAACAGCATCATCCGTTCACCCAGCTTCAGGTATGCTGAGGGATACGCACTGTTACACTATATCCAGCAATGGAACCGACAAATCGTTACCTCTCTTTCAAATACTGTATTTCACAGTTTTCAACATCTTTTTTTCCTATGGAGCGGAATCCACGAACCAATTACGACGCGCACGAAGGCACCAGGGCTTCTCTTATCAGATCTTAATTGCTTCATTCTTTCGACATTATCTCAAGCGACTTTTCCCGACGAATTATAGACTCTTTGAATTCGACTTGATTAGGGCACGGCCTTTTTCTTTGCTTGGCCTGCCAAAAGTTCGATATCACGCCTTGCGGACACGGATGCAATTTTCAATTCTTGTCCATTATTTCCATACCATTTTGAAAGGACTTCTACTTTTTGAAGGATACACCCATGAAGTAGTCCATGTGCGATATTACTACCAAAATCCTCCAACCGTTTTTATTTTCCGGCGTCTCTGGTTCATGGCACCTAATCGCTGCCGTTTCGCATTTGAAGGCGTTGTTTGTTCAGGTTTAACGTCATGTGTCACAGTACGCAACTGTAGAGCGATCTGTCTTTGTGGAGGATATATCCCTGAGTTTAAACTGGGAATGGGAACAGCAATTTTGGAAGAAAATTGCTCGTGGCACATGTGTCTTATTTGCTTTGTTTACAGCCATTGTCTTTCGCTCGCAAGATACCATCTCCTGTTTTTGTCACCGGCGAAGTCGCCAGGAATTCAGATTTCAATTCAAACTAGCAGTCTTCGTACTGCACCCACCAAACACTCTCAGATTCATTGCATACTTTCTCAATCCGTGAAACTAATTACTACATTCAGCAGTATGTTAGTAGTACCGTCCCCCAGCACCGACGTGACATCAAGATCTAGGATATGAGGCTAATGTTATAATCCTTGATAGATTAACGAGCCAGTCAGAGAGACAAGCTGCATGTTTTATTCTCAACCCACCGTGTAGGGAGCCATGGAAAATCCTTCAAGGCTCATTGCTCTACTGTATGCGAGGCAACGCAAAGTGTTTGTCGCGAACGCATCCTTACATGGCCATGAACCACTCATCCCACGTCATAATTTGCGACACCCAAGCACCGACTATCTCTTTGCCCACGGATGTCCCACTGTTATTGAGCGGGAAGTCAGTTTTACCAAGCCCGTCCAATTTCAGTTCTGCGATAAGTAGTCTTGGGTGCCACCCGGGTCACCAACCGGCCAACTTGCTCACCAAACGCAGACAAGCATGGGCATATATTCATGGAGCCTGAAGTTCAATTTAAGAATTTCCCAATGTCAAAAGACAATAATAACGACATACGCAAGGCTACGCAGATCCTGCCTGTTAAATTGTTGGGCCACATGGGTTTGTTTCGCAAACCAACAGCAACCCCAGCTGGCGCCGGATTTGGCAACGGAGTCCGTTGCTATTTGACCAGCCACCTAGTCACAAACGCACCCTGCTATAAGGCTTTTCGTTATATTGTTTACCAGCCCTTGCTAGTAGGCTATTTTGCGAATGAGGCGGTGTCGATAGAACACTGCGCTGCCTGCAATTCCAACTGGCAGCTATATCCCTGGAGTCGATCCTCAACTTGAGTCGGTTATCCCTACCTATAGCAGTAGCCATGGATACCTACGCCTCACTGCCTCTTTCATTTAGCTAGGGCCATGAAATGACACAAGGCGGTAAATAGGTGGCTATACTATACAGCTGGATATGGTAGGTGTCAGTGCACAACCAAGCGCAAGGCCATGGGAATAAAGTTATAGGCTTGTATCTCTCTATGCTATCGCGATCGACGACAAGGTATAGCGTTTTCTAGATCACTTCTCCCGAGAAGTTTATCCGGATTATCGAATAACCTAAGATTCCAGGAAATACAGTAGCCCGCTGTTTCGAAACTTAGGTGTCATATCTTATAGCACGGTGAGCCTACGAGTGGTCAAGATTGACGATATATGATGTCGACTTTGTTACCATGGAGATCAAACAATATATGGAAGATTACTTGTGATGTAGCGTTTTTGTTGGCACTCGTATGTCTTGCCCTTGATTCATGCTCATGTTGATACTTCGCCATAAGTTTGGTCTCATCAATATAGTATGTAAGATCTGGTTCGTAGAAAATATGCTCTCATGCCCTCACTCCTAAAGGCAAGTAGCACTTTGTCGGAACTGCAACACCAGACTTTCCATAATCCCCGTGGAAATCGACCAAATTATTGAGCTGCTAGGGGTTGAATAAGCGGCTACATGACTATCATATTTTGGCTAGTTTAGATTGATCACATCATCGTTAGCACCTGCACGTTTCTATCCGAATCAATGGATCGGATACGCACTGAGGAGAAGCGGATACGACTACTGGGAGCATCGTGAAGTTTGAAGACTATACACATGCATGATATTTCCATTCAAGGCAGGTATTGCAAAAAAGTTTTCACATATTGTTTTCCTAACACAATATTGAATCATGATCCAGACTCATTCATCAATAAAGTGCGCACAAGGCGGAGCGCATCGGCAGCCTCCGCCACCAATGTTTAAGTGTCTGGAGCATCAACAAGCAGCCAAGCCTCTGAGGGCTAGAAATAGTTGAATGCTATGTTTTGCAAAGCCGTTTGATTGGAAGAAACGAAGGCGAAGTCCGTTTTGCTTTGTTTAATGGTTCCCAAAGCCTAAACCACAGCCGTGAAGACAGGAGTGCACCGAGATTGCCTAGCATTGAGTTGAAGATAGGTAGGTAGTCAAGCCGTAGTGCAATTGTCGTACAGGCCGCTATGAGCATCAAAAGAAACATGCGTCGTGATCACTAATTCTCTTCATCCACGATGTTCCGGTCTGTTCTATGAGTTTTGTGCTGCAGAATGCAGCCCCCAATTAATGCTCATGTTGCACTTTCGCACACGCCAAAGTTCTTACGCTGCCAAATATCGCTCACTGTTCTGTAGCTAAAGGTACAAGCATCCAATGGACACCTTGAAGAAAGCCATTAGTTGATTTGCTCGCTATTCTCGATCTCCTGCAGCAGCGGTTGCAGCACGCTTCTTGCAAGTTACTGCATATGTGTGGGGAATGTCGTCCAGCGATTCGCCGACCTTGCGACAGCTTGCAGCACTCTGCAGACTGTACACCAAGACTCGCTCTACCTATCAGACGCCCAGAAATATTAAAGGCTGGTCCTGCAGGAAGACCAAGATAGGCATGGTGGGCTGATTGTAGGTGCATTTAACAAGTGACAGGTTTTCTATCTTTGCCTCCCGGTCAATAATCCAACGGGAGGACCTGAATTATGGCTGTTGCAGTTTTTGATATGTTAGTTCGACGCCGTCAGCGAACTGCTTCCCAGTGCTCTGTAGCCGGCTTCGCTAATGATGTGGAATATCAGCATATGCTGAACTTATACAAGCACCATGCAGGAGATTATCCATCTTCGTCCAGGCCCAGCTGGTACCCGATGTCGTCTTGACATGGAGACCTTGGATGCGCATGCATTCGACATGGAACCAACCTTTCTGTAAGCCCGGCCTTTGGCGAACTGAGATCCAGCTTTCCCCAGATAGGTACAGAAATAAGGTTCTCACTCAAAGTCGCTCAAGATAAGACGTCACATATTTGCTTTTCTTAGCTTATGATTGTGGAGAGGCCTGTCAGGACGCCGTTGGGCATACAGATCAACATGGCATGATACCTCAAACCTCCGTTTGATTTCCTATCTCTGTCATATCAAGCATCGTTGATCAAGACATAAGCGTCCAATGAATCGAGAACTTATGCGACGGCTTATCCATTTACCACTCCAAGTGGCGCTGGCTCGTGATGGCGACCTCAGATACAATGTTCCACTGTTGTGTGATTGATGGGACCGACTGGCGTGCATATTCGATCCCATGAAGATGAGATTGATGACTTGATAAGCCAAATCTAAGTGGTTGAAGCATCATGAAGTTTCCGCAGACCCAGAACATAATTACCGCCTCCGAGTTACGTACCCTATCCCATGCCGACATGTGCGGGCACGAGATGGTCCAGCTCTCCTGCACAGTACCCACACAGTTTCGCAACAAACTTTAAATCAAGGACCAATGGCGTACCCAACAAATGTAGGAGGCGCAGGATAAACAGATTTGGCCGGAGGTGCAGGGAAAACAAGTCGCATACCTCACTTCACCGAAGGAAAAAAAAATAGTGAGCCCTCCTGAGGATGAGGTAAAACTGCTCGCTCTGCGCAAGAGAATAAATTGCCACGCCACCACGATTCAATAACAAAGGCCACCGTGTTATTGATGGACGACCTTGTTTGTTAAGGAAGGATTACGAATAACCAACTATCGACCTTCCATCAGGAACCTCTATCGCCGTCGTCCAACCAAGACAAAACAACGACTTACCCAGCTATCGACGAAAATCCTCGACGGATCCGATAGTATTAGTGGCATCCGCAACGTGATTCTAGCCAGAAGCCTTTCTGGGCCTGAGTCAAACAAGAGAACAATGATTTCTATGAGACGGAGAGACTTTGAATGATAGTGATGGGCGACAGCGGGTTACAAAGGATACTAAACGGATTGGACCCTCTTTACCTTCCTTGACGCTTATTCGTCCGACAATCAATTACAACAAAGAGAGCGACAGAGAGAGGGATTTAGGAGGCCCTTTCGAGGGTGATTTCCTCTACAAAGAGGGCTTCACAGGATCACTTGGGGACTCAAAATTGGCTGTGGGATGGTCTAGCTTAGTTGGTTGTTAGTTACTCATCTCTTAGTCCGTTTTGGGATCAACATCCCCCTGTAACTCTTTGCCAATAAAAACAATACACCTCCTAAAAAAAATAGTGAGGCAAGCAAAGCAGTAAGCACCACTGGACGCTAACAGCAGCTTCTGGTCCTCAAACTTGCCCAAACCTTGAAAAAATAACGCAGTGCATGCCAGGGCGAAAGAGACTAGGCCGAAAATCTCTTGCTGCGCCGATTCTGCTCTGCCTACAAGGTTGCTTGTTCTTAAAGCAGAGAGATAAGCCAGTCCATCAGGATCTTGTTCCGAGGTCGTGCCAGGCAAAGCCGTGACTGCTGCGATAGTTCCTACTTGTCGCAAGGCTGACTGCCCAGATTTCTTTAGTACACAGGAAGCATGTCTCGCCTTAGCATCCAATTACAGTGAGACCTGCTGCATGGCTGCCTGACGGCACTCTGTTCCAGTTCTTCCGATCTGTGCTACCTTTTGGTCGCATCCGATCAACCACACCGGAAAGCAGAGCAGAAGGGGCGAAAGGTCGGGAGGATCGTTGGATTGGGGAGGGTTAGCAAACGAAATTCTGCAATATTCATTTGCAGATCTTCACCCAAGATAGCTAGTAAACGAATTCGAGCAGTTGCCGCTAGACCTGAGGTCTAGCGGCAACTTCTCAAAAACTTCTCCTCGAAAAGGTATAGCGCCGAAATTCATAGCTTATCATTGGTTTGTCCGTTGAGACTGGCTTTAGCTAAATAGATTGTGGATTAAATAAGGTTATGTGCTAGAGCTATAAAAGCCTAGCAGACCTGCTTTTGGTTAGAACACGAGCAAACAAATGTTGCACGATTTCGTTTGCTAACCCTCCCCATAAGGACTACCAGATCTGTTCAACTCGATGTCTGGTCTGGATTTTTTTTTTGTTGGCATTGTGTTTTTGAGGGAATTGAACTCAGCCTAAGCAACATACCGTAATTGTTAATTGACTTTTGACCGATCATGTGAACACGCGGAGAGACGCGTTCTATGACGCTCAAGAGTCAACACCACAGCCATCGCCAAATCTTTTTTTTCAGCTTCCTCCGAATATCCAAGTTAGATCACCAAATATCTGAGTTATATCACCAAATCCCGTTTCCAAAAGCTGCAGACAGACTCACTCCATCCACCATGTCATCAGCAAGCGAAATCCAAGCCCTCCTCCGCTTCCTATCCCAAGACGCGAAGGTCCCCATCGCCAAAGCAATGGGCACCATCAAAAACCTCCAAAAAGCCAATCTAACAACGTAAAACTCCCAATCCCAAACTCGGCATCTAGCATCTAACCGCGACTTAGCCCCACCGCAATAGCAGCCTCCAACCCCGTCACCCTAGCACCCTTTTTCGAAGACGGCAAAACCGCAAAACAAGTCCTCAACGCCGCCAAACGACTCAGCAAGAAACGTGTCGCTGGCGATGATACACTCTCACCTCCTGCAAAGAAAGCTCGGCCTTCCCAATTCGAACTGCCTCAGCCAGGTGGGCCTACCGAAGAGTCATTAGATCTGCCTATGCCGATACTGGATGAAGAACGAATTGCGGATACGGTGCTGGTTACGAATAGAGCGCCGCTTGTGTTGGCTTTTGGAGTGGTGGCGCTTAAATATACTATGCCTGAACAGCCTCTTTCCAGCAGATTGAGTCTAGCGCAGGCGGCGGTTAGCATGAATAGTCGGAGTAAGGCGGTTAGTTTGGGTATCGAACAGGGGAAAAGTGCAGATGAGGAGGGATGGGGACAGGGGCAGGCGGTTGTGAAGGTCATGGGGCGGAGTGTAAGGACTATGAAGCGTTCGGGGTGGGCAGATCTGCCGAATGAGGTTAAGCATGAGCCGGAAGAGATGAAGCATGACCCGGATGGGGTCAAGCAGGAGACAAGCACACAAGACACTGATGCCACGATCAAGCCAACCCCAGCGGACGAAAAACCTGCGCTGTGGGCACTGGATGTGGAAGCACTGAAAAAAGCGCAAGGAGGCGAGAATGACGGGACGGGTGTTGGGTTGGCGGACACTGGGCTGCCGATATATACACCACAATCTGCGAGGGCATATCTGATGCGGGCGTTTAGTAAGAAAGCTGCTCCCTCAAGGACCGAGGTTGCTTCTAAGAAAGCTACCAAGCTCAAATCCTCGGATGGTGAAGAGGTGGTTGCCCTATTACTGGGCGCACTGGAGCTATTATTCCAATCGTGGAGTCCGCACGTTAGCGCTGAGCAATTGGATGCCAAAGCCTGGCAGTGGTATGTGCAAGTGCGGCCGAGTGTCGCAGATGGTGTGCATGGATGGGGAGCGAAGGGCGATTTGAAGTTGTCTGATATTTTGAGACTTCGAAGGACATGAGTCTATGATCAAAAACTGATCTGAACACGATAAATCAAGCATGATCGAGGCAGAGAACCCACAGGTCGAACACAGTTGCATCCACTGGACCTCAAGACCATACGAAAAGTATCTTAGCATGCTATGATACTATTGAACAGCGGCATCTGACGGGTTAACAGCGGGTTAACCCGTGCAGTTCTGGCGGGTTTCAAATATTTGACTGGCTCAACTCCCATACAACCTATCCTGAAGACCATCATAGGCTAATTACGTACTCAACCCACTTGAAAAGGGGCAATTTCTCCAGGCTAGGCCTAGGTACACTACGAAGTGAACCCCGTTTCGGACCTCAGATTCACGGAATTATTGGAAGCATTCAGTGTAATCGGCCTGCATATATCTATATACTACACCAAGGCTCAAAGTAACGATTTACTTTGGCCAGGTCGGCTCTAAGGTAATAGTAATGTAAGAATCTAAGAATAGCCTTGTAGCTCTTGATATCCGTTATCATCATCTCATATCCATGCAATGCAATGCCCACCCGCAATCAATAATGCTCATCAAAAAAACATCAAAAAGACAGAATAGCAGCCACCCTCCGTGGCTCAGAAACACATAGCAATGGCGAATTCACTTGACAGCCAAGAGTATCTCTCGTACCAGCGTGCCTGCCAGCACCCCGTCAATGATCACCACGCCAGCGAAGATTGAGATGCCAATCATCCATCGCGTCACTCCAGCATCGCGCCGCAACATGCCCCAGAGACCTATGACGGCAAACGCTAAACTTATAAACGAGCCGGCTAGGACCACAATGTCGATTTCTCCGCGGGCGCGCTTGCGGCCGACTGAGGAGAGCACGAGAAGGACGATACTGAGTGTTGCAGCGAAGAAGAGGGATATCATAGACGCTAGGAGGATGCCAATTGCGTCGTTCTCTGTCTGGACGTCAACGGGACGAGAGGCGGCGAGGGTGCCGTAGCGCGTGCGAGGGTGGAGATAGTCATCAGTCTCGTCTTCGTCAGAAGAGGACGAGCTGGATGAGGTTTCTTCAGTGATGGATTCCGGAAAGCCAGGCTTTGGTAGCATCGATGACTGGAGAAGAGGCGAGCTCTCCTCATCGCCAACGGCCGTAACGGAGCTGTTGGAGCGAGAAAGCATACTGCGCAGCCGTTTGTATGCTGTGCGTGCAGAGTCTCTAAAGGGAATCCACGAATCATCGTCGTCGTCATCGTCTGGATTGACGTATATAAAATAACCCTCCTCTGGGTCATCCTCGGGTTGGTCGTATTCGCTCCAGTATCGTACTGATTCCGTCTGAGACAAGTCCTGTTTCTTTCGCAAATTGGCGTATTTCGAGCTTCGTCCTCGCTTGTAGTCTCCTCGATTTCCCGCTATAGATGAAGACTCTTCTCCGGTATCAGCTGCTGTTGAGCTAGAGCCGATGTCTTCTCCTCCAGAACTTGCTATCTTGTTGGATGCTGTCTTGCGTTTTCGACGCCCGTTGTTCGCTGAAGGTAGCTTTCGAATATCTCCTGACAATACGGGAAGCTATACGGGTTAGATGTGACTGTCAAAAGAGAACGAACTGCTTACCCAAAAAGGAGGTGTCATGACCCGCGGTCTTGCGCAAGACCACACGGCATGCGCAGATAATGAGAAGCCTCGAACTCTTTCTGTCTAGAGAAACCGTTAGTTGAGAATTATATACTGTACAGAATAGTTTTTACCAGGTGGCTTTCATCTAGCAGTCTGATCAGATCAAAAGCAGTTTTACCCTCTTGTCTGACTTGTAAAACGGCGTAGGGAAATCGCAAGCCATCTTGACTTAATGTTTGAGGCCAATCCTTCCCTTCCAGATCTTTTAAAGCCACACTTCTGAAGACGACATTCGTGTCGAGTACACACCATAGCCCACTGTCTCTACCATTGGGCAAGTTGATGAATCGAGATCTTTTTGAGAGAACGCTAACCAACGGCTTGGTTTGGGTGTGATCTTCGAGCCACTTTCGGGCTGTGAGTACTTTTTCTGGGTTGTCGGGAGTCCTAGACAGGTTGTTGCTGTCCGGATCTGTAATCCCTGATGGGACATAATTTTTGGTCAAGTCTAAAAAGTCCGCAGCACGCTTGAACTTGATCTTTCCAGGCGATCTGATTGACATATTCGAGTCTATGGAAGCTTCAGCTCGCAAGCATACTGCCAAATCCGTCCCCGAAGTCCACCTCAATGTCATCGCCGCCTGTGTGGGAATAGGTGAATGTGCATCTTCAGTATCGCTGATTGGAATCGAGTTTTGTAATAGCGCAAACTCATTGGGCTCGTCCAAAACAATCATGCCGTTTGTTATTTCGTGGGAGCCATCATCCCGCCTGGCTATCGAAAGAGAACTGCGTCTAGTAACTGGGGAACTTCCATCGTTGGAACTACCAGGGCGGGATTTTGGAAATGCTAGTCGAGTATATTGAAGAAGAAGTACTTGCAACTCAACTAGTTGGTCAGGATGTACCCAATAAACAGCGCGGGAGCCTCTTGTTCCAATTGGCACCGAAGATATGGCAGCATCAAAATCAACGTCAACACCGTTTGAAGTCACCTCGTGTAGGCGTCGAGCTACTGAAATGGAGCTCTCCTTGGGAATCATTGGATTGATTGCTGGACTCTGCGAGGCAGATGTGGCATTGCTTCTACCCTGACCAAAGCCCATAGCAAAGCGGATCTCCTGAAGTAAAGTTGCCCAATGATCAAAGAATGGGCCCAGGTCCAGGTTGGTAAAGCTGTCTGGTTGACTGACGACTTCAGAGCTCCATCTGTATTCAAGTGATGAACGTCTAGACCACTTTTTATACTTCTTCAGGAGCTTAACGAAAGCAGTCTTCTGAACAGTGACAAACCGCGAGAGAAGTTTGATTTCTTCTCCGGCCCTATGACAGATTAGCAACCAAAGGTTAAATTGTGAGAATTCTTACTGTGAGGCTTGCTCTTCAATCCTACCATATTTTGCTAGCCTAGAAGGAGGGACTCGAGCAGGAACTATTGACGGTGGCCAGCTGGCTAACTGTATATTGTGCAGTTGATTGCCCAAATGATCTGTATCCCAAGTAATTAGCACGCGATCTTTGCGGAAACGGTATGCAGAGCGCATGAAGAAAGGAACTAACCAAGGCGTCGGTCAATTTCCCCGGACTTGCTCCGGACAAAGAGATTGATATTTCCATGTTGTTCAACGAGTAGGTCAAATAGCTGATTTTCGAACAATTCCTCGACAGCGTCACCCTGTCCAGGAATGGAGACAGCTTTTATCCGATTGGGAGTAGTGTGCTCCTTGATGAGCTTTTTAATACTGTCGTAGGCAACATTTTCTAAAATGACGAGTTAGTCCAGTTGCATGAGGTTGGAAGTGGGATAGGTGACTCACGATATGCCCACTGCGGGACAGACCGTTGACGGAGGGTTTCGCCGTATTTCATGAGCTATGAATGGGGTGCATATGCAAATAATGCAGTAAAGTTTAAAAGGCAAGAGAGAGTCGGGATTGGGTGATAGGCCTTCAAGGCTCGACGATATCAATGGACGAGATTTTAGGTAGTGAAAAGGTTGGAGTAACAAACGTGCTGGGACAATTGGCTCTCTGATAAGAGATGGCGAGATGGGGTTAAATGTTAGGGAAAGTAGCAGTTCATAAAGTAGAAACCGCAAGTCACAACAGAGGTACTAACTACTGACAAGTGCTGCAAGTAGTGGGGATAAGAAGGGCTGTTCGGGAAAGAAATGTGAAGTAAGGAGAAGGTCACACTTAGGGGAAAGAAATTGTTGCCTAGATTAGTGAATCTATGAGGGTAGAAATAGCAGGAATTTGTAGAGTGTTGGAAGGTAAGAGGGGAGATTGGAGAGATTGGAGAGATGGGAAGAGAGTTGGTTGAAGGTTGGAGTTGAAAAGACGTGAGAGGAGGCTAGAGCAAGAGTTGAATATTCCCTGCAGCGTAATCGGAACTAGCAAGGATAAGATGGATAACCCATTGATGCGTCTGATTCCTTGAAGCACGCGTGGAGATGAAGAAATCAACCCCCCATGGCGACACTCTCTGTACAAGTACTCTAACCACACCAATACAATGCATCCGTGAAACTCCCTGACACCCTACTACGCCGGTAACCAGGCATTTACTTGTGAATTGAAGCTGATATGACAAGAAGTACAAGATGTCTGATCAGTTGGAATCAAGTTTCAACCTACAACCAAGTTACCAAGTCCTCGAAATTGCGCCAATGCTATCTGTACCTGACGAAGCTAAACTGCCAGCCAAGCCAAGCACACGACCATAATGCCGTCATGTAATTCAGCCTTTGTGGCTCCTACAATTCAACTGGCCGCTTGCAAAGTTCCAAGGTTGTGCTTCAATTGAACGCCACTGCTGCGTTCACTGCGGTGTTACTCCGCATAAGTGTTGAACATCAACTGCTTTTGGAAAAGACATGCCGGCAATCACGATTCCTCCCAACACCCAGATCGCATACCACCGGACGTCAAAGCACGACAACACCCCAGACTTTGCGGTTCAATTGATACTGCAGTGTTGCGTTGCAGGTGACAGGCAAACAAGAGGGAGTTGTTGACTTGATTGCTTTGAGTCTGGACCAGATGACATGAGCTGCGGCAATATCTTTGGGGCACCCGTTTTTGTGTGGCTAAGAATCTACAAACGGGGAATATCCTCTCGCAAAGGCCTTGCATTTCTGGCTTAGCACACGTTCAAACTCCGGGACTATCCAGCGAGCGCAAACTCTTATTCGCCGCTGCTAGTTTTTCATTCAAGCCGTCCATGCTCTGCGCGGTTGGGAAACGGACCTCGCCACATTACATCGGCAAGTCCCTTCAGTTCTTTTCGCCTCCACTTCAGGACGACCTCCTCCATCCATGGCAGTCGATTGTCCATACGGTTTAACGATTCAGTCTTTGCACCATCATGAGTCCTTATGGAAATAATTAAGAGATACGAAAGGACGGCCTCGGGCACAACTCGCACCCCACGGTAGTACAAATCTGATCGACTCTTGCATGGTAAATCCATGTAGGCCTTTAACTAACTCCCAGATTTTCATTATCATTTCCAGCCCCACCACTTCGAGAGCTACCTTGCCAGTAAAAACACTCAAGGGTCCTGGTTTGCATAGAATGAATTGGCCAGTCAAATAAGTTCGTCAACCCGTCAAACGTGCCGCATTACCTACAACGGCGCATTCCCAGCATCGGCAGTATCTCATACTTTCTCCGAGATTGTGCACTGTTAAAGCTTGAACCATGAAATCCTTTCATGCTTGCTGGTTCGAATATCAAACTTTTACACCCAATTCAGCCTGCATAGTCTACCCGTTCACGCCGTTCCCCGTATCAAAGGCGGAGTCTTCTCCGTGCCACGAGCTGCTTAACAATATCTCCACAAATTTGTTGTACCTCGCAGTAACGGATGGTATCGGTCCCAGAAAGAGCTCCCAACCTCTTCCTCTCGACTTGCCTAAATTTATGCATCATGTACTTCTCCGCTTCACATCACTGAGCATAGGAAAACAAAGCCAGGGTCTTCCACGAACTTGCCACTCCCCACCTCATATGAGCAATCCGTGGTTTGCGAAGCTTTTCTCAACAAAGTAGTAGCCCCGCTCTCAACTCTCCACATCATCCCGGAATCGTCTAACATCCTTTACGTTTTCTAAGAAGATCCATGTACAAGCACAGGTAGAACAGAAAGTGAATTGTAGGTATTACCAGGTAGTTACTATTCAATTAGCAAACAACTACTCTATGACCTATTATAAACTCAAACACTGGCAACTGAGGGTTCATAATTACTATGTAGCAATCATAAATTCAAATTTTTGAACATTGGGCCTAAGATTGTTGATAGATATGGACAGATACCAGCGAGGATTGCCTGATTGATACTAACCCACTACATTGGTCACTTATCATTGGAGTCTTCACATGCACAAAAGAGCATAGAGAGTCCCAACAACAAATGTTCCATTGTCCGTACTGCAACATGCAATTGTTGATCAAAGACGATATTCGCCCCGTTTCCAAGAACAAGTTCTCTCTCTCGTCAAGCTATTGAGTTCAAATATTCCCATAACCCAAGTCAACAACCTACCATAACCCAAGTCAATAAAACTGCCATAGCCCAAGTCAATACAATTCCCATAACCCAAGTCAATGAAATCCCGTAAGACCATGTTATATTCAAACTCAAAAGACCCCTCACAACCAGCCACTTCAGGAAACCCCGAAGCAAGCCAAAGATTCCGGCCCGCTGCATGTCAGACCCCCCACCTCAGCCCATCCCGTCATTCTTTAGAGTATTCAAAGGAGCTAGATGAGGCTTTTGGTTCGGCAAGTTACGCCGGGTGTTCTACAGCATTATTCATAGCTTCGTCGGCTAGCTAAACTGGTTCCATGCAAGTACCCCAGTCACATCAAGCGTCGGTTTTTATTAAATTAAAACCTGGAAGCTTTTTCTCTGTTGTGTAACGGTTTGGCCCAGGAGGACGGCAAGCTTGAAAGAATACAGGGAAGATGGGTTATCCATGTTCTTGTTGTCTACATAGTTTATAGAAGTATTCAACATCCCTGCCCGCTCAGGTTTCTAGCCAATCCCGCGATGTTCAATTGATGGTGGAAGTGGCATCGTGATGGCAAAAATCAGCTCAATCATTCCTCATCGGCGGCATCCTCCTCCTCTTCCTCTGCGTCTTCTTCGTCGCCAGACGCATAATCTTCGTCCTCACTACTATACTCCTCCTCATCCTCCTGTCCCTCGACATAATCTTCCTCGTCCTCGTCCTCGGCATCCTGCAGCATGCGCTCCGCCTTCTGTATCTCCGACTCGCCATCGTCCTGCGCAGCACCGTTCTGAGTCGCTGGCGCCGCCGTGCTGCCATCCGCGCCGGCTTTGGCGTTCTTGGGCGCGTTGACGTTGTAGACTTTGGCGCGACGGGTGGCTGCCAGGCTGGCATCGTTGAGGCCGTGGCGCTTGATGTAGGCGTCGATTCCGCCGTAATCTTCTTGGTCGAGCATGCTGAATTCAATCTCGATTTCGGTGTCTGTGCCGGGCTCGCGGGCTGCTATGCTGAGGTTGAAGGTTCGTTGGAGAACGCTGGTGTAGGATATTGATGTGATGTTGTGGAAAGGGAGGAATAGGAGGGGTTTTTTGAAGGCGAATAGGATGCCTGGGGATAGGAAGAATAAGTGACCTGTTGGGTCAACATGTTAGCCTCGAGGAATATGATAGTGCGTGAACGAAGAGAGATTTCTACCTTCTTTGCTGCCTCGATGTGCTCGTACACCGAATTGCTTGCGGCCCATCTTCGCGCCTACTTCGCTCACAAAGTCGGCCTCGTCAGGATATAGTACCTGCTTCCCAAATCTTGCAAGTTGGTTATTTAGTTGTTGTGCAACATAATCTACAGTGTGCGTTGGATCTGGGTTCTTTGGGTTCTGTTCTGGTGCCGTCCATACCACGGGATCAACGTCTGGCGCCTCTTGAGATGGAAGTATCACAAAGTTATTCGATGGCTTTGCCCGGTCTGGAACAGGTAGGCAGAAAACGTGTTCTAATGGGTCTGATCAGAACAAATTCACTTCCCTAGCATATTCCCCAGACTTACCAATTTTATCCCAGCTCACGCTCACTTCAGTATTGCCAGCAGCATCGAGTCCACGCAGCCCACCGTTAAGACCTTCTAGTCGAAGCTTCTTCCGAACAGGCACAGAAAAACTTATATCCGAGCAGGTAAATAGCACACTACCACCCACATCAGCCATCTCCTGATCTCCATCTAATTTTCTCTTCTTGGTCGTAGGTTGTGAGGAGGGAGTTGATCCATTGGTAGATTGAGTTTTGAGCGAACTGACATAGTCGGCAAGCTTAATGAGGGTTTCACCGTCAAAGGGTGATCGATCTGAAAATCCATTAGCTGACAGAATACTCGAAAGGAGAATTATAGACTTACCAATGACGCCCTGGAGGCCTTGGACTAGATCCGGCCGGTCCGCGAAAGCTTTCGCAATAGCCTGTTTAGCTTTTGGAGACATGGCTAAAGTTGAGATGACGTAAAATAGTTGAGATAGAGGGAGTTAAGGGTGAAAGGTGTACTTTTCTAGGCTCTGAATAAGAAACGCGCTTGACGCGTCGATGGTTATTGGCTTGGTGTTTAAAGCGCTTAAGTGGTGCCACAAACGTTCACGACGGGCACTAACAACAGAAAAGGAGCAAAAACAACGACTTGTTAAACTGCGCATGGATCTTGTTGGTTAAAGTGGGCATTTCCTAAAGAGGAAGGATGATTATTGGGTTCCGATCGCGGAACGTTTCCGCTTTCTATGAACTTATTTCGTGCTGTCAAAGTCCTTGTCAGATGCTTTAGAGTCTAGTATTAGCTAAAGTTTACTGCACGTTCTGAGTCACTTGCTGCGTCATGAATACTCAAGTAAAGTGACCGTAGACTATCACTACTTGGTAACTTGAAAACTTCCGCCAGTAACAACTACCTACATTTCAAGATATATCAACCGCCAAGCAGATTGAAGCCTATATTTACACGTAATACCACACAAATACTATTACAGCTTCATCATACTAGTCACTTTGACAGACAAGACTTTACATCGAAGTACCTAGCTCAGTATCCCGATTCATCCGGCTAAATCAGATACAAACAGACTATGGCTCCGAGACTCGCCTACCTTGGCCTAGGCAATATTGGCCGTGCCATGAGCAAAAACTTGGTCGAGAAGGGCAATCTGGATTCACCTCTCGTCCTCTACAATCGAACGACATCTCGCGCCGAAGCGCTCGCAGAGACCATTGGAAGAGATCGCGCAAAAGTTGCATCAACCATTGCGGAAGCAGTGAAAGATGCAGATATCATCTTTACATGCGTGGGCACTGATGAAGTCGACAAAGAGACTTACGCAACGGCACTAGAGGGTGATGTCAAAGGCAAGATCTTTGTGGATTGTGCTACAATACATCCGAGTACCTCAGATGAGCTGGCAAAAGTGGTGGCAGAGAAGGGCGCCGAATACATTGGATGTCCTGGTATGTTGGAAAGCTTACTGTCAATCTCTATGAAAGGGGACTGATTGTGACTCATAGTCTTTGGTGCTCCGGCAATGGCAGATGCTGGCCAGCTTGTCTGTGTACCCGCTGGTCCAGCCGGTGCCGTAACGAAGTTGAAGCCATATCTGAAGGGAGTCGTAGGACGGGAGATCATCGACATGAGTGACCGAGAGCCAAGCAAAGCTGCGGCCTTGAAGCTTGTTGGCAATTCGTTCGTTCTGCTCATGGTCGAGATGATCGCGGAAGGACTGACACTTGCCGAGAAGACTGGCGTGGGTTCTGATGTCGCGCAAAATTTCCTTGAGACGATGTTCGGCGCTGCTAGCCCTATGGGGGCCTATGCTAAGCGAATGACCTCGGGAGATTACTACAAGCGTGATGAGGTATGTTCTAAGGTTTGTCAATAATGTGCGAAAGCTAACAACTTCAGCCGCTTTTGGCCATAGATCTGGGTCTGAAAGATACCAATCACATCTTGAGCCTGGCAAAAGACTCAGGAACACGAATGATCGGCATGGAGACCGTGAAGCACCATCTTGAGGCTGTGAAAGAGCACGCTGGGTCGAAGGGAGACATGGCTGGTATGTATGGTGCTGTTCGAAAGGAAAGTGGCCTCAAATACGAGAACGAGTAGCTTCTCTACACCAACAAGCAAGTGGACAGAACATGCAGACCCCCGATCAGCCTTGCTATGAAGTTGTCAATCTGGCAAGAGACAGACGTGGTGAAAGGCGTCGACTATCACAAACACAGATTTATACATGGGTGGTGTTGATTGCCACAGAACGTCGTAAACAGGCTTTACGATAAGGTTATATAGTAGAAACATACAGCGAATGTATCGACTGATAAATTACAAGAACGTCGTGAAGTTGATAGACGCGCTCGTACTCAAAGATCGTCGAGGTTAATCTTGTCTCGTACACGTTGCGAACAAGTGTATCCAGCTCCAAATCATCTAGAGAATGAGAAGATTGAGCGAGGCAAGAGACTGTCGTTAGTTATTCCGCTCTGGGATTATATGTATTGCCAAAAGCCGACTACAGGCTTAAAGCGCAGAACCATAATATGTCACTAGATGGAAGCCTTGTCAGCAGCTTCATCCGGGTGTCTGCTCTTTGCAAAATTGGCCTTCCAGTCGGGCTTTTTGCTTTCTTCTGTCCAATCTGGACGTGGAAGCTCAAAGCCTTCTGTGGTACGACCGTATGAGATTCTACCAAGGCGGCCGATGGGTCGAAGAATCTTGCACAGTTAGTACCTGGGCCGAAACACACCAGATCTGGGACTTACTTCGGGGTCTATGTAGTCCTGAGCTTCATTGATCGCATCTTCACGAACCCAAAATCGTACGCCTTCGACAATGGCAAGAACACCAGTCTTCTTTCCCGGCGTAGCTCGACTTTCAAATTCGCGGGTTTCCACGAGCTTTCCTTCGACGGAGAAGATAGCTTCTCCAACTCTGTGTGGGCGAACAGACTTGCAAGGCACCGGGTGAAGACCAGATACTGCCCATTCAGAGGTTCCTGTTGGGGCGTTGATCGAACAAGCATTGGCTGCTTCGACATAATGCTCGGAAATTATGCTGATACAGCCTGAAGATTCGGTATTAGCGGCCAAATATCTTGCGGTCATTGATCAAATGCACGGTATTGCGTACATTCTTTCGTTTCCGCAAGGTTACTCAAAGAATCTTTTGGCCGATCAAACCCTCCAGCAAACCCGAAAATGAACAACGGAGGGTCGTGGTTGATCAAATTGAAGTAGGAAAATGGTGCGAGGTTGGAGCTTTTTCCTGTGCAACAATTTACTTTTAGTATGCTTCTGACTATTCGCAGGAAGACATCTGTTTGCACCAAGATCGCTCGAAAACAACATATGCCCGCATGGTCCTGTAGCAGTACTTACCATCAGCACTCACAGTGCTGCAGAATCCAACGGGGCGCGGAACAATGGCACTGATCAGTAGCTTATAGTTGCTTTGCGGCATGCGACCTTCAGCGTATGGATCGATCTCTACATGCTTCAGTTTGCCATTGACGCTCTCACCATCATCGTTGCCTCCTTCGCCATATTTCCAGTCGGGTTTTTTGGTCTTGGTATACGAAAAGCTCTCAGAAGTCCACTCAGGTCGTCCAGCCTCCACTGCCTTGAAATCTGGGTGGGGATTCCTCTGGATAGATTTCTCTGCATCGGCCATCTGCTCATGAAGGGGTTTCGAGGATGACATGGTTATAAATTGTTTGGGAGCTGCTGGTTATGAAGGATGGAGAGTTGAATGACGCTTCGAGAATTATTCCCAGTAAATTTAGGTTGGAACGAAGCCAGCCCCTAAACTCTTAGATAGCCCCATTATGGCACATTCGTGATACATCTTGTGATCTGATGATCTCAAGGAGCTATGCGCTAGATACTTCGAAATTTGATACTAGTTATTTAAGTATCGTAATGAAGTTATCCTGGTCCTGCTTTTTGCTCTTTGAGTTTTTGCCCATCGTCAGCTTACCTAAACATGCATTAGGCTGAACAGTTCTGCTGAAATCTCAATTGTTTTGCTCAGCCTTATAGAATTCTAAGGTTACTTTTCTGGCTTTAGAAGCCGCGCAAGAAAAACGTGTATTGAATTTTCCAGATTTGTTTGAATGTGATACCATAGAATCACGGTAGTCTATTGCCCATCAGTATTTATGATTTTCTCCTCCCCATCAAGCCACTTGTACCAAGATTTGATCTCTGGGCCCAACACAATCTCCTCATTGTATGTTTCTATCGGCACGATGCCGAAATGCCACCCCGACTCCGTAGTCTGGGTCCGAATAGTCTCTATATCCTCTTGAAGAGCGTCGTGCAAGATCTTCTCCCGAGGATTGGCCAATATCGTCAGCCTGATAGTCAAGCTAGGCCCATCTTTTGACCTTCCCGTAGCAAGTCGCTGTAGAAGGATCCACGGCTCAACATATCTCTCAAGCAAATCCAGCTGCGAATTGACTTTCCAGTCCGGATTGCTCACGGCGGCCGCTAGACCATGTTTCTCGTCGTCTTCCAGTGCTATCGTTGATATCCACGTGCAGTAATAGGACGGTAATACCAGTTCAAGCGTTTGCAAAGTTTTGGAACGGGCGAACGATTCGCAGACGAGAGACATGGCTCGAACTGAATAGCCTAGTTCTTCACCTTCGAGGAACAGATTCTGGAACGCATCACACCATTTGAGATGGCGAGAGGCCGATTTGAAGTGCGCGTCATATCCGAATTGGGAGTAAGCATGGAGCAGTTCGCTTCTTCTAGTCATCAACGACATGCAACCGTATGTCTCGTTCAGCCATGGACTGGGAACCGAGATTTGGCGGAGGAAGCTGCTGTTCCTTTCTCCAATTTTCGCTGTGAACAACCAGAGAGCTATCCATCCTTGTTCGCCAGAAAAGCGAAAGCGATTGTTGCCATAGAATATCGGACAAGCTTCTTCGTAAATTGCCTTGCAGGTGCGAAGAAATTGCGTCAAAGGGGCAATTTGTTTCCAATAGTGATCATGGAAACTTGACATGTTTTTAGCTGTCATTATTTCATGGTCGGAAATTGGAATAAATTCAATAGCGCCTGGCACCCTCAAGACATGTGTGTATATCTCGTGTCGGCAGTCCTCGTTTAGTGCTAGGAACGTAGAAGTCATTATGGCTGTATGCTTTTGCAACATTTAGAATGGGATTGAGAATTCATATGAACATACTCACCAAAAAGTCCAATTAGTAATCAACAAGTTGTCAGGAGGGAGCATAGAATGCGGACGATCTAGATTCATGAACATTTGGATACATGAATAATATACCTGTGTAGGGTCAACCATGAAGTGGCCTAGAATGACAGTACCTGCAATATTTCAGTGATTGCTAAATGACATGTACCTGTTCATTTACAAAGGGTAAAGCTAAAGGTCACTGACTCTTGCTCTTTTATACAAGGCTTGAAATGACTATGTCGCACGAGTATGGGTTGGAAGGATTGCGTGATGAAAGCTCAAATCGTGCAATTGTACATGACCGCCCACCAGATATAGTGAAGAAATACATAGCTGCCAAAAGTGATACTCTTCTATTGATCAGTTCTATTGGGTGATCATGAACCAACCATAGGTGCTTCCAGTTGTTACTTGGAGACAGATCGATGTACAAATATTTTAACTCCCAAGTTTAGCATCAGCCATCTTATATTGCTCAGTAGCAACCAAGTCTGACGCTCAAGTGCTAATGAGGTCAAATATATCACTGATATCATAATGGAGAATAAAAACGATTGGGAATTTCCCTCCCAACTCTGATAACCAGAGCTTGAATTTGATAGAGGAACCCCAGATAGAGATGCCCGTTTCTCGCCCAATACTAACACCAGTTCCAATAACCTTGACTTCAACACCTTCGTTCCTGTACCCAGCACCAGTGTCCCAGTTCAAACCAACAGTTGCCTTGCCGACTTTTCCATCATAACTATATGCTTGAACACCGAAATCATATCCAGTGTAGGCGCCCACATTGAGTCCTACTTTACCACCAAGCAGTCGGTGCTGGCCGCCTTGGTCGTCCTTCATCTCATATTTTGCAGCACTGGCTTCGACTTTCGCCCTACCCTCTTCGACTTCAGCCTCCACTCGTAGTCGAGCTGGAAAAGTATCGTCTTTGTCTCCAGGATTGACTTGTTGGCGTACAGCGACCCACTCAGCGGATCCCACATCACAGTATGTGAAGGGACCTGGGCCCACCAAAGGGCTGCGAATCTGGCCTTCTTCATTGAACATTGGTGCAAAATTGTCCAAGCTTTTTATCGAATCGGGTCTTGGAGCATGAGCCCACGCCCTGAAGTGATGATCAGGCGGAATGAACCCAGTGGTCCATGCATCGTATACTTCATCGACTGAAGCCTGTAGAGATAGCTTGCACTGCGCAATAGCAACACCGTTTCTGCTATCGAGCAAGTGGCCATCTCCGCAAACCATCCAAGGCTCAGATCTGTCGAGACTGCGTACCATCAAGCCCCTTTTGTTGTCTTCGTCGTGCATAGCCTAGCAGGAAATGAGATTGGATATGGTGATAACTCAACCAGTACTTACTTTTCAGCAAAGGTTCTTTGCCTGCTCGTCCAACGATGCCAACTGGAGGGTTTGTACGTCAAGCGTATCCAAAAGCTTGCGGCGAGGGGTCCTCAGATGGCCAGAAGCGAAGCGATCTTGCAAAAAATGGTCCGCGAAAGCATTCATGGTGTAGGCAGTCTTCAAGATGTCCCCTCTGTCCTTGGGTGACAGTACGGCATCGGCATTGGGGGACGCGGTAGCTGCAAGCTTTAGGGCGACTCGATGACCAGTATTGTAAGCAGTTCCAGCATCCTCACCAAAATGGTCTAGATTGACTGCTCCTAATCGCCAGTAGCTTGAAGTAGTGAGAAGCGTCCTGAGAGTGGTCCATTGCGCCGACCATGGACCCGTGGGCTTATATGTCTCCGAGAATACGCCTTGGCCTAGTTCTTGTTGGGTTTTTGCGTTCTCGAAGCTGTCGACTTCTGTCTTTAGCAGATTCAAGACGCTATGCGCATCAGAGTCTTTGTTGAAAAGAGTCCACCAAGCATATATAAATCTGTGCTCCTGGTCCTCAACAGTCGTACCGTTGCAAATTGGCGCCATGGTTCCGTAAAAGTCACCTGCAAGCCCGTTTATTTGACCATACGTGATGTAAATATTGTTCCGAGCCTTGAATGATATCACGTCAGTCCCTTTGAGTGTGACGCTGTCGCCCAGATGTTTGTGCTCTGCAAATTCATATGCTTGAAGACCTCCAATTGGCAAAGGTTCAGGCACGAGGCTCGATTTCAAGGACTTCAGTAGCCCGGAGGAGAGAACGGCTTCAGCGGGAGAATCTGAGGACTGAGGACTTGAGCACGAGAGTTGCTCGAGGAGTTGGATGACCTCGTCAGTGGTATCTGATTTTGGATCAGAAGACATTTTGAAAAAGGGTCAAATTGGTGATAACCAAAGTTCAGAACTGATTGAGTCGCTGTGTTTCATTGTCTACTAGATCATTGGGGATCTTGTGAGTACTTATGGTTTTCAATGTCCAATAACGCGTGCTTTACGAACCACTACTCAATTCCAAAATACTTCAATGTTGATACTGCTTCACAAGATACTCCAGGTTATCGGCGTTTCCGCAGTTCAGCTGATGCAAGCCGTACATTTGCACATCCTCGATCCAGTATTTGCTCGAGTCATTACAGGACTAAACTCTCAGCTCATGCGCCTAGAAACTCGCATCGTGATGTTGAGTCCAAATGGCGCATGAAGCCGAATAGGCCCATTGAACGTACAAGAGACTCGCCAAGACGGCAGGATTTTGGCAAACGATAGAGCAGATCGTGCATTGCCAAGGTCATTGAATGCAGAGCCAAAGCACAAACAAGCTTCAAAACCTCGCCCTTCATGGGAAAGCAGTTACTTTCTTCTTGCGCCAACCCCTTCCGACTGACAGCATGTCACTCAAGCAGCAATTGTATCCCATATTGACTGGAAACTTGTGGCAATAATCGGTTGAGATCAAGCCAGAGATGACAACGGGGGCTCGTAAGATAATCGGTGAGGCTCATAGGATAAGGTATGAAGCTCGTATGATAATTAGCGAAACAAAACTTGCTCTTTTCATGGCCAGGAACCAAGGCGCAGGACTGCTTCATGCTGCATGCCACGAGAACCCCTAAGTGTGTGCCGTTCCTTGAGCATCTAGACCATCGAAGTGATCAAAACGAGTAATTCTTCCGCCTACCAAGGCACACTTGTAATTCTGTGCAGACAGCTCTATATCAAACAAACGGCTTTCGCAAAGGGCATCAGCAACAGCGTCTAGCCTCAAATCAGACCATTAAACTTCTTCACAACGCCCCTACATACTAAACCCAACGAACCCTCAGTTTCCCCGGCTTCGCCAAACCATCAGATATCGCAGTAGGAAGCAACCGATCAATCCGATACTGCAATTCATCCTCCAAACAATCCCACATCTTCAACCCTCGACCCGCCAGCGTTTCATCCCCACTTGCGCCGGGCGTTCGCAAGAAGCTCCGGACCCGTATCTGACGTTTCCACTGAGCTCGCCTCCAGTCATCAACATTCGAACCTACTCTAGATATAGACGAGGTTTGAACTAAGTCCAGCGACGCTAGCTGGCTGCCTTCGTCGAATAGTGGGAATATAAAGTGCACACACCATGGGCTGATATCCCATGTAGATGCCGCCGGATAGTAAAGGTCCACGGAACGCCGCACCGGCCATCTATTGGGAACGCATATCTGGCTACCTGCCTGTTTGGGGTTGAGACTTGTGATGGATTCGCCTTTCCGACTGGCGTAGTCTTGCAGGAAGTTGGGGAAGCCGTCGGAAGGCCAGGTAGCGCTGCTGAGATCCAGGATGGTGAGTTTGCGGAGCAGGTGGGTCTTTTCAGGGCCGATGGTGATGAGGAAACGGCTGAGAGCACACCAGCCGCGGTGGCCGGGGAAGATGAAGCGGTGTTTGGTGTAGAGGATGCGAGCGCCGATTTGGTGCCAGAGTTTGTTGACTGTGAAGAGAGCGATGGTGCTTTTGACCTGGCTGGGTGTTAGTTTGCGTTCTGGGACTTGATCAGGGATTAAACTGACGGCTGAGAGATCTTCTTTGCAGCTGGCTTGGGCTGTTTTGGTGAGATGTGTTTCACAGTGTCTTGCTGAGCAGATCTTGATTTCATCACTATTCATTTCGAAAACTCCAGACTCCAGGATCATGATCTGGATTTCAGCTGGTATATGCATGATGAAACCTATTAGTGGTAGAACTATGTTCCTAGCAAGTGCCTGTGCTTTCAGGATATCTCATGGAGAATGAAAGTTACTAGCGAGCTTGCTTATCACTGCGGCATCAGTTATGGCTGCGAGATTTCTTGTGGTGTAGACGCTAAGGTCAAGCCTACCAAGTGACACACAACATGGAGGCGCTTAAAGATCAGTTAGGAACAGCAGAATGTTGATTAGCTATACTCTATTATCAAGGAACGCAAGTAAAACACAGGACCGCGCGCATAACGTCGCTAAACGAAAATCAAATCCCCCAGCTCTAACTTTGCAGAACAACCAAGCTTCAAACCCGCAACAAAGCAGTGAGCTAATTTTGTGAAAAAGACACCTCTATAAGAGAACAGACAATGCAACAAGAACAAGATCTAAAATAATGACAAGAAAAGGAAAAGAGTTTGAACCAGTGGACAATTTTAAGCAGCCGACGCCGCATTGCGAAGGACATCGGATGTCTCGTACTTGTCCCAGTTTTGGAGAATGTGGCCAATTCTTGGGCTGCTAGTCAGACGGAACACATCCTCAAAGTACTCGCGTGTAAGCTCAAAAGGCTTGGCTGTGACGTTGGGAATGTACTTGCCAACCAATTTGGCCGGGTCG
This sequence comes from Microthyrium microscopicum, assembly GCA_010405405.1. Classification (NCBI taxonomy): domain Eukaryota; kingdom Fungi; phylum Ascomycota; class Dothideomycetes; order Microthyriales; family Microthyriaceae; genus Microthyrium; species Microthyrium microscopicum. The sequence continues at coordinate 1,450,987 of MU004240.1, read as the reverse complement.
ATGGACGTCTTGTTGATCTTCTTGAGTAAGAAGTTACGGAACGGCTTCACACCGGAGCGCAAGAAGGTGCTGTGGAAGGGCACATCGATACCGCGCAGAGGGATTGTGGCGAAGCCGCGCTCGAGTTCAATCGGCTGGGCTTTGGCCTTGGTCTGGTTGGCACACTCTTTGATTATGCTGCGCAAGTGCTCCTTGACATCCTCAATGCTCATAGTGCCCATCAAGTGCTCAATGTCAATCTTTTGTTGCTTGAGGAAGTTGAGAACGTTGGTGAGGCAGTCGAGGGCCCGGAGGTCACCGGCACAGACATACTGCATGTTGGCAACATTGAGATTGACGATTTCGAGGAGCCAGGTGGTCTCGGCGGCAATATTCTCCACGACGTATTGCAGGGCCTGCTCGTTGAAGGTCTTGCTGATACGTGAGGGGTTAACGGCGCACATGGCGTAGTTGGAGCGACCTTGTTCGTCACGTTCGACGGCGACTTGCATGGTTAGACCACGGTAGAAGACGACGGAAACCAGGGACTCGATGGGCATGACCTCTGCGAGAGATGCAAGGGCGGAGTACTCGCCCAAAGAGTGGCCAGCAAAGCTGCTGTCGTCTTGAACAAGGCCCTTGGATCGCATGTCTTCGAACGAAGCCTTCTCCATGAGCGTCAAGGCTGGCTGAGTGAATTGAGTCGAAGAAAGCAAGCCATTTGGTGACCGGTATGTGTAAGAAGTTGTCTTTTCGTCAACCTCCTTGAAAATCTTCTCAGACTTCAGTTGACCATCAGCCCCAACAGTCTCGAAGGTCATGGCCATGTAGTTTTGACGAATGGCTTTACCACGTGGACCACCAAAATGAATGGTGAGCTCCTTTGGATTGTTCTTGACAATATTGACGATTGAAAATCCTGCATATTGTTAGAATGATTGTGCAAAATAGCAAAGAAGATTCTTACCATAGTTGTCCATGAAATGCTTATCAGCGCGATCCCAGACCTCCTTCGCGACCTTGCTGGTATCGTAGAGTTCCATACCCATGCCTTGTTCTTGAGAACCTTGACCAGTAAAGACATAAGCAGTCGAGGGCTGTTCAACCTCTGCCTCGCCAAGGAGAACCTTCTCCTCGGTTTCCTTGTTGCTCACTTCCACCTTGATGATCTTGCGACCAGACACCATGCCGGTATGCGAGAGTTTGATGTCAAGTTCATCATCAGGAAGAACCATACCGACAAGCGAGGCATGATAGCTACGAACTCGGCCAACGTGGTTCTCTGCAGCCCAAGTTTCTACCAAACTGCGGACGGCAGCACTGGTATACATGCCATGCGTAATAGTACCTGGTAAGCCAGCATGCTTGGCAAACACACGAGAAACGTGGATAGGGTTGAAATCGCCTGACACTTGTGCATAAGTGTCATTTGATGCAGGAGCCTTGAGAGCCAGTGGTTTCTTTCCGTGCAGAGGAATGGCATTCTCAAAGTGCACTGGTTGATCAGTGGGCTGGCCGTTGCGGGAAAGATAGTCAAGGACTGGGTTGCCATGAGAGTCACCGGCTTGGTAATCGACAGAAGCGATCTGAACGATTTCTTTTGATGGAAGCTCAAGAAGGACTTCACCGTAAGTGTGCACCTCACTAAAAACAGTCCGGTTCTTGAACTTGACCAAGCTGTGTAGTCGGAACGTCAAAGTTTGATTGAGCAGATCCATCTCGTTGTCGCCAATTTGGAACCACTCTTTGGATTGAAGAATGGCAATGTCCTTAGCGGAAGACAAGGTCAACTGCATAGGAGTCTCAGACTTGCGCTGGAAGGTATTCTCGAAATCGGTGTAGTCACCCCGGTAAAGGAATTGGCTCACGACTTCCATAATGGGCTCGCCATTTCGTGTGATTGTGCCGCAAACTTCCACCATCTTGCCGGATTCTTGATTGATGACGGCGTTAACCTGAGCAGTAGTATCGAGGACATCTCCTTTCTTCAAGGGAGAGGCACCGGGCAACATGCGGAAACCATTGGAAAGATGCACAAGCTTGAGAAGATCGCCATCAATCTTGCGTGGGAAGATTGGTTTGGTGATGGCCTTCCAGCCAACCACAATGGCGAAATCCATTGGTGCAAAGACTTCTTTGCCTGGACGGTCAACGAAGGCTTCACCGTTGTTGCCAACGGCATGAACAAAATCATTGATGGCTTCGCTGGTAACAGTGGCTCGACCTCCGTCGAATTTCTCATCAAGAAGGGCATCAAAGGGAACCTTCTCGTTGTCACCGAACCAGACACGATAGTAGAATTCCTTGATTCTGTCATTGCGGTCGCTCATGACTTCATGAATTGGAGCATATCCACGGTCTGAGTGGTAGTCGAACAGGAATGGGAGGCTCGCTGGCTTTCCAGATGCCGTTCGATACTCGATGAGGTTGCACGAGATGCGATTGCCTGAGATAGACACTTCGACTGTTTGCTCATGTTTCCCTGAAGCGCGAGAAAGTTCGAAGACTTTGATGGTCGTCTTGGCTGGTGTGTTTGGGTTGGCAATCTCAACACGCATACCGGGAGCTGGGCTGAATACTCGCTCCATAGGATTACTGTGATACTTGACGTCTTGAACAAGGACATCGGACTGGAAGAAAGCGTGGCGCCAAGAGAAGGTTTTGCCAGCAAGCAGCTCTAGCCAGTTGTCAAGTTGAGGAAGGGTGGCATTGGGGGCAGCCGAGAGCTTGAAAGTGAGCTTGTCTGCCTCCTCCTTGACAGTAAGCCCATCCAAACTGTGTCTCTCATCAGATGCCTCTACTAGTTTGCCACCGAAGTAGTCTGTAACTGGGATCTTGCTTTCATCGTTGTTGTAGAGATCCTTTAACAGCATCTTGATATGACCTTCGTGGATACCGTCTAGAATATCCTTGATTGGCTCGTCCACTTTGGTAGAGTACTTGGCGGCCATTGGACCTTGGAGAATGCAAACACGTTGTACATCTTGATCCATAACTGCTTCAACATCTTCAGATTGCCAAAGAGAGTCCTTCTTGAAGTAAAAGTCGAAGTTGTCATCGAAACAAGGAACAAAGGTAACCGGCTTCTGGAGAGGGTTCATACAGCATTGAAGGAAGAACTGTACGTCTTGGGCACTGATCAGTTGCTTTTCAGCTTCTGGATAGGCTGCGAGGAGCTTGTCGATAATTGGGAAAGGATCGTTCAAGTCGTTGGGGTTTTGAACAACCGACTTGGCTCCTGAAGAGGTTGCAAAGCGCTCTTCGACTCTGCGGAAAATGGTGACGGTGAATGCTCGCAAGCTGACATCGACCCAGCGGGACTGGTGCTTGATGTACATCAACTCGACACAGCGACGAACGATCTCGCCATAAGTCATCTCTTCGAGATCACAAGGTCCAGAGCTATTCTTTCCGAACCACGGTTTCTGGAAGTCCTCATTGAGATGCTTGATGATGTAATCCCGGTTCTTCTTTAGTTCTGGAACACGCTTGGCTTTGTCTAGCTTGAAGATCTTCTGGTCCATCTCGGCCCAAAATCTGACACCGCGAGTTGCAAGCTTGTGGATTGGTTCTCCCATTTCAGAGAGAACAGTGAGGACTCCGCCAGTAGGTTCTGTGTATGTTCGCTCCCACTCAACATCCTCCACACCTGGGGCGTCGACAATAGCTTGTTTGGCAGCTGGAGAAGTCCAGGCCTCTTTTGCGACCATCATACGACTGCCGAACAAACAACCATCGAATGGCATAGGAGGGTAACCATATTTGGCTGACCACGCTCCAGTAAGATATGGATAAGTGTCTTCAGCGCCACCAAAACCAGACCCTGCAACCAGAACCAAGTTGGGGCATTTTCGTATGCGGCTATACATGGTGAGAATAGGTTGATGGAAATCCTCGAAAGAATGATGACCACCACCGCGACCACCAGTCCACTGAAGTACAACAGGGAACGTTGGGTTCGCTCTGGCGATGTTGACAACTGCCTGTATGGCATCTAGTGAACCGGGCTTGAAAGCCATACGCTTCAACCCAAGCGTCTCGATGTACTCGTTGGCAACCTCGAGTGATGGCACACCAGCACCGATCGTCATATTGACAATTGGGATGCCTTCAGCTCGTAGATCGCCGATCATGGGAACTTGCCACGACATAGCTCGAGGGTTGACGTAAATCAAGTTGATTGAAATACCACGGCCCGGGGGAATGTGGGCTTCAACTTTCTTGATGGCATCTGTCATCATAGGTCGAATAAAGTATCCACCACCAGCAAGCTCAATTTCGTAGCCCGCATTCATGGTATCGGCAATGAATTCTGGTGCTACTGTGCAGGGGGTCATGCCAGCGACCATGATAGGTGGGAGACCAAGCAGTCTGCTGAATTTGGTGTCGACGTACGTCCGGCCTGAGGAAGTTTTGACGAGTTTTGGGCCATGTTCTTTCACCCAATCGGCAGCATACTTCACAGCAGTCTCCTGATCACGGTCAAAGAGCTCAGGCTTGTATCCAACCTCAGCGTTGGTACCGTCAATGGAACCAGCAAGAATAACACGAACACCAGAGCCATCTTTGTTGCGGTTGGTTAGAACACCAAGACCAGAGATTCCACCAGGACCAAAGTCAATAATGTGAGTGGCATTAGGGAAAACAGTGGCTTTCTCCCAGTTGACGGGGTCGCGAGTGATCATTTGAACCAAAGTTGGGACAATGTTGGAAGCACCATCGTCTCGAATATCTTTGCCAGTGTCGGTATGATACATTGCAATACCAAGAGACTTGGCTGGAATTGTAATATCCTTGAGATCTTCCTCTAGTAGTCGTGCGGTTTCAGCAAGATATGGACTGTGGAAGGGAGCTGTAATGGGCAGGAATCGATTCGTAAACCGGATTTTGCGCTGCGAATGTGGAACTCTGCCTTGATCGAGGCCAGTGGGAGCCTTGACTTTGCGAAGAGTCAGGTTTAAGCCGTAAAGTGAGAGCATGGGGCCAGTAACCACAACATTTCTGGCACTGTTGACCAAGGAGATGGCAATTTGCTTGTCGTCTGCCAAATGTTCATTGGTTTGATCAATGTATGTTTGGACAGTAGAAAGAGTAAGATCCCGAATTGAAAGCATAGGAGTAGGATCACCTTCTCCGTTCTCGATGGAATCTTGTATGACATTTGGTTGGATTGAGGTTCTGGGGTAGACCTGTTGACTGCGGCAGCCAATCCAGAATAGAATTGTAATAGCATCCTTAGCAGCTTTGGTGAAAGATGGCCAATCGTGAGCTGTTGCAATGGCTGCAGCGGTCACAACACCCTGAGAGTGGCCAGTTGTACCCTTCAAGAGGGACCGAACGTAGCCTGGATCGACACCCAAAGTTTTGCATGTCACCATGTAATGTGCGAGTTGAGTTAAGCCGATGAGTGGGAGACTGACGGGAGCCGACACCAAGTAGTCTACATCTGGCTGAGCATCTTTGTTATGAAGCCATCGAACGACATCCAAGCCCTTGGAATAGGACTTTTTTGCTTGTTCATTTAGAGACAGGGATAGCAAGTGTGCTGCAGATTCTCGGATAAAGTCTTCGACGAAGATCGAATATGTGGTATAAATTTCGCGAAGCTCCTCGAAGTACTCTTCAATGTTGCCCTGTCCGCCGAAAATAGCATATAGACCAGCATTTCCGTCCTTGGCCTCTCTGAAAAGAGCAGACTCGTAAGTTTTCAATGGCCTATTGGCGGACTTGCGCGCATTGTAGTAGGATTCAACGGTGATGAGCTTTTTGGAGGGAATGCCTGGTAAAGAGGCAGAGACAGCATGAATATCATTGCCTTGCAAAAACACTCGTTCAAACTCGGTAACAAGAACAACGAGCAGATGTGTGAGAGTGGGAATGTCTTCTGCAGCTTCCTTGACTTCATTGGCAATGAAGCCGAGGTAGCGGGCAACCAATTCAGCGGTCGAAGAAGGCTCGTCGTCTAGAGCAAGCTCGTCTGTTGGCTCAGGAAGAGTGGCGACAAAGTCATCCTTTAGGCGAACGGCAGTGAAGTGAAGGTCAGAAGTGATATGAAAGGTGTGTTCGAGAGAGCCATGAGAGAGAATGAGAGGGCGGAAGGACGCAGCAGTCCGAGGAGTATTAATGCCGGTTTGAGCGCCAGAACCTCCGTACATGATTGTGGTTGGAAGTTGAGATTGAGATAGGTGAGTCGAGTTTGAAGAAAAGATCAATGCAGCTCAATCAAGAGCTCGTCAATTGATCGTGGTGAATAGGAGAAGCGCAAGGCTTCCGTGTCTGAAGTACAGAAGCAGAACAGCAAGGAGTTTGTTTGCTGTTCTCAATCAAGAGGGATGAGGATGTCGGAACGGGAGAATAGGGAGATTGTAGAATAAGAGCAAATAGTATCAAGATTGCACTTTGCACTCTGGAGAATGAATGAAGAGTGTACGGTGATATGAGAGGGAGGAGGATGGAGATTGTCGAGACAATGGGCAGTGTGGTAACTTTTTTTCTAGAAAGCGCCAGGGATGGTTGCCGAGTAGAAAGGGAACTTAGGGAAGCTACGATACAAGATGGCATTGTAGGCGTGCTCTTTGAGGCAGGAACGACCTAGGCGTCCTGTAGTCGCGGAAGGCACGATGCACGGTGGCAACCCTGACAGGGAAGCAGGGACTGCACGGCACGCAAACCGGTGCCTGCCGATTGAATGTTGCTAAGACCAGGGTTCTTGCAGATTGCAGCTCCCCCTGTCCAACGCTCCGTAGCTCCCCTCTCTCAAGTTCTCAACAAGGGAGGTTTACCCTCGAGTAGAGAGAGCTCCAAAACTCCAAACTTGACATCTTGATCCAAAGTGTTCCCGAGAAGTGGCTCAAACACACCAATTGTGATGGCGGCGATATCTTGATGCCTATTATCTCCACATCGACTTCCTATTTATATTCGTCATCCTTCAATCCATCCACAGTTTCAACCAAGTCTTGCACACTGTTTCTTCAGCTTCCACAAACTTTACACTATATCTGCTCTGATACTCACTCTATCCATTACCCAGCATGACTTTCCCCTCATCCTCGTATATCCCGATGCTCTATCTGTGCCTGCGGACTAATTTGTACATTGTATCTCTAAGCTGTAATTTAATATATCTATTTAATGACACCTTTCAATTGATGTTCCTTACCCGACTAGCCAATCCAAATTCTTGCAATCGCATCCCTGGCTTGTTCGCATCAATTTAATAGTAGTGTAAATCACCGATCTAAACTAGCTGTCAGAATGGGCTATCCAACAAGCTCCAGGCCTCTAGCTGCATCCCTGACCTTGATCATACAATGCCTATACTGATACGACAGGTCCTCATAGCTGTTTTGAGACTATCACAGCCTTATCAGTGAAGAGAATGATTCCGCATGAAATATCCACCCATCCAGCAGGTTTTGATGAACATTTAAATTCATAAAGTGGAGATGTAACAATTTGCATCCAATGCGAGGCTGAAGGTGTGGGCTTATCAGCCTTATCGATTCCAACCGTGGTTCGCTGCTTCATCCTACCGTGCAGTGTTGGAACTCGAGTTAGTCTAGTCGAGTACTAGTACTAGTACGGCTAGTATGGCGTTTTAAAAATGAGTACTCTACTAGACTAGTCAACGAAATTTCTAGTACTAGTACTAGTACTAGACTAGTTAGATTATTTAAAATACTAGACTACTAGTACTCTAGTACTAGTCTAGTACTAGTATTCTTTAGTATTTTATTAGTAAAAGAATAAAGCTTAGCAGTATTAGTACTAGATTAGTACTAGTCTTAAAGTACTAAGTACTTACTCTACTAGACTAGTCTTAAAAAATATGAATACTAGTACTCGTACTAGACTAGTTAGAGCTTTTAAAATACTAGACTACTAGTACTTGAGTACTAGTATACTAGACTAGACTAGTTTTAGTACTTACTCGAGTGCCAACACTGATCCTACGTGGCTAAACTCTGCGCCCGCGTCCACAATCGAGAGATACCCCGGTCTCTCTTCCACATGGCCTTTCAACGCGAACGGTTGGCTAAAAGCTTCAAGCTCCAGGTTGGGAGACCTCAGACGTCAGTTCAATCATTATAGCGGAGAATCGCGTGTTATCGGTCCCGAGTGTAGAGAAATCTTTCAACTACAACACGCAATCGATACGACAAATTGTTTTCGATTCGGGCTTGTTTGACCCTTTCCTAACCATGCAGCAGGAATTACGTGCATACATATTGCTTGAAGATGCTTGGAGTTCCTTGGATGCAAGCAATATCATCCCGAAGCTCGCCGAGAAGAGAAATCTTTGAAGGGTTTTAGATGTTAAGAGTGGGTTTATCAGATACTGGAAGGGGATCATTGATGTGGTTCAGGATCAGGTTTGCATTGAACTTGTAAGGTATCTCTATCAGGACAACGGAGAAGGTCGGATGGAATTCTGAACCCTGAGAGCTTAGAGCTGTAACTTACTTCCGGGTGGTGAAGGGTCGCAAACAAAGTGGCAAGCTAAGAAAGGTTGTTTTTTGCAGTGCAGCAAAGAATATCTTGGTTTTTAGGTAACGATAACTGATTGTAAAGGACAGATTTGTGCATTTGGAAGCTGAAGATCTAGGCTGCCATTAAATAAAGCGGTAAGAAGATTAAAATGAGCCGAGATGTAGAGTTGATATCAGTAATCTGTAAGAATTGGTCTAAGCCCGGACCAATTGATGGATTGACGGAGCAGACAGGGAAGTGGCTGGTTGTTGCGGAATCATTGAGAAGTTGAGAAGAGGTCGATTCTCGAAAATGTTCCATGGATCTTCGGCAAGGAATTGGCGGTGTCGGGCCCGTCGGAAATGCCATCCAAAAAGCTCAATTGAAGCATTGCCAATTGGTGCGAGAGATGAGAGGTGCCTGGAACTGGTGTGCAGAGTGCACTGTGGATGAATGGTTAGACTCGCTTGCAATCCCACTTTGGCTTTGATGGCAACAGTGGCTTCGTTGCCCCTTCACCGACAATACTTTCATTTTTAATTGGCCTTTGACTTTGCCAAAGACTCGCAGGACTCGTTGACCAGGACAGTCTGCGTTCTTGTCGTCCCCAAATCTGACCGCTGTAGCCACTAGCAAGCTTCCCAGAACGCTGCAAGCCTTTTTCTGCAAGCTCGGCCCATTGTCTCCAGTTCCCTTTCCAGATCCAGTTGCACCTCTTTTTTTTTCTAGACAACAAAAGTTGTGTTTCCTCTCATCTTATTACAGTTTCCACATCCTCCTCCAACTGTGCAACTCTCTATTACATCGTGAACTCGAGGTTGAGGGTCAATTCTGAGGTCTGAAGTTTGGCATTTGTCGCCCATCGTCACTTCCTTCTCATTCCCCACGCCATTGGCTTCGCCTTCCTTTTCTCTCCCACTGCCAATACCTATCCGCCTTGCACCTTCCTCAGTTTGCCTATCTCCCAACCCTTTTCCTTTCTTAATTTCTCATCTGCTATCGGATCTCACCCGCAGACCTACTATAGCCTCTTCTCCTCGTATGAGCATCTTTTGTCTTCATTGAGCAATCCTAAGGCATCACTTTCGTCACTTTGTCACACCCCTTAAAACTACCAAAATGCCAAACATGCGACCCGAAGTCGAGCAAGAGCTCGCACACACTTTGCTCGTTGAGCTTCTAGCTTATCAGTTCGCTTCACCCGTGAGATGGATCGAAACCCAGGATGTTGTGCTTGGGGAGAAATCTACCGAGCGGATCGTAGAGATTGGCCCTGCCGATACTCTGGCCGGCATGGCAAAGCGCACATTAGCGACCAAATACGAAGCCCACGATGCTGCACTTTCTCTACAACGCCAAATTCTTTGCTACAACAAGGACGCAAAAGACATATACTATGATGTGGATCCGGTAGAAGAGGAACCAGAAGCAGAGGCATCCGCTCCAAGCTCGGCTCCAAGTGCTGGCGCCACCGCGGCAGTTCCCCTTGCTCCACCAACTTCTGCACCAGCTCCAGGTGCCGGCCCAGCTGCTGCTGTGGCCGACGCTCCTGTGAATGCCACTGAAATCATTCGCGCTCTTGTTGCTCAAAAGCTGAAGAAACCGTTTGCTGAAATTCCCCTCAGCAAAGCTATCAAAGATCTCGTTGGAGGTAAGTTCTTCATCTACTGCATATGAATCCCCAACTAACAATTTCAGGAAAATCGACGCTTCAAAATGAAATTCTCGGAGATCTTGGAAAGGAGTTTGGCTCTACGCCAGAAAAGCCTGAAGATACTCCTCTAGAAGAATTAGGAGCTGCCATTCAATCCACATTCAGCGGTCAAATCGGCAAACAATCACAATCGTTGATTGCAAGAATGGTTTCGTCCAAGATGCCCGGTGGATTCAACCTCACATCAGTTCGCAAATACCTGGAAACACGGTGGGGTCTTCAATCTGGACGACAGGACGGTGTTCTTCTATTTGCACTTACCGCTGAGCCGGCTGCACGTCTAGGATCTGAAGCCGATGCAAAGGCTTGGCTCGACGATGTCTCCAATAAATATGCTGCTGCTGCTGGCATCAGCCTCGCTGCTCCAACTGCTAGTGCAGATGCTGGAGGTGCTGGTGCTGGAATGATGGTGGATCCAGCTGCTTTGGACGCCTTGACCAAGGATCAACGTGCTCTCTTCAAACAACAGCTTGAGCTATTTGCCAGATATCTCAAAATGGATCTTCGCGCTGGAGACAAGGCAAACCTGGCATCACAAGAGCATACCGTTGCTTTACAAGCCCAGTTAGATCTGTGGAACATAGAGCACGGTGATATTTATGCTTCTGGCATGGAGCCATCTTTCAGCCCGCTTAAAGCTCGTGCATACGACTCTGCATGGAATTGGGCTCGCCAAGATGCGCTTACCATGTACTTTGATATTATCTTTGGTCGCTTAAAGGCCGTCGACCGCGAGATTGTCAGCCGCTGTATCTCGATCATGAATCGATCAAATCCTCGCCTCCTGGACTTTATGCAATATCACATAGATCACTGCCCTACCGAGCGTGGAGAGACATACGAGCTTGCCAAAGCTCTTGGTCAACAGCTCATCGACAACTGCAAAGAAGTGTTGGCAGCAAGTCCCGTTTACAAGGATGTTTCCATTCCCACAGCGCCTTCGCTCAAGATTGATGAGCGTGGAAATATGAACTACGCTGAAGTGCCACGCTCGAGTATTAGAAAGCTCGAGCACTACGTGAGCGAGATGGCTGAGGGTGGAAAACTCTCAGAGTACGACAACCGCACCAAGGTTCAAAATGACCTTCAACGCATCTATAAACTCATCAAGCAGCAACACAAGCTTTCGAAATCCTCCCAACTCCAGATCAAGGCACTATATTCCAACGTCGTTCGATCTCTGTCCATGAATGAGGGCCAAATTATCCCCGCTGAGAGCAACAACCACGGACCTGGTCGCCGGAAGGCTGCCCGCAATGGTCGATCTCCTACCCTCCGTCAAGGAAAGACAGAAACCATTCCATTCTTGCATCTCAAGCGCAAGCACACCCAAAACTGGGAGTACAGCAAAAAGCTCACTGGTGTTTACCTCGATTGCTTGGAGCAAGCTTCCCGTGATGGCATCACTTTTGCTGGCCGCAATGCTCTCATGACTGGTGCTGGTGCAGGATCAATTGGCGCAGACGTCCTCAAGGGCCTTATTAGCGGTGGTGCTCGAGTCATCGTTACCACAAGCCGCTTTTCTCGAGAAGTCAACGAGTATTACCAATCTATGTATACTCGCTTCGGTGCCAAGGGATCGCAACTCATTCTTGTACCTTTCAATCAAGGCAGCAAGCAAGATGTCGAGGCATTGGTCGATTACATCTACGACGAGAAGAAGGGTCTTGGATGGGATCTTGATTACATCCTACCTTTCGCTGCCATCTCCGAAAATGGTCGTGAAATCGATGGTATTGATTCTAAATCAGAGCTCGCCCATCGTATCATGTTGACCAATGTCATTCGCCTACTGGGTGCTGTCAAGGCTCAGAAGGTTGAGCGTGGCTTTGAGACTCGCCCTGCACAAGTCATTCTCCCACTGTCGCCTAACCACGGCACATTCGGAAACGATGGTCTATACCCCGAGTCCAAGATTGGTCTCGAGACCCTCTTCACTCGATGGCATTCTGAGCACTGGGGCAATTTCCTCACCATCTGTGGAGCTGTCATTGGCTGGACTCGAGGAACCGGTCTCATGAGTGCAAACAACATTGTTGCAGAAGGCATTGAAGCCCATGGTGTCCGTACTTTCTCGCAACAAGAAATGGCATTCAACATTCTTGGTCTCATGGACGGACCTATTGTCAACTTGTGCCAGATGGAGCCTGTATGGGCTGACCTCAACGGAGGTTTCCAATATCTTCCAAATCTCAAGGATCTCATGGGTGATCTTCGCAAGAAGTACACCGAGACCAGCGAGATTCGCAAGGCGGTCGTCAAGGAAACCGCTATTGAGAACAACATCGTCCACGGTCCACGGTACGAGCAGATGTACAAGCCTGTGACTGTTCAACGCCGTGCCAACATTAAGTTTGACTTCCCCAACGTCCCAGACTGGGAGAAGGAAGTCAAGCCTCTCAATGAAAATCTCAAGGGCATGGTTGATCTTGAAAAGGTTGTTGTTGTCACTGGTTTCGCTGAAGTCGGACCATGGGGTAACTCAAGAACCCGTTGGGAAATGGAAGCCTTTGGCGAGTTCAGCTTGGAGGGCTGCATCGAAATGGCCTGGGTCATGGGTTATATCAAGAACTTTGATGGAATGATCAAAAGCCGTGCTTACTGCGGTTGGGTTGATGCCAAGACTGGCACACCCGTTGATGACAAGGACATCAAGCCCAAGTACGAGAAGCAAATCTTGGAGCACAGTGGTATCCGTCTCATTGAGCCCGAGTTGTTCAACGGATACGACCCAAAGAAGAAGCAAATGCTTCACGAAGTTCAAATCGAGGAGGATCTGGATCCATTTGAGGCCTCCAAGGAGAACGCTGAAGAGTTCCGCCGTGAGCATGGTGACAAGGCCGAGATCTTCGAGCTTGAGACTGGTGAGTATACCGTTCGCATCAAGCGAGGCGCTACCCTTCTCATTCCAAAGGCTCTCCGCTTTGACCGCCTCGTGGCTGGACAGATTCCGACAGGTTGGGACGCTCGCCGCTACGGTGTCCCAGAAGATATCATTTCTCAAGTCGACCCCGTTACCTTGTTTGTCCTTGTCTCCACTGCTGAGACTCTTCTCTCATCTGGTATCACGGATCCTTATGAGTTCTACCAATATGTTCACATCTCCCAGGTCGGTAACTGTATCGGTTCTGGTATCGGTGGAACAAGTGCACTCCGTGGTATGTACAAGGATCGTTTCCTCGACAAGCCCCTCCAGAAGGATATCCTGCAAGAGTCCTTCATCAACACCATGAGTGCTTGGGTCAACATGCTTCTACTCTCCTCCACTGGACCTATCAAGACCCCAGTTGGTGCTTGCGCCACGTCTGTTGAATCAGTCGACATTGGTTACGACACCATTGTCGAAGGCAAGGCTCGTATCTGCTTAGTTGGTGGCTTTGATGATTTCCAGGAGGAAGGCTCATACGAGTTTGCCAACATGAAAGCCACATCTAATGCTGAGGACGAAATTGCTCATGGCCGAACTCCAGCAGAGATGTCACGTCCAAATACCACTACTCGTAGTGGTTTCATGGAATCTCAAGGCTGTGGTATGCAAGTCATCATGGATGCCCAGCTGGCTCTTGATATGGGTGTACCAATTTATGGTGTCATTGGCTTCACTGCCACTGCCACTGACAAAATTGGGCGCTCTGTGCCTGCTCCAGGCCAAGGTATTCTCACCACCGCCCGTGAAGATGCAAGCAAATTCCCATCTCCTCTTCTTGACATCAAGTACCGAAAGCGACAACTTGATCTCCGACGCAAACAGATCAAGCAATGGCAAGAGTCAGAGCTGTTATATCTTCAAGAAGAGCTTGCCGCTATGAAGACTGAAGGTGAAGCTTTCGACGAAGAGGCCTTCATGCAAGAGCGCGCTACACACATTGGAGAGGAAGCTAAGCGACAAGAAAAGGATGCTCTTTACACTCTTGGAAACAATTTCTGGAAGAGTGATCCTCGCATTGCTCCTCTACGTGGAGCCCTCGCAACATGGGGTTTGACTATTGATGATCTCGACGTTGCTTCTTTCCACGGCACATCCACCATGGCCAACGACAAGAACGAATCTGATGTCATTTGCCAACAAATGAAACATCTTGGTCGCACCAAGGGCAATGCTATCCTTGGTATCTTCCAAAAGTTCTTGACTGGTCATCCAAAGGGTGCTGCCGGTGCTTGGATGATGAACGGCGCCTTGCAAGTCCTCAATTCTGGTATCGTACCTGGTAATCGCAATGCTGACAACATCGATGCCGCCATGGAGAAATTTGACTACATCGTTTACCCAAGTCAAACCATCCAGACCGATGGCATCAAGGCTTTCAGTGTCACTTCTTTCGGTTTCGGACAAAAGGGTGCCCAAGCAATTGGTATCCACCCCAAGTATCTTTTTGCTACTCTCGAACGAGATGTCTTTGAGAAGTACAAGGTCAAGGTCGATGCTCGCCAAAAGAAGGCCTACCGATACTTCCATGACGGATTCATTAACAACACCCTCTTCCGCGCCAAGGACAAGGCACCATACGAAGACGGTCAACAGGGCAAGGTTTTCCTAAACCCATCTGCTCGTGTTACACTAAACCCCAAGACCGACAAGTATGCCTATGCCGCTACATCCAAGCCTTCAGCTGCAGAATCCAAGAAGCTTCAGGAGACAAAGACTATGGTTGAGTCTCTTGCCAAAGCTCAAGCCTCAGCCAACTCGCGTGTTGGTGTGGATATTGAGCTTGTCAATGCTGTCAATGTTGCCAACAATACTTTCCTTGAGCGCAACTTTACTGCCGGCGAGCAAGCATACTGCTCCAAGGCACCCAATCCTCAGGCTAGCTTTGCTGGTCGCTGGTCTGCAAAGGAGGCTGTTTTCAAGTCTCTTGGTGTTGCCAGTCAAGGTGCCGGAGCCCCATTAAAGGATATTGAAATCGGTCGGGATGAGAATGGCTCACCCATTGTCACTGTAAGAACTCCTTACCACATATATTTTGAAAAGTTTACTAACATTTCCTCTAGCTTCACGGCAATGCCAAATCCGCTGCAGCTCAAGCTGGCGTCAAGTCAGTAACCGTCAGTATCAGCCACACTGACGAGCAAGTCGTCGCTATTGCTGTCTCGCATCTATAAGCAGCACCAATTGCATATTGATTTTTTGTCGGTCTTACAAAAATATCGCTTGATTAGGTTGATAGCGAAAGTCGGGAGTTTTAGCCGGCGTTTTTGTTACATTTTTGGGGCAAGGGGGAATCCGTTTTATTCTTATCTTGTCGTTTGTTTTCTTTGCTCTAGACCACATACCTGTTTACTACGCTATACATCTTCTTTTCCTATGGTACTTTTTCTTCTTGTCTTTCATCTACCTTATTTCCGCGTTAGGTGTTGGTTTGCTTGCTCTTACCATGCAACATTGTTGGTAAATAGATTCGGATCGCAAGATGGGCTTTGACCCTGATGGTGGAGCGGTCGGTAGTGGAATAATAGACTTTATATTTCGGTTATTTGACTGTTGGTGACACTCCTAACGTGAGATATCTCTATGGAGTACTTTGACTCCTAACCATCCTACCTTGGTATTACTACCTATCCATGTAGTCTCAATGTCCAGTATCTTGGCTCAATACGACATATTACATGTGGTATAGCACTTCAGCCCTTTCAGCTTGTAGTGACTTGGGCTATGTGTAGAGTGGTCTCTACGACCTACAGCCGTCCTTGGAGATATTCTGTATCTTTGTTAGACCGTGATTCCTATCTCTCGAAAGGGGTAGTACTGAGCAGTGTTTAGTGACTGACCTGAAGTCACCCGCCATCCATATGTTTGGACATGCCTTTTGCTCCAACCTGGTCCAGAAGACGCGTCGACTGCGCTTGCCGTGGACATTGCTGCCGATGACCTTGGAGGTGGATTGTGAACTACTTCGGCGTTCCATAGGAGAGTACAATGTAGTAGTAATCCTCTCACCCGGAAGCACGACTCGAAGTCCTTCGAACCTTTACCTTCCAAGCTCCAGATAAATCCCCCCTTTCAAACCTGACCAGCAGGCAACCTCGCATCCGGATCACTCGACTTTGAAACCGGATATCTCGGACACGTATTCTCCGACGCACACCTCCACCTACCAAAAATCCGATCAAACACCGGCCGAATAACCGTACTATTCGCAATAAAGATCGCAATACCCACCTGACAAACACAAAACAGCTCCGGCGCCACCATATCAAACGCAATATCCGTCTGCAACTTCGCCAACGCCACAGCCCTTAATACACCCGCGCCAATCGTTCTATACATCACCCATACCATTAGCCACACTTCCACCTCCGCACACTTGATATAGGAACACTTACATCAATCCGAGCGCAAACAGAAACACCAACGCAATTTTATTTGCCCGTGGCACCTGGAGGCGTATAATCACAGGTAATGGCAACACCACGATAAGCGCATCAAGCACGATATCTGCACAGTTTGTCGCGAAGATCGCGCGGTTGGTGTCGCTGCAGACGGCGCCGGGGGTAAGGGGGTTCCAGAGGGCGGAGACGGGGCGGCAGGTGGCGAAGATTACGATTATGGCGGCGGTGGTCCAGAAGATGGCGAGGAGGAGGCTGAGGAGGGCGAGTTGTTTGTAGGGGGGCATGAAGAATATGCGGGAGAGGGTTAGGCAGATCTGGGTGGCTTGGTTAGTGGGTAGGTGTGTTTGAGGAGGGTATTGGGATGGTAGGAGTTTGGTTACGTCGGTTTGAAGGTGGTGATGGGTGTTGTGGTTCAGGGGACGGGGGGAAGAGAGGTAAGCTTACGCTGCATTTGACGAGGCCTAGGGAGAGGGTGAAGAGGGTGTTTAGTGGGATGGAGAACTATAGTCATCTTAGTTTGTAGGCCCGAAGACGAAAGTGATATTAACCTTTATGAGGGTAATGATCATATGAGGCGGTATGTCAACATCATGATGGCCAAGTCCTGCTGCAATCACGACTTCCGAGCAGTTAGTACCTCTGTATCCCTATTATATTGAAGAGCACTCACGGTAGAATATGTTGACAAGGAGTGCATAATAAAATATCTAATCGACGTTAGTCGTAAAAGGTACAGTGTATAAGTGCCAGTTTAGTATATTTACCAGAGCAGCCAAAACCAGCCAATCCTCAGCATATATACATGTGTTCCTAACTTTTCGAGAATACATTCTCAGTACCATCCAAATCGTACAGAGAACTGCGAATATGGAACCACATATTAGCAGTGACTTGCCCCCAGAAGAAGGAGGTAGCGTTGCCATAGTGACTGGCGAATTGTTCGAAATAGGAGCATCGCGTATGCTGAGACTACCCATACCGCTCGTCACTGGGACATCTATTCGATTATAAGGATGATACAAGCCCAGCGATGAGCTCAAAGAAGCTCGACAACAATGATCGTGAACGGAATCATCCAGAGTATTCTGGTAAACTGGACTGCGTAGGGGAAAGACGATCTCCGCATTGCGCGGTTCTGGCAAGGTTAAACCAGTACCACGGGAGTGCGGCGAACGGGATTGTCGTAGTATTTAAACAGTCTTCCGATACATTATGGGGCGTAACTTCGAGGGCTTTCTCTCATGTTGCATCAAAGTCCAGCCTTGCGGAGTAACTGCAGCCGTTGAACTGGGGTAAAAGCAGGCATGTTATTTCAAGATAGTTGGATTGGGAGGAATCAGAACAGAAGTGTTTCTTCTGCGCCGCACAGTAATGCAAAGATTCCGCATTTTGGATGATGGCATGGTTCGTTCCGGTACACGGGAGCTGGTAACGGCATCTAGGATGGAGGCTGAATACGAGATGTTGATCTTGTTAAGGGTTCTTCCCTCCGACGGGCACAGTATTTGACATTGAGTTGATATGTTTGCCTCCTATAAGATATATTAGGCTGAATTATGCGTAAAGGGGTTTCGACCATTGGCCAATCTGACGTCGACCAAACGTATGCCTTGTTCTCATCTCCACAAGTCGCCAGATCTGGATTGACGTGAAGTGCCATGATATATGCGCTGAGGAGATGAGCTCGGCAATACTTTCAGACACAAGGTTTGCAGACACTTGTGGAAGGGTCAAGAGGGCCTTTGAAAACCAGAAATGTACACGAGTCGTGTGTTGAAGAGGAAAGTCATCAATCTAACAGACGTTCGAGAAAACTTCCATGGTAACCTATGGGCAATCATATCGCTCACCCATGCTGATTGTCTTCTCCTTCGCTTCGAGAGAAGGGCTTTGTGTAACCCTTCTGCTCCAGGACGGGCCGTGTTCCCGATCAATCATTTTGATAAGAGCGGTATTTAGCTTTAAATACGGCAGCAATTAGAAGATAGCACATCGAGAAGGCTAATTCTAGGGAGCGCCAGCACTTTTGCTAGGGAGCGCCAGCACTTTTGCTACTTGGCGCCAGAGCTATACCAGATCCGTAATATTATAGCGCCCTAAGCTAGAATAAGTAAGACGCCCCGCCCTAACCCTACAACCTAACCTAATATAGTAATACTTTCACAAAATCTATTCACTAGCGTCAAACATCTAACTTCACCTCATTATATTATTTCAAGTCCTCAAGTCTTTAAGTCCTCACCACCACATCTTTAACTACCTACTACTATAATCCTACTAACAAACTATAGACTACGAACTAATCCAAAAACATCCTACAAATATCTACTTTAATACTTAGGAAGAGGCGTAAGAATTAATTCATAATCATACACAGATACACGGCTATAGTATAAAACGCAAATCAAAATTACCTTCCAACGTTACTAACGCTAAAGTACGAAATATTTATATAAAATATAATAAAGAGGAGGTACTTATGTCGTAATCTTAAGGAATTTAAACTATTAAAACTATAAAAGATAGTTATTCCTTTAAAATTATAATTCGTAAGACTCTAAATTAACTTATATAACCTTATCTCGCATATTAAAAGCCATAGGAATTAATTATTAAAAATGATTATATATACCCTCTAATTGCTACTTCTACTATTGCTAGTTATTACTAATATAATATAAATATTAATAACCTGCGTAAAGAGATTAATTCTCTCTATAAATTAAATACTAAGCTATAGTAGATTCTCTCTAAAATTAAGGATAAATTTCCTAGCGTTAACCTTAAGATAAAGAATATCTATAATGCTAATTAGGCTAATTGAATTAAACGATTAGTAGGCCGTACACTATTAGAAGCGCTTCTTAATAAGCTATAATAATATAATAAAATTATCTTATTATTCTATCTAGACTCTAAGAATCGTTTAAAGAGCCTCTTTATTACTACAAAAGATTAAATTGCCCTTTATTACGCTCATCTAGACGTCCTACTATTTAATGCAATATACTAAACTAACTATTATAAAATGCCACTTCTCTATATTAGTGCTTTAAATTCTATATATAGATTCTTCTTAGTAGCGTTTTGTTTTATAATAGGTAAAGATAAAGGAGAATATTAATAGGCATTAGAAATATTTAACGAGTTATTACAAGATAGACAAAATATAAAGCTTCTAAACGTTATTCTTACTAATAGCTATTAAGCGCTAAAGAACGCGCTAAAGACTACTATTCCTATTTAGTAACTAGTCTATTAATACCACTATAATAAGAATATTAAATTAAAGGTTAAAGAGATATAGTAAACTATAGATTATATATTAAGTCAAGATGCTCAAAATAATGCTTAGAAGCTTTAGGATTTAGCAATTTTAATATAGCAAGAGGTTAGCCAAATTTAGCTCTTCTAATAGTCATTTTACTAATAATTTTGCAGATAATCAACGCCCCTACTAAGTAAGCTCTAGATACTACCTAAAATACCCTTAAAACCTAATTCACTAACGCTAAGGGCCTTTAATTTATTAAATACCTTTAAGATATCTAGATACTATATAAATAAGAACTATGCTATGCTTTTACGCATCTTTTTAAACATTTTAATGTTATAATAACATCGCCATTAGAAGGACTTTACAAAGCTCTAAAGGAATAAATTACTTTAAATAACGACTTACTTAAAGTAGTTAATTTAATACTACTTTATATCTGCAATATAGTTAAGAAGTTACGTAAATAAGTAAAGAAGGATACTAATCGTAAGAATCCTATCTTAAAAGGTAAGCATCTTCCTATTCTTTACTCTTCATTTATCTACTACGTTAGCTTACATGTATTAAAAATAGTAGCAAAGCAATATAAGAAGTTTAAAAGCAAAGAATCTAGTAAAATACTACTATTAGAATGCTTAAATACCTTTACTAAGACCTTTAGATTACTCTATAGCTATACTATTAAATAGCACCTCTTTTATAATAATAAATAACAAATCTAGAAGCAAGATATTAATACGCATTAGTACTATGATTAAATTAAGTCTAGAGTCGCAAAAGAAGAACATCTCAAAGATCTAAAGCTTCCTATTAGTCTAGATCTACCTCTACTAGCTCTACTAGCACGGATTTTACTTCCTTAATATATATTAAGTAGTAGACGTCCTTTAGGATCTTAGCCTTATTCTTAGCCTAATAGACGTCTAACGGCCCCTTTAGGTTAAATCCTCTCTATAAATGAGATTCCTATGCTAGCATCTTACGATATTACTAATACTATAGTGTTAGCATAATCTACAAAGTAAGAGACATTATAGATATCTTAGGCTAAGAAGCAAGTAATTAATGCTTAACGATAAGCTTAGGATATTATAGAAGGACGTTAACGAATAAAGAATATTATACGTAAATTAGATACTACAATAGCTTAATACAATAAGATACACGCCAAATGGCGTAAACGCTATAGAAACTACTAACGCCGTAATAATTAACTTAAAGAACTTAATTCTAAAGAAGAATAAGAAGCTTACAATACTCTAGAACTCTTATAGTAAGAATATCTTAATCTTTAAGAATATAATAGCTAAATGCTACTATAAGAGCTTAATTAGTTTAATATTATACCTCTTAAAGATCCCTCTACTAAAAAGAATACTACTAACACGCCTAAAGTTATAGAACTATCCTTAAATTCTAGTAGCTTAAGCAGCTCTAAAGATAAAGATTTAGCACTTAAACGCTACTATATAAACCGTATAAGCCCTCTATCTAATAGAGCGCTTTAAGAGAAGGTTAATTAATAAGAAGATAAGATTAAGAGATTATAATAGGTATTAGCTACTATAGAAGTAGTATCTTTAGCTTTAGTAGCTACTCTAGCTTTAATTCCTACACCTATAGTTACTACAACTAAGATTACTTTATAATCTAGCGTTACTACTACTTTAACTACTATAATACTAGTTCCTTCTCTAAAGAAGTAAAGAAGACCTATTAAATCTAAGAATAAGGTATAATTAGAGCTAAAAGATATAAAGAAGCCATAGAAATAACCTTCCTTTAGACCTACAGGTTAGCAAACATAGAAATACTAAAAATAGGGTTAAGATAGGATATAGAATAGCTATAGAAGGATATAAAAATAATAATAGGATATAGAAAAGATAGATCTCTTTATAAGCGTATTTTAGGTATAAAATCGCTATTATAGGAGTTAATCTTCTAAACTAGTCCTATAGGCTTTATCTATAGTAAAAGCTTTAATATTTTATACTTCTTCTAAACCTGCTTTTTGACTAATAGACTAATACTAATATTTCTATATTTATTTCCTATTTAGGCATAGCCTAGAGCGCCATATTAGTTTAGCGCCAAGTAGCAAAAATGCTAGCGCCAAGTAGCAAAAGTGCTAGCGCTCCCTAGAATTAGCCCATCGAGAACTCAGGCGGAATTGATATCGTCTTTCCGCGGCCGTAACACTGGCAGAGACTCTCAGTATCTTGACTTCCACAATTCAGGTAAAATCGTAGACGTAGATCCAGTAACCCAATTAGTGGTTACAGCGCCGCTGAAACCTGACAGAAAACCTGCAGTTGTTGATATCAGTTATAACAAGGTGACGTAAATCACTCAGCAAAATCGACATATTTCATTCTGATCTTATACTTGATACTATCAGCTAGATATAGACACAGCCAAGTTGATATTTCATTGTTCCAAAAAGGACATAATCGACATCTCAGCATAACGTTCAACAAATAAATCCAAAGGTCACCTCATCTTTCCATTTCAACAGTCCCCATCATCGTGGTACAGAGTCATAAGGTGGAGCAATATAGCTCTCGTTCCTCATCGCGCTTCAATGCCAGGAAAGCTCATGAGATGGCGCATATTCAATTTAAACTCAAAGATCCCCTTTTCGCTCCCCGCCCAAAATGTCTGGCCATCTGGACTGATCACCAAGCCTGCAGACATGATACCAGACGCTTCTTCGCCATCTGCCCGGTGGTTGACCGCAGATAGCCGGAGCAAGTGCTGGTCCTGGCTCGTTAGACGATATCTCTCACGCAGCCGCGCTTCTCGCTCGCGGGCTCGTTGTACTCTTCGGTTGTCTCCCAGCCCAAGCTCTTCGTCTTCACGTCGCGTGCGTCGAAGCCGCTCGTTTATATCAACTGGCAGCGCATTCGGCCAGCGATCGCCAGACAGGCGCGCAGCTCGTGTTTGACTGCGACTGCTATTCTCAGTTGGCAGCAATTCGGCGCGCAGTTCCGCCCAGGAGCGACCGCTTGTCGAGGCCGGCTGGCCATCGTCTGTAGAGATGACGATGGAGGATTGCCGGCGTGGGAGGGAGTGTGGGTGGAAGCGTTCGCTGTCACCACGGTGCCTACGAAGTGCGATATTCAGCGCGTCGCGGACGTCTTCGCGCTCGCGGGTGCCGGATTCACTGGCTTCGAGTTCAGAGCGCCGGTACCGAATGCTGCGAGGAGGAGCAGTAGTTGTGCCAGCGGTCGTGGAGTCGGAAGAATGGGTGGCGGTGCGCAAGACTTCGAGTATCATGCGTTCATCAAAATCAAGACCTTCGATAGCAGCCTCAGCATCTGCGCTGTCGGGAGATATGGAGTCGGCGTTGCGGAGGAGGCGGACGACGCGTCGCCGCGAACCGGATCTGGATGATCGATCTTCTGAATGGGGAGTGGCTTCAACAACAACGCTTTCTCTGTTTTGGCGAAGGCGTCGTATAAACTGAGCTGCTCCCGATGCGGGATCGTAGTCCGAAGGTCGAATAGTTGCAGGCTCTGTTCCCTTTCCTCTTTCCACCTTGATTTCGCTTGTGTTTGCGGCATCTGGGCGGAGATGGAGGACTTGTCTAGAATTCAGTAAATAGCGCAAGTCTGCGACGCAGATTCGGTCCCTTCCTTCGGTCCATATAAGCAGTTCCCATGGATTGGGACAGAAGTGTAAAGTTCTTATCGATCCTGGGCCTGGGTCGGAGTCTGGCCTCGTCGATGATACGACGGTAATTAGTGCATCCTCTCCGCTTGCTCCTGCTCGTATCTTGTTCATGTCAAGAATACTTACGTAACCATTTTCTGATGCTACCGCACAGAGCGCACTAGATGATGACCACGCAGTCGAGAAATAGCCACTGATGCCTGATCGTCGTGGAACATGAAGTTTGGCAATGTTCAAGAGAACCCATCTACAATGACTTGAAGCATAATTGGCCGTAGATATTTTTGACTCATATGGATCTAGCATAATCTTTTCAAAGAAGTACGCCTGTTGATGATCGCCAACTGCCACCAGAGTCTCGCCATCCGGAGATATCGTCGCATGATTGACTGGAAATTCCACGTCCAAACATGCCGTTTCTATGCCTTCTGAGAGGGATAATACCCGCACTGTGTGGTCGTTGTTTGTTAATACCGCCACCACATCATCCTGGATGCGGGCTTTCGGATTCCCTTTTATTTTATATATGTTGATAGAGTTGATGATAGATGATCCTACACTATCCAGTCGAACTGTAGCTGGCCGAGTGCGATCTGTCCGACGGTCAAAGTCGATAGGGAGCTGTTCATCAACATCGGCAGCATCAGAAGTATGCGCGTTGATATTGATGATGGCAATGAGACCGCCATCCTCTCCGCCTACACATATCCACCCGTAGCCAGAAGCGGAGCATCGGGGAGTAAAGGCAAGTTCGGGAGAAAAGTCGATAACTTTGGCAAGATCTACAATTAAGGAGACTTTATTTGTGTTGAGATCGAGGCGCAGGATTTTTGTATGAGAAACGTAATTTATGATGTTTGGCTCATCGGAGCTTATTAGATTTCGAAGTTGCCAATGTCTACATGGCAAAATATTAGAGTTAACTCTTGCTTTAAAGAATGGAGGAGTGTATTTGGTAGAACGCACTTTATAAGGATTTTGGCAGGAAAGAATCGGCGGGTTGGAAGAACGATAGTTGTTGTCTCGTAGGGACTAAATTGTTAGTTTCTGACTTGAAGACTTGTGCAACGGAGTAACGTGGGACATACTGAGACGTAAAAGAGTCGTCGTAGGCCATGGTCTTGACAAAGGCCGCGCAAGGCGCATAGTGGCTAAGTAAGCAGCCCAAACGTCATGAACTCGGACCTGATTGGTGAGAGTGGGCTTTGAAATGTAAAGGAGAAGAATGAGTGAGGACTATTGAAGTGATACAGGATGTAGAGGATGATGTTCGGTGAGTAGAGTATAGAGTGTCGTCTAAGCGTTGAGGCGGCTGCGGGGAGAACTGTTGAAGAGTCTTGGTGGCGACCTTGGGATGCACTTTACAGAGGCACATCCTTGACAATCATCACAACTACATCATTCACCATCATACAGTGATGTCAATCCCCAACTCCAACACACGCTTTGATAGGTATCACTCACGAGTAGAAGAGCGGATGAGTCTAGAGACATACAGTTGATGTAGGCATACATAGTACGCTGGCTTCTTCCCTTCCATCCAGATTCCACGTCGCGTGTGAGCTCGAGAGCACAAGAGCATGAAGGTAACCATCTTTTGTTTGCTTTACACGCCTCATTCTTCTTCTTCGTCCCTATTCATCCGAAGTGAAGTAGCACGATTGAACCCAGAGTCGATTGGGAAGTTTGCTTGTTTCTAGATCTCTTATATGACGTCCCAGTGCTGGCCACCAAGACTACCTGCTCAACTACACTTTCTTCCGAGATCACCATCATATCACATCAAGAAAGAACGATACTTAGGATAAACACGCCATTGCAACTACTGTTGTATCATTACTGGGTGCAGACCCACTATATAAAGGCCCATCTGGAGACTTCATCAGTCACAATCCTAAGCACTATAGGCGAGCTTACGCATTAAGGGACCATGCGCAATAGAAGCTTGTTAGACCTTGATGATTTATCTACTTCGATGGGGACATAGCATCATCTATTCATGAGGATTGATGATAGCAACCACCGTCGATTAGAAGCATACATCACAACGATAGATGAGAGGTGTGCCGCAGATGGCGTTCAGATACTAACATCATCGAACTTCATGGAAATATAGCATGTTCTGTCGGAAAGAATAAGATGGCTACCATTGACGTCAATGGAAAGTTGGGGGTTGGGAGTGAGAATCAGTCACCATAACAATAAGTAAATCGGAGATGCTAGGGAACAGGTGGTCTTTGATGCTCCGAGTTGTCGAGTACGATGGGGATTCTGACATCTTCTATTCAAAGGGGTTGATGGTTGCCATCGATGTTGATGGCACGCATTCATTACAAGGATATACCGGAGGTTTAACGTTCGAGGACTTTGAATTGATACCTCATCAACGCGGTTCCGTATCACAAATCATCAAACTCGATGGGACTTACAGCCTGTTCTATTCAAAGGGATCGATGGCTATCATTGACGCTGATGGGAGTTGGGAGTTGGGAGTGAGCTATTTACCACACAATAAGTGGATCAGAGATGTCTTATAGAGCAGGTGGTTTTTGATGTTCTGAGTTGATCGACTACGATGGTAAAAATAGCATCATTTATTTGAAAGGATCGATAGTAGAGTAGCCATCGCCGTTGATGGGAGTTGGTTTACCACAAAAACAGGTAGATTGAAACCCTGCCACAAACCTTTGGTGTTGAATGTCCTCAGATGATCGGATACTACGGGATATACGGCATTTTCTATCTAAAAGGGGAGATGGTAGCCATCGCAGTTGATGGGAGTTAATCACGAGAACATTTTGGGACATCACCGGAGAAACTTCATATGAAACATGTCATTATCATTACATTAGCAGTGATCATTAGGATGGACCAACTATGCGTGCCCTTCCAGAAAAACAGCAACAGGGAAACCTTTGAAACGAGAGAGAATAATAGAAGAGAAACTCAATCAATAGCCTCGACAAGCGCCCTTAGTTCGCTTTCGAATAGACCCGATTGATCCGGAATCATACAGCGTTCTACAGGAAATATGTTAGCATCAGATGAACATGGATAAGACTCAATGAAAGACAAGATGTCAGAAAGGAGAGAAGTAGTGCTAGGGATCAAACCACCTTCAGGAGAATAAGTCAGGTTAGTAGGAGGAAGCGGAAGTCGAAGTTCCATGCTTTCCACAAAGAACAGCTTTGGAGCCGCAGGAGCAATGGCCTTGGAAATGGAAGAAATCGGCTGGTGATCGCTCGATGGCTGCTGTGATAGCGCGGGCGTTTGGGTACCGGTGTTGACAGTGTTACGTGCCAAGATGCCAGAACTTGCCTCGCTGCCAGGAGAAATAGATGTATTGGAATTGCGAGCGACAGTTCGAAGGCCAGAAGGTTGCTTTGGAGCATACTTGTTGACTTCGCTCATCTTGCGCTCGTAAGACTCGAGTTGATGCGTCGACATTCTGGATCGAGCTCCATCTGTGGGGGTTTGTCCAGTGGGCTGGAAAGGAGAAAGGGGTTGCTGAGAGAATGGTTGGGTGGTCTGTATTCGCTGAGATGATGGCGTGGCGGATGATGGAGAAGCTGGCTGAGATGCGATAGGTTCTCCGCCTTTATTACCAGGGGTTTTGGGTTTGAGAGCAGACTTTGGCGCTTCAGTAGACACATTGGAATACTTTGGAGGCGTATTTGGCCCAGGAGATGCGGCATTATCGACCTTATCATTGGTCCAATTGACGGATCGCGAGGGTGGAGGAACGTATTGAGAGAGCCCAAATTGTGGTAGATCGCCGAAGACATTGCCGTTGGCATGAGATAGGCAAAATGGGTTGTTAAGTGCTGTTGGCCGTTCGAGTAATGAAGGGCTATATGGTACGGAGGAATCCTCCTCTTCCTCTTCTTCTGAAGAATCAGGATAGATGAGTTCGTAGGTACGACCTACTCTAGGAGGAGACATTGTTGCTGGTGGAGGAGATGGAGGAGGAGATGGAGAAGTGTTGACTTCTGGTTCGGGCACCGTGTATGTTGCCCCCACTTGTAATTTACGTTTGAGGCTGTTGTTACCTACACTAGGTGACAATTCAGGCTCAAAGGCCTCAGTGTCGACCTGATGCTGCCTATTCCGGTATTTCGACCACATGCTCTTGGCTGCAGAAGTAATTACTTTCCCAATGCGGGAGGAGAGAGGTGTGGATGCGGGAGGAATGTTTGCCAATTTTGGCGGCGTTGATGGAGGAGGAGGTGCTGCCAGTTTTGGCGGTGAAGAGTAGCTAGAGGGTGTTGCCAATTTTGGCGCTGAAGAATAGCTGGAGGGTGTTGCCAATTTTTTTGGCGTTGAAGAGTGACTGGTAGGTGTTGCCAGTTTTGGCTCTGGCGGGCTTATTTTCACGCGCTTTACTCTAGTAAGAGAAGGGCTTTCATCCTCATCTTCTAATTGAGATGCTGCCTTACGACGTCGCGCTTCTCGCTTGAAGACAAGATCAGGCGGAGTGCCAACGTTATTATTGAGGACTGGTTGGCCAAGCGCAGCCGCTCTAGCACGCGTAAGACGAGGCATTGTTGTAGTGTTGTGAGAGAGGTATTGTGGGAATTAGGTAGGCAAACTGCGAGAATGGGAGATCGGGAGATTGGAAAATTGGGAATTGGAGTTTGGAGTTTGGAGTTTGGAGTTTGGAGTTTGGAGTTTGGAGTTTGAGAGGATGGAAAGTGTTGTTGTTGTTGTTGGGAGTAAGGAAGCGATGGGAGTAACAAAGTCGTGCGCAGAAAAGTGAGGTTAGCTTGGTGATCTTGAAAGTGACTTAGCGCGCCACGCGCGTGGTGAACCACATCAGCCCTATGGACAGCGCTAAACCAATTTGGGCGATAGCAACGCTCGACTTCTCTACGCCGCGATTGGCCACAGGCCCGGATTTATTCCATCCAAAAGCTTGAAAGCGCAAACTATCACTATGTCTCTTTCATGCTGTTAAAATGTTCCTATCTTCGAATCTACCATGAACCATCACGTGCGGTGGAAAATGGAACAGTCTATTCACACGAAACGTTGTAGCAAACATTGCAGTTGATGGTCAATTTATGTACATGATGGTTGTTCATTGACAAGGAAACAAAAAAATCAGAAATACGGATAAGGTCACAAAGATTTGCTCCATACAGTAAGGGATACAAAATCAATGGCTCGCTCCCATCAGCTAATATGTTTCCATCGTACTATTAAAAGAAAACATACTTTGATTCCCAACAGATTCGATGGGGACTTGAGTCATTTACGCATTTCATGGGAAACGCAGCACCGAGTTGTGTAGACAACCTTATATACTCAATAGGAGCATATCAGTCGGTTTACCGCCTAGTCGAGTGGTTTCCTGGAATAGATCTTGTATACATTAGTACCTAAAGCTTGTCGCATAAAGCCGCCCCATGCTCGTCAAGCAGAGAAGAAGCAAGCTAGTGTCTGTGATCTATTCGAGGATGAGTCTGGCAAAGCAAGCAACGAGAACGGTAAAAATGAGGATAAAAAACAAGGTAACGACGAGTATTGAAAAGTTGAGGATGAGGAGTTGTTGAACAATGAGTGCTGCAACTTGACATCACGTCCCAGCTTTAGGGAAATGGTGGCGTTTTGAGTCGCCATTTTGGTCAGCGATCGAGTGGGAGAAAATTACTCGAAAATAAAATAGCCGGCTGGATTGAAACTCGATCCAAATATGCAATTGACAACTATAATCTCTAATAGCAAATGTATTGATCTGAAGCGATACGCCTTGCAGCCTAATCGTGACATCCCAATCGCGACATCCCAGCACTTCCTCCACCACCAACTAACTTCTCAGTTCATCCACCACAAAACAAAATTACTTCATCAACCACACGAATCCCCTCATCCTCATCGACACCACAAACCCAACTACGAAAATGTCAGAACCAGGCCCAGAATCAATACCAACCTCCATCTCCAGCCAAAGCAATCGCCCTCTCAAAAAACGCGCCCTCACACCCGTCTCCCATCACGCCTCCCAAGTCGACGCTCTCTTTGCACGACCCGACCGGCCCGTCGCACTCCCAACCACATCCTCCAAATCACTCGCCCTACCACCCGAGATCGTCACCAATGTCGCTGGTTCCAGCGCCGGTGCAGGGTCCGGCGAATTCCATGTATACAAAGCGAGTCGGCGGCGCGAACTGGAGCGCGTGAGGGGCATGGAGGAGGAGACGAAGAAGGAGGTAGAGGACGCGGAATGGGAAAAGGAGCAGGAGGAACGTCGAAAACGGGATGAGGCGAAGACGGGGAGAAATAAAAAGCGGAGGGAGAAGAAGAAGAATAATGGGAAGAAGGGTGGAAAGGAAGAGGAGAAGAGTGGTGTGAAGTTGACGGTGCCGTCGAATAAGAGAGCGGTGCAATCGGCGACGCCGGAGGTTGAGAGAGATGCTGGTGTTGGTGTTGTTGAAGAGGTGGGGATTATTATTCATGATGATGACTGAGCGCCGAACGGTTTATTTTCAAAGCTTCATGGCCACATATTCATTCGAGAATTGAGGTACTGATGCCTCTTGATTGTTCTGCTGGCTACATACCAAGACATCATGATAACCCTTCAGCGACCAGCTTGTCTTCAAGAGTTGTTTTCACGAGGAATGATATCCATAGTATTGAACAATTCAATCAACAAATATACTTCAATGTGAGAATATATACAATGAAAGCAAACAAAATGTGCTAATCCCATTTTCAGAGCAAGACTAAGCCACACGCTTCGTCGCCGTCTTCGCATACATAATCGAAATACCCATCACGGTGCTCATTCCACCAGAATTGCTCTTCATGCCCGGATGCAAGTTATAGTCATAGTACGCCTTGAGCACCCAGCTCTGGCCCTTGACAAGCTTGCTGACCTTGAGCGGCGAAATCGGCAACTCCTTCACGCCAGCCTTGTTGTCTGCGCAAATACTCATCGCAATAATATGCTGGCTTCCATGCCCATGGCCACCCTTTGGCGCAACGTGCGCTGTCTCGTTCGATACCTTTGGCAGCGGCGCAATGCCACCTGCTTTCCCGATATCTGCTCTTGCCAGCGCCTGCTCGTCCGTGCCGTACGTTGGAGTTGAAGTGCATACAAGCTGTTTGTCAACCTCGAGGTCGAGATGTGTGCCACCGTCGTGCAAGTGGCCGCCAGCACCGAGGACTTCGCCTTCAAAGTTTGTGATCCAGGGGGATGCGGCAAAGTCGAACTTAGCATTGGCGGTGCGGCCGGAGAGTTCGGATGTCATGCATTGGAAGGCATCGAGCCAGACGGGCTTGACTTCGTCAAAGGTGGCAGGGTGGTCATCGACGAAATCGTAGTAGATTGTTAGGTAGGCTGGTTTGGCTTCGTTGTTCATGTTCATAAGGTCGACGATGATGCCGAAGCGATCGGCTGGGTAGATTGGGTATCCGAGGTTGGTAACATTAGCCCAGGGAGGGTTAAAGAAGGTGGTTGTTCGCTCGTTGCCAGAGCTGAAGAATCGTTCTGATGATGAAGGTAGGGAGCCGACAATCAAGTGTGGCGCGCCGATGATGGTACAGGTTGCATCCCATGCACCCTTTCCGATGTTGAACATCACCATATGATGAAGCCACATCATTGTGTTTGTGTTGGCATCGGATCCGTCTGGATATTCGAGACCAGCGTTCATTCCTAGAAGCATGCAATTCTGGCATGGCTTATCCACGGACATGCTTGGTCTGTTCTCGATCATACCCTCGCCTCCAGGAACTCGAGCACCTGGAACTGTATATGGTCCATATCGAACTTTGACGGTCTTTGATCCGGGAATGTGAGGGTTGCGACTCTTTAGTTGCTGGATCTTAGGTGGAAGGACATCTCTGCTGGAAAGACGTGGAATGTCATATGTGACCTTGGTCTTTAGGTTCAATGATTGAGTCCATCCCTCTGGCGCGGAAACGAATTTGGTAGCGCTGGCAACATTTGCTGCAACAGCAAGCGATAGGATAAGCGACTTCATCTTATTTGGACCGAGAAATAGAAAATGAAGGAAAGACTACGGCTAGCTCAAGATCTGACAAGATGTGGAACACGCGAAGAATATATCAAGATTCCATGATTCTATATTAAATGCTGGGGCGCCCTTCAAACGCCCTATAGTAAGCAATAGCAAATTAAATGTCATCGCGAGCTGTCGATCCATACAGATTCTATCGTAAGTAACAATCATCCAGGCTCAAGTACCAATATGCGAGTGGGGAAGCTCGTAAGGTATCAAGCATGAGCCTTCCAACTTCACGTGGGTCGTAAATATCTTAGTGGAAATGACAGGATTTTTGGATATAGCTTCCATACAGTCTTTGATGCGCACTAGGGTTGTTCGGAGAGTGCTATGAAATGAGTGGATGGGTCGACCCATTACAGGGCCAGTCTACGCACGGGTCTAGAACTTTATCTGGGTTAGATTGTCGCCTTACGCTGTGAGGACTGCGTAAGTAATATCGACCATGTATCGTAGGCTGGCATGGTTGCGGCCGAGTTGACAGACGAGCTGCTGGCTTATTCAGAAAAGGTCTGTTGAGCTTGTGCTGATATGCTCGCAATCAAGGTTCAAATAGCCTTGACTGATGTATTCTTACACAATCCTTTAGTCTCGCATGTCTTCCTCGGTGAGGCGGTGTATGTTGGCACAGCTCTGAGCGACTTGCCACATCAAGAAGCGAATATGGGTGCGTTGATTCGATATCGGCGCACAAGCGCAGGCGACAATCCATACGATAGATGCCTTCCACAATGACTCTGAGAAAACTTCGAGCGTGTTTGTTACAAATGAAGATCTTGAAGATTTATTGAGATGGTGGATGCAAGTTGAAGATGGAATGATGTTGTAGATGGTCAAGGGGTATAGTACGTAGAGTACAATAGAATCAATATCAAATAAGCGCTAGTATGTAGGTAGTGGAGGGTTCGTAGATACTTTATAGAGAATACTATAAATTCTATACTCCATGGAGAAAGGGTATACCATAGAGGCTAGCTAAAATATAGATATCTAATATATATAGATATCTAATAGCAATTAAATATCTAGCGTAAATAAAGTCTTACTAATTTTTTAGAGGGTAAGAGTTATAGATCTTTAGCTACGTTTTAAGGATTATAATAAAATTAACAATTTACAAAGGAACTAAGAAGTATCCCTAGAGTATCTATAAAGCTTCTAAGTAAGATTTAAGCCTCTAGATACCTCTTTTAGCCTAGCGCTAAATTTTATTAGATCTACTAGTTAGCCCTTAGATTAGGCTAATTTAGGCTATATACCTTAGGAAATAGGTATATTTTAGTAAGGCATTTATTTTATTACCCTATAGCTTAGGTATCTAACTACTACCTATTAATTAATTAAATCTATTAATCTACTATAATTAAATTACAAGATTAATAATTAACTTTTAATACAAACATAACACTACTATATTAATTCTATTTAATCCTAAGACTATATAAATCATTCCTAACTAAATAAACTTATATTAAGGTAATATTCTAATTAATATAAAGAATATTATTGCTATCTAATCCCTTAGTATAGTAAGTAAGATAGCTATTATTATTTATAGTGTAAGGCAATATATATAATTGCTATATAGTAATAATAGGAATACTAATAAAAATAACGTTATTCTAGTTATAATAATTAGAAGAAAGTATAATAATTAACTATAGATAGCATACTTCTAACTTATTAATCTATATAACTAGATAGTTTATTATAGCATCGTAGTAGATAGTACTATTATTACTAAGGACTAGTATAACTAGGTTAATTAAGAAGAATAATCGCAACGAGTTAGATTCATTAAGCTTATAAACTATAATCTATTAAATATAGCTATAAGACTTAATAGATCTATACTAGTACTTAATAAAGTTTAAGCATATAATAGTAAGGCAATTATCTAACTTAATCCTAGAAGAAGTTAGCTTATATCTAGATTAATAGTTAATTACTACGACTTATAGTAGATAACATCTTAGGCAAAATTATTACTAGGTAAATAGTAGTTATAATAAGCTCTATATACCTACGCTATATATTATAAAGTAAGTTACTTTATAGTTAATTTAATAGTAGAGCTAATAAGTAATTAACATTAACGCCTACCTAAATAGAGATAGCTATATATCTATTTAGAGCTAGTATAGAGTAGATAGCTATATTAATCTATAATACTAACCTAAGTAGATATAGCTATATATTTACCTAAAGAAGACATTAATATTAATACTTATTAGCTACTATACATTAAACTACTTAGAGAATAATAGTAATATATAACTTATAACCTAGAATAAAAAGGATATATCGTAACTACTATCTACTTTATAATAATAAACTAACTAAGATAGTATCTAATAGGAAGTAGAAGTAGTAACTAGGATAAGAAGAGTGTTACGGATCTACTACTATTAATCCTATTGTAACATTATTAGCATTCCTTATTACGTAATGCTAAGGGCTTAGCGCCTAAGGATTATTTAGTATAGCTTATTTATAATTATTCCTTGCTCTCTTTTTTAGATTCTTTATATTAGTTTTCTTAAATTATATTTACTATTAGCTTATACTCTTACGTCTATAAGTCTCTAATATAAAACTAATACCTTATACTATTTAAAAAATAATCCTAATTTTTAGTATATTAAAATCTAAAGATTTAATATATTTACCTATATAAATATAGAATCCTATTTTTAGATCCTAGTAGATCTAACCTATTAGCGTAGTAAATACGTAAACTCTTAATCCTTAATTTTATTAGAAGCTTAGACTTCTAGTATCTAATTAAAGGGCTTAAAGGACCCTAGTTAACTTAGAACTTCTATCTTACTAGACTTATAGGTTAATAATCTTTCTTTACTACTACTACTTCTCTCTACTACTATATCTATAGTAAGACTTTATTTATTTTACTATATTATAATAAGCCTTAAAGATAAACTATAATAAATTAGACTTTCTACTCCTTTTTCTAAATTACTTATTATACCTTTACGACCTATCTATACTTTGTTTTAAGACTTTTTAGCGCTTACGTTTACTACTTATACTTACTTTATATTAAATCCTTATTTGTAACGAGCTGTGGAACTTAGAGCGAGCAGATAATCAGATTGTATTCTAGAATCTACAAACGGGAGAGAGAGAGAAGAAGATTTAGAAGAGCTACAGATCTACGAGGGATGTAAGTCCGCTTAGTAGATTCTTAGGCGCGCTAACCCTCTTAGGTCTAGTACGTAATCTTGCAATAAGATCTCTCTTATAACACTATTATAAAGCCTATAAAGAGGAATTATTATACGACCCCCTCTTTTAGCATAGCTCTCTAGGCTATAGATTACTAATTATAACTACTTTCCTAATCTATTCCATTCTAATCTAGTTTAGTCTAGTCTAGTCTAGTCTAGTTTAGTCTAGTCTAACAAACTTTTAGTAATAAATAATATTTTAATTCTTCTATAGTATAATACTAATCTTACTAGTTATTTAGAGTATCTTAACTTCTAGCCTACTAAGGCAATTATTAAGAAGCATTAATAAACCTTAAGATATCCTTAGAATACTTTAGTTCTTAAGTCCTAGTAGTTTAGTAGTTAGTAATCCTATTAGTATAGAGGAATTAGTAGTATAATTATTTACTTCTTCTAATTAGTAGGAATGCTGTTAGAGTCGTAATTAATACTATCGCTAGTAGGCTCTAGTATTAGTAATATCTAGGTAGGATATAGGCCTAGCTTGCTAGGGTGCTAAGCGTAAAACTTAGTAATAAGCTCTAGCACGTTCTTAGTAGCTGTCTAATTATACTATTTAGCTTTGTTATAACTAGTATACTTAATCTTATATTGTAGCTTCTTATATTAACTAGTAAAGTAGCTATTAATAATAGCGTTAATAGACTATTTATTATCGTTTGTAGTTTCTCTAACGACTACTAGTAGTAGGTTAGCATGCTTAAGTAGCTTAGCGTTATCTATAATATAGTAGAGGACCTAGGCGTAAAAGACATTATATATCTTTATAGAAGAGAAGAAATTAAGTTTGTAAGTAATAGTATTAATTTTCTTAATTATGTAAAAGGAACCTATATTCTTATTATCTAGAGTCTTTAAGGAACGTAAAGTAGGGTAATTTTATATATCTAAGTAAACTTAGTTACCTAGTAATAGGTCTAGAGTTATATAGCAATAATAGTTAGTATATTCTACTTACTAAGCTTAGGCCTAGATTAATTGCTCTATTAAGTAGTTATATATCTTAGTACGACCTTTTTATATTATGTTTACATTAATAGCTTCCTTGTTAGTAGCTATAGAGGTATTTATAGGTTTTAGAAGGTAATATAAAGACTTAAGGCCTAAACAAGAATTAAATTTATTTTAAGCTTTAAAGGGTATAACTCCTATAGTGGCGTTTATAGCGGAATTAACTATAAATTTAGCAAAGAGTAGAAGAGCTACCTAGTTATCTTAATCTTAGTTAATAAACGTACGTAAGAACTGCTTAAGTATAGTAACTAAGATTTCTATTATGCTATTAGTTTTAGGGTAAAATGCTATACTAAGACGAAGTATTATACTTACACGTTTATATAAGCGCTTCTAAAACGTAGAGGTAAATTAGCTACTATAATCTAAAAGAATTGTTAATAGCTAGCTAATAAGCTTCTATACGTAGTTAATAAAGGCTAGTACTATTAAGTCTATAGATAGGTTTAGTAGTAAGATAAAACGTTAGGTCTATATATATTAGTTAATAACTACTATAACGTATTAATAGATTATACCTTAGTATAAATAGCAAAGTAGTAAGATAGTAAAGTTAATAAAGATATCTAACTATGTATACTTAGGGAGAGGGAATTAACGTAGGAAGCCTTATTTCTTTTAGCAAATAGGTTTAGTAAACATGCATTTGTAGCCTTTAATAAAGCTCTTAACGTCCTATAATATTTTAGGCTACTAGTAATCTTCTTATAGGTAGTAGTAAGTTATTACTACTCTGCTATAGCTTATAGCTTTATAGTAGTACATGCTCTATATAGCATAATACTAAAGCTTGCCTTAAGGGATAAAGATCTAGTTATAGTAGAGGATTATCTTATTAGTAGCTACTATATAGTCTTTAAGCTTAATCTACTTTTATTCTAGAGTACTAAAGGGTAAGAAGAGCTAGTAGTTAGTCTTAGCATAGTAAATAGTAATTATTATTTTATTATACTCTGCTACGTTTATAATATCCTATAAGAACTAGTTACTATTAAAATCTAAGGATAGGTTATCTTCTAAGGAATTAAGTAGCTTATCCTTAAGCGTCTTATTATTACTAAGAGACTCTTCTATAGGATTAAGTAGCTTACTTATAAGATTAAAAATATTTAACTTATCCTAAGTAATAGTAGCTAAGTATAGTATTAAGAGGTAGGTAAGTTTAATAAGTAATATAGCTAGCTTTACTACGTATTCTATATTAAATTAGTATAGAAATAGTAAAGGTTAGACTTATTAAGAAACGTAAGGGTTATTATTACTTTATAAAATATTTTATAACTAATAAGTAAGGGTATTTACCTTTCTATTAGCTATACCTAGGTAGTACTTTATCTTAAAGTAAAACTAGGAGAGGAACTTAGCCTATCTAGCTTATTATTAAAAGAGATGTTTTATTATTATAAACGTCTAAAGGTTATAGTAATTAGAGAATACTTAAATAGGGTTAATAAAGCTAAATAGCTCTAGTTTCTACTCTTTAAATATATAAATAATAGCTAGAAGCTCTTTATTATAAATATTATAATTATATTCTACTAGGGTTATCTTCTTTAAGAAATACGTAACTAGGTAAAGTTTCTTATTATTACTTTTTTAAGAAAAGACTATAGCATAAACCTAATCTAAGGCGTCTATCTTTAGCTATATTTCCTTTATATAGTTAAAGTAACGTAATATCTTAGTAGACGTAAAGTCTTACTTTAGCTTCTTAAATGCACGTTTCTCTAGCTTATTAAGGTCTTAAAGAAAGATTACTATAGCATCCTTCTTTATAAGTACTATTAGTAGTGCTATAGTCTTTAAATATTTAAGAATAAATTAGTAGTAGAAGTTAGTAAAGCTAAGGAAAGCTTAAACGTCTTTTACTAAAGAGGGACGTTACTAGTTAACTATACTTTAAACCTTCTTTAGGTTTATCTTAATGCCTTTAATAGTAATAATTAGGCTAAGGTATTTAACCTATTAAGTATTAAATTTATACTTTTAGATATCTAAGTATAATTTTACTTTACTTATTACTTCTAAGACTAGGTAGGTATAGGTAGTATAGCTAGCTTTAGTATTACTAAAGACTAATAAATTATCTATATAGCCTATAATAAAGTTATCTAGGTAATTAATTAGGATATAGTTAAGATAAGCTTAGAAGGTCCCTAAGGCTCTAATAAGGCTAAAGAGCATAACTTTAAATTCGTATAACCTATAATAAGTTAGGAATATAGTTTTATATTTATTGCTAGGTTTAATATAGATATATATAAAGGTAATAATAATATTAAATTTAAAGAAGTATTTTGCGTAATAGATATAGATAAGTATTTCTAGTAGCTATAAAGGGACGTTATAATTCTTTTATATAATCTTATTAAGTCTATAATAATTAATATAAACTTGAATTCTTCTTCCTAGCTTATATATACATAGTATTAGTATAGTATAATACGACTTACTAGCTTAAACTTAATCTTAACTAAGTATCTAATTAACGTATTATTTAATGATAAGGGATTCTTAGTAACCTAGGCTATTATAGTAGCATTTAGGGATTATAGCATTTAGGATAATGTTAATAGAGTAATCCTATTCGCTATAGTATAGTATAAGTTTATTACCTAATTTTAGGTTAAAGACGTCTATATAATAGTAATATTCCTTTAGTAAGTATTTAAGAATCTTATCTTATAAGAGGGGAGGCTTATTATACTTCTCTTACTATTTTTTAAAATCTTTAAGTAAGATTTTGCCTAAGTTAATAGCAACGTCTTTCTTTAGTATAGGATCTAGGTTTAGAGGTTTCTTTTTTTTTTTATCTTTAAAGTCGTTAGGCTAGATTTTGCTAAATTACTAGCCTTATTCTAGTAACTTAATAAAGGTAGTAGTACTAACTATAGTAACGTTTTTAAAGTAAGGGTCTATTAGATTAACTAGGCAGCCCTTACAATCTACTAAGATTAGGTAGCTTACTAGTAAGTAGTATATAAGGTAGTAGTCTAAGTTAAAGTAGATTTACTTCTTGCCTCCTTTAAGGGTAACCTTATAAAGGTTAATCTAAGGGTTGCTAAGGATAAGGTTATAGCTAGTAACGTTTATAATAAAGTAGTAGATTTATTTAATATGCCCTCCTAAATAGATATTAACTATAGTAGCTTTATTAACTTTCGTAATAGCCTTACTATTAGCTAATTATATAATTTAGGAAGCGAAAAGATTAATAGTAGGAATTCTATATTATTTAATAAAGTTAGGGTAAATAATTCTTATTACTCTACTACTAGTATCTATAAGGATATTAATTTTTAAGTAGTAGCCTTATTTTAGAAAGAATATAGTACTAGAGGTAGTCTATTAGTTACTTACTATAGGTATAGTAGCTACTTCTTAAGGATAAAAATTATATGCTATAAAGGTAAGGAATATCTTAATAATAGCTAGTTTAGTATTATTAAATATAATAGGCTCTAGGGATGATGCTTATTAGAGATTACCTTCTAGGTACTAGATAGTCTTATTAACTTTATATTAGATTTATTCTTTAGAGAGAACTAGCTTAGGGTTAGGTTTCTTCTTCTTCTATTACTAATTATACGCTTCTTACTTATTTAGCTCCTTTACGCGTCTCTATAAAGAAGCTTTTAGTTTTCTATATTATTACTATAATTATACTTGTCATAATTATCCTCTATAGTTAGGGACTAAGGAGATTAAGTAGTAATTTAATCGTAGATAGTAGCAAACTTTATAATAATAGTAATAACCTTTAGTTAGATTTTAGTATCTAAAAGGATATCTCTATCTTTACATAGTGCTAAGTTATACTAATAGCTATAGCTCTTCTCTCTATACTTTATATAATAGTTATTAGCCTTTAAGGTATTATAGATGTCTAAAGGGTAGTTAAACTTTAGTTTCTATCTACTATCCTTAGCTACTAGATAATTATTATTATTATAGCTTTATAAATTAGTAAAGAAAACGTATTTAATATAATAAGTAATAGTATATAAGCTCTTAAGGAAGTTAGTAAATGTTTTTAATTCTATAAAGAGTACTCTTTTTATAAACTTTAGGAGTAAAAAAGAATATATTTTAATAATCTTATCTTAATTACTAAGCTTAGCTTCTTATAAGTTCTTTAAGAAATAAGCTAAGAATTATTTAAGCTTCTTAGTAGGCTTTATTATAGCTTCTTAACTTTTAAGCTAGGTTTTAGTAGTAATATAGCTATCTTTAATACTATACTTATAATCTAGATTAGACTATATCTCTACTATAAATAAATATAGGTTAGTTAACTTATAGTTACTCTACTTATTAATAGTACTAAACGCCTAATCCTTTATTACTCCTTAGATAACTTAGATCTTAGAGGCTTCTATAAGATAGACTTATATATTATTATTAAGGTAATCTAATACTTTACCTTTCTAAGTATAGTACTTCTACTTATTCTTTCCTAAGAAGAGTAAAGGCTTATTACTTTATACTTTAAGGAGAAAGGTACTACTAATTAAGTTAAAGTTAGAGAAGGGAGTAGTTTAACGTAAGTCTAGTATCCTTAGAGGTATATTTAAGTTAGGTTAGTCTATATCTTAAGCTAAGAAGGTCTAGCAAAATAGATTATTATTTACTAATTTATTATAATTAAGATAGAGATTAGTTACCTTAGTAGCTAAGAGTTTCTTTTAGAAGGTATTAACCTAAGCTTAAAGGATAGTAGCTTTGTCTACCTTCTCCTATAGAGCTTT
The DNA here is from genome assembly GCA_010405405.1 of Microthyrium microscopicum. Taxonomy (NCBI): domain Eukaryota; kingdom Fungi; phylum Ascomycota; class Dothideomycetes; order Microthyriales; family Microthyriaceae; genus Microthyrium; species Microthyrium microscopicum. The sequence goes on along the minus strand of MU004240.1, from coordinate 1,410,500 downwards.
ATAGTATTTGTTAATCTTATTAATATAAGTAGTAAGTGCTTCCTTAAGTAGATTATTATTATATTATAGTTCTTATACCTTCTAGTAAGTAATTACTACTTCTTTAAGAGTAATAGCATTATCTTAAATCTATGCTTTAAGGTAAGTAATCTGCTTTATATGTTTATTATTAGTTTTAGCTAAGTCCTATATCTCTCCTTAAGCTTCTAAAGCTTCTTCTTAGAGAGTATAGATTAAGTCTATATTATAAGTATTTATATTCTACTTAATTTTAAAGAGGTAGGCTATAGTTTAAGAGGCTAATAATAAGGCATAGAGCTATATAACTAAGTTATTTAGTATAATCTTTTCTTTTAATAGACGTTCTAGGTCTATACCTAATTTAATTAGGTAGTAAGAGTAGTAGTAAAGGTCTAATTACTTTTCTTTATAATAAAGGTATACTCTTACGTCTTTTAGTTTATCGCCTTCTTTATTAAGCATCTTTTATGCTTAAGTAGCTTAGAAGATTAGAGAGTTCTTATTAATAGTTAGAGTAACTAGTTAATTAAGGTCTACTACTATAGAGTAGTAAGATATTAATATAAGTAGTATCCTAAGGCCTTTAGCTTACTAGCGTAGTTTTATTAGCTATTTATATATTCTAGGAGAAAGTCTAGTATTATTATTAGGTTAGAAAGGAGCTAGCAACTAGTTATCTTCTATATTTATTTAGTTTAGTAAAGTTATTTAACTAGTATTTTAAGGGGCGTCTTCTAACGCTTTAGTCTCTTTGCCTTTATAGCCTTATTCTAATAGATAATTATCTTCTAACTTATCTTCATCTTCTAATAACGCTCTTAAGTCTAGTTCTAGTGGTTTTAATAGTCCTAAGATACTCTCTACTAAATCTACTACTTTCTAGGTAGTATCTAGTTATACTATATCCTAAGTGTTAAGTTTACTTTAATACTTAGTACGTATAGCGGAAGGGCAACGTAATGGAGATAAGTAACGTAAGCATACGGGAGATAGGGATAGGCGCTAATTATTAAGCTAAGTATAAGTAATTAAGAATAGTAAGTAAGCCATATAGCTATTAACTTAAGTCTATTAGTTAGGAGCCTTATTAGCTATAGTTATAAATAATAAAGAAGAGTATTAGGAGGGAACGCTTATTTATTTAGCGCGTTTTAATAGTAAGTATGTTAAGTATAATTATAAATATTTAGTAATAATATAGAAAACAAACTTTAGTATTCTATAGAACTAAGGATAAGGGGTAATTAACGCTTAGACTATTAATAGATTAAAGAGTATTAAAGAATCCTAACGCTCTAATTAGATAAAAGGTTAGTAAGGCTAATAAATTTAGTAAATTTACGAAGGATCTTTAACAAGGTCTAAGATTATGCGTATAAGATGTTAATCTATATAGGCGCTTCTTTTGGAAGTAAATTCTAAGGTATACGATATAAGCGTACAAGTAGTTAAACGGTTTATAGATTATGTAACAAGCTATAGAACTTAGAGTAAGTAGATAATTAGATTATATTCTAGAATCTACGAACAAGAGAGAGAGAGAAGAAGATCTAGAAGAGCTATAGATTTACGAGGGATATAAGTCCGCTTAGCAGATCCTTGGGCGCGCTAACCCCCTTAGGTCTAGCGCGTAATCTTGCAACAAGATCTCTCTCACAATACCGCTATAAAGCCTATAAAGAGGAATTATCACATTATTTTACTATAAGAAATACTAGTAAGACCTATAGAACTTATTCTACGTTCTATTTTTATAAGTAATAGTAATTAGGGACTTAGAATACTACTTAGTTTATAATTATGCTACCTTATATTTAGATTAATAATAATAATAATAATGCTATAATAGAATTACTTTATAGCTAAGCTTTATACTATAATTCTTTATACTCTTATTATAGCTTTATAGCTAAGGTACCTCTACTATCTAATATCTTAGAGATTACTAAGAGTAGCTATATTTATAGCTAATTATAATTTTAAAATAAAGGTAAAGAGAAGGTATCCTTTATTAATCCTCTAATTACTACTCTTTAACTAGTAGACTAGGCCTAGATTAAAAAGTTACTATTAAACTACTAGATATTCTTTTACCTTATTACTTACTAATTAATTACTTTAAATAAGAAGAATTAAGTATCCTTAGTATAACTCCTTCGTAAAGAAGTTATTTTCTAAGTCTAAAAAACTATTCCTCTAGATAGTATTATTAAAAGCGTCCTTCTAGACTTTATATTTATACGTTATACTTAAGGTAACTTATATTTAGAAATTATTAAGACTTATAAAGAATTCCTTTATAGCGTTACTATATTACTAGAACTTTAGTTTAAATAGCTATATAGTTATATTAAATTAGCCTAAGTAGCTAATCTCTACGCTTAAGAGACTTATGCCTAACTAAATAATATAATAGATACTTATTAATACTATAAGTAAGGTATTAAAGATATAACTAATAAACTTAATAATGCTATAGTTATAGCTAATAAAGTATATATAAAAGTAAATTAACTTTACTAATAATTTAACTATGTAATTAAAGCTAATCATAAAGATAATAAATACGTTCTTTACTTAGAGAATATCTATAATATAAATTAATAGAAACTTAATAAAGTACTTAATAATATTAAATAACTACGTACTTCTTATATTAAGAAGTATAATAAGATTATAGCCCTTTATCTTTAGAATAAAGATCTTAAGGACTAGCTTAGTTAGTTTATATATAAGTCTAAAGAGAATATCTACTAACTTAACTCTAATAATAAGTAAGTAATACCTCCTCCTTATTAATAAGTTTCTTATATTTAAACTAATAGCTTAACCTTAGTAATATCTAGATTTTTAGTTAGTAGTAAAAGTAAGAAATATAAATAGAGCAATCTAAGTAAATACTCTAGTTATAACTCTAAGTAATATCTTGCGTAGAAGCTTCGTATTAAAGACTATTTTTATAATAAGTAAGCCTCTTTCTTTATAGAACTAGATATTACTATTTAGGTATATAGTAAGACTCTTAATATTATTCTTAGGTTTATTAAGAACTATACGTAATATAAATTATTAAACTTATACTTTAATATAATAGAGTTCTAGGAAGACCTAGATTAATATACTTAAAAGTATAATACTTATAAAAACGCTATTACCTAATTATAAAATTCCTTAAACTAAATAAAGAAGACTAAGAAGCTTACTCTATATATTACTAAGTTTAATAACAAAATTACTAACGCTAGCCTTATAGAAGTAAATAAGGTTACTTATCTTAAATATATAATTATTAAAGAAATTATATAATGCTTATTTCTTTCTAAGGCTATTACTATTACTAAATATATTAATAAGTTATAAGTTATTAACTAAAACCTTAAACGTAAAACTAATAACGAGAATAAGCTATCTAATAATTAGAATAATAATAATAATAACTAAACTAATAATTAAATTAACTATATATTACGCTATAAAGTTACTCTATACTAACGTCTAATATAAGACTATTACTATACTTAATATAGTAAATAAGGTTATAATTATAAAGATAAGAACTTAAAGTATAAAAGTAAGCTAGCTCTTTCTAATTCTAATATTTCTATTAAGCTTACTAGTATTTATCTATAGTAAGATAATACCTAGCTATAAAACCTAACTTTATAGTATAATTACTTATTAATATATAATAATTATTACTACTAGGATTAGGGAAACTAGACGCTTTTTTATAACGTTGCGTAGAGGAGCTAAATAAAATAAAAGCGTATAATAAACGATAAAAATATTAAATAGAGGCTATTATTAACTACTTAAGTAACTCTAAGACTAAAAGTAACTCTATAGGTATAGCTATTATTTATATATTAGTAGCTTACGTCTTTATTAACTAATTACTAAAATATTCTATTCTAAAGATAAGCTAATAGTAAAGTATCGTTAGTAATATCTTTATTAATAATAACGCGTATACTAAAATAAAAGTCTTAATTAATATAAGTAGTAGTACTTTTAGTATTATTAATCTCTATTACTTTAAAATCTATAGTATTCTATTAGTAGAAATAACTAAACTCTACTATACTAAAATAGCTAATAGCTATACTATTATAAAGATAACCTATATAGTAACCATTATATTACGTATTAGTATCTACTTTAAGTAGATTCTTTGCTTTATAATAAAAGTTACTAATTATAATATAATCCTTAGCGACTTATAGGTAAATAAATATAAAGTTATACTTTAGGGGGGCTAATATATATTAGGCTTTTACTTTAAGCATTATATAAAGTACTATATAGCTTCCTATTACCTAATTACTATTAATTATAAAGGTTAAGTAGTTATAAATAAATAATAAAAAAACACTCCTAATATCTATATAGTATTACTATAAGTCTTTATAGCTATAATATAGCGTAAAAATTACTACTTTATAGCTCTTTACTAAAAAGACTTTAACGCCTTAGAAAAGGAAGAAGACCCTAACCCTATTCCTTAGTAGAACATTACTAGCATTATTATAATCTCTATTAAAAACTATACTAAATAGCGTAAAAAGCTTAACTATAACTTACTAACGCGAGAAGAATTACTAAAATTAATACTATTAGAATTTTATTACTATATTCCTTTATTTAACCCTTACTAAGCTAATAAGCTATTACTATATTAACTAGGTTTTAACTATGCTATTACTACTAACCTAAATATAAAAGTACCTATATATAAATCTTATAATATGTTTTATTAATAAGTATAGATTATTAAGGAATATATTAAGAATATGCTTAGAAAAGGCTTTATTTACTTAAGTACCTTCTACTACGTTATACCTATATTATATATTAGTAAACTAGGCAGTAGTATTTATATTTACGTTAACTACTATAGACTTAATAAAATTATACTAACTAATTAAAATATACTACTACTTTTAATAGAGACTTTAATAAAGATCTATAAAGCAAAATTCTTCTTATAATTTAACGTTATTACTACCTTTAATAATATTTAAATTTATAAAGAAGATAAATATAAGACTATGTTCTTAATATAATATAAACTCTTTAAAACCTTAATAATACTATTTAGTATAATAGGATTACTAGGAAGCTTTTAATCCTATATTAATAGCGCTATGCGTAAATACTTTAACGACTTCATTATAGTTTATCTTAATAACGTCCTTATTTAGAGTAAGACTAAAGAGGAGTATATTACTTATATTTACCTAATCTTTAATAAGCTTAAAAAAGCTAGACTCTACCTTAATATTTCTAAATCTAAGTTTATAACCTAATTAGTTAAATATCTTAGTATTATTATTATACCTAATAGAATCTAAATAGATAAAAAGAAAGTTAATACTATACTTAACTAGTACTACCTTACCTTCTTAAAGGACGTCTAAATATTCCTTAGTTTTATAAACTTTTATTACTATTTTATTAAAAAATACTTAAAAATTATTATACTACTTACTACGCTAACTAAAAAAGATACTTTCTTATACTTCTTATAGAGTAAGACTAGACCTAAAGAATAAGCGTTTAATACTTTAAAGAAGGCCTTTATTACTACTCTAATCCTTTATTACTTTAATCCTAACGTTAAGACTTAGGTTAAAACTAATGCTTTAGACTAGGTAGTAGTAGCTATCTTCTCTTAAAAAGGCGTAGATAGTAAGCTTTATTTAGTAGCTTTCCTTTCTAAAAAGATAACCCTAGCAGAATATAATTATAATATTTATAATAAAGAGCTACTTATAATTATATAGGCGTTTAAGAAATAGGAACCTAAATTATTTTTAATCTTTAATTCTATATAAGTTTTTACTAACTATTTTAACTTACGTACTTTTATATTAACTAAAAAGCTATCTTACTATTAAGCTTAATAGATAAAGTTTCTTTCTTAATTCTAGTTTAAGATTAAATATTATAATAGTTCTTTTAATATAAAAGTAAATATGCTAACTTAGAAATTATAGAATCTTCTAAAATCTAATAATAATCTATAGATTACTTAATAAATATAACTAATCCTTTCCTTTTATAATTTTAATACTTACTATAAAATATCTTACTCTTATAATACCTAATATACTATTAAGATTACTATCCTTCTTATTAATAGTAAATAACTTATAATAATTAAACTTACTATAATCATTACTAATAAAGTTAATATGCTAATTATAGAAGGTAAGCTAATTAATTAATTAACTATAGAGGGTTCTACCTTAATTCTAGGCGACGTGCTAGCTAACCTAGAAATATTATAGAAAGATATTATTAAGGCTAGCTAATTAGACAAGCTTGTCTAAGCAATCTATAACTCTAAGGTAGTATAATTGTATTGCCTACTATATAGTACTCTAGAAAAGGATTTAATTAAACTTAGAGACTATTAAGTACTTATTAATAGTACTATTTAATATAGATAATAATTCCTTATCCCTCTTATAGAATGTCTCTAATATTATACTATTATATACGTATATAATTATAAGGTTATAAGTTATAGTAGCATAGCTTTTACGTATTAGTACCTCTACTAATTTTACTTCTAGCCTTATATAGCTAAGAACGTAAAGTATTATATTAAAGTATATAAGTATATATTCTCTAAACTAGTTAAGTAAAAGAAGTAGAGTTTCCTTTACTTATTTTTATTACTTAATTACGCTTAGTTTGATATTTCTATTAACTTTGTAGTTACCTTACTACCTTATATTTATTTTAGGACTATTTACTATTATGTTATAGTCGTTATAGATAAGCTAATATATACCTAATAGTTTATTCCTTTCCCTAACCTAAGCGTATAGATAATAGTCTTTACGTTCTTTAACTAAATATAGAAGTATATAGAATAGCCTAACTTTATCTTTTCTAACTATAGTTTATAATTTATATTTATATTCTAGTAACGTCTCTATAAGCGTATTAATATTATTATCTACCTAACTACTATTTAGTACTTATAAGGTAATAATATTATAGAAATATTAGTTATAGTACTAAAAGCTTACCTTAGATACTTTATTAACTAGTAATAAAATAACTAGGTAGGACTACTATTATTTACTAAATTTAAAGCTAACTACGCTATTTATATCTTTACTAAGATAAGTCCTTTTTACGTACTTAATAATTATCTTCTCTAATTAGAATTAAAACTAATGCTTCTAAAAGCCTTCTTAGGAACTAAGCTAATCTAGACTAAGTAATAGCTTACTAACTAGTATTTTTATACTCGTATTAACCTCTATAAATACCTCTATAAATAGATCTTATAGTTTACTACCCTTATAGAAGAGTAAGCTAATAAGACTTATTAATTAGTATTAGACTTTAAATTAAGTAATTAGGTATAACTTAACGCCTACTATTATAAATTTCTTTAATTATTAAAGTTTTTTAACAATAAATCTACTAGACCTTTTAAAATTATTAAAAAGATTAATACTCTTACTTATAAGCTAGAATTATTAGAGAAGATAAAGATCTACTTAGTCTTCTATACTTAGCTACTCTATTCCATTCTTAAATATACTATAATGCTCTAAGAACCTAATAACTCTCTCTTAATTATAAATATAAATAATAATATAGAATAAAAGTAGGTAATTAACTATATTATTAATAGCAAGATAGGCATTATAAAGAGCTTTAGTAAAAAGAAAGTCTTATAGTATAAAGTTTAGTTTATAAGATAGGATAACTAAAATTATAATCTTAACTAATAACTATAGTTAGATCTTAACTCTTACCTAGAGCTAGTTATTAAATATTATAATTAGAACTTTAATAAACTTAGACTATACCCTATATTTATAAATCCTTAGAAAAAGAAGGAGAAGGAATATAATTTAGATAGAATTTTTCTAGAATAGTAAAAGAATATTACTATATATGCCTTAATACTTAGTCTATAAACTAGAGTATTCTAAAGATATCTTAAGGTTTATTAATACCTCTTAATAGTTGCTTTAATAAGCTAGAGAGTAATATAAGGAATAGGTACGTATAATAGTTATATATAAAGAAAGGTTATTATCTTTACTTTTATTACTTTTATGTTTTATGTTTTATATCTTAAAAAGCGTTAAAATTATAGGACTATATAACTTAATTATAGATCTTATCTTTTTATAAGTTTTTAGCTTAGGAGCGCTAATCTTAGAGGGGGAAGTATTATTATAGATTTGCTACTATTAATCCTATTATAATATTATTAGTATCCTTTGTTACGTAATACTAAGGGCTTAGCGCCTAAGAATTATTTAGTATAGCTTACCTACGATTGTTCCCTACCCTCTTTCTTAGATTCTTCGTATTAGTTTTCTTAAATTATATCTATTGTTAGCTTGCACCCTTACGCCCGTAGGTCCCTAATAAAGAGAAAGTTTAATATATTATTTATATATTATTAGTAAAGGCAACCTTTTTAAACTATATAACTAGCTTTTTTCCTATATTAGAGATACTTAGGAAATAGTTAGTAAGATTAATATTATAAGATATAAGTTAATAAGATCTAGTAGTATCTAAAAACTTGCTATATATACTATAGTTAGTTTAATATACGTTACTAATTAAAGTAATCTAGTTACCTTTAATATTATTACTATTAATTAGAAGACTAAGCTCTTTAGTATAGTACTAAGGCTTAATATAACTAATAGCATTAATATCCTATAAATAACTATATATCTTAATAGACTTAGACGCATCTTTAGTAACCTATTAATCGTTATCTTCTATTATTATCTAATAGTAGCTAAGAAGGCTAGGAATATTCTTCTCTATTTGCTTAAGTATACTAGTAATCTTAATATTATAAAGAGTAGCGCTATAGGTGCTATTTAATATAAAGTAAATACTAAGTAATTCTAACTTTATATATAAGAGATTACGTTCTAGATTATAATAGTTTATATATAGAATATACTACTTTATAACCCTATAAGTAGTTAGTATAAGAGCGTATCTTAATAATAAGTAATAGTTAGAAGGAAAGTTACAAGTACTTTTTCTCTCTAATAAAAGTAGTAACGTTCTTTAGCTAAGTATATTACTAATAAGTTACATTATAGTGTAGACTATAATAGAAGTTAGGACGAGCTTTAATATTATAATAATCTTTAGTACGTTTTATACGTACTTAAACAATAGGGCAGTCTATTTCTAGTTCTAAGTCTTTAATATTTTTATCTATAGTAGCTAGAGTTTAAGTTTCTAGAGCGTTAGAGACTAGCATTAGAGCACTTAAGCTAGAAATATTTAGTATTACGTTAAACGTAGCTTAATACTAAATAGAAATACTCTTATCTATACTAAGAGTATAAGATAAAAAAGGCTTTTTAGATCTAGTAGATTAAATAGCAGCCTAAGTAGCAAATTTATAAAGCTTCTACTAGCTAATATAACTACGTTAAATAATAGTATTAAAGTTATAGTATTACTTAGTAGTTAATAAATTACTTAAAAGAATAAGGTTAGATTAAGTAATATTAGTAAAGAGTAAAATAAGAAAGTTAATAATACTAGCTTTGCTATAGTAAAGATAACCTTAATCTCTTAATTACTTAATATTAATATTAAACACTATATAGATACTAGGAAGGAGGTTACTATAAAGATACGCTAAACAAAGCTAGAGATAAAGTAGGTTAGGCACTATAATAAACTAATAGCTATGCTCCTATATATTATAGTTATTAAGATAATACATAGAATTAGTTAGATAGCCTTAGCTAGTTAGGAATAAGAACGTAGATAAGATCTTAATATACTTATAAGCACTAGCCTTCTTAAATAATCTCTTAATAAGTAAGAAATAAGTATACTTACTAATACTAGAGAGCTTAAAGTAAGTAAAGTTAATAGAACGTATTTAAATAGGGTTTAATACTAGCACAATTTAAGTTAAGTAATAACTATCTAAGTTTATACTAGTTACTATTAAGTAGCATTCTTTAGCTATATTAGTACAAATAATAGTATTATAGAAAGTTACTATATGCTTAACTTTATAGGCATAATAACTATATATCTCTTTATTAAATTAAAAGAGCTAGCGTTTAACATCCTTAATTATATAGAATTAGTAATCCTTCTTAGCTATAGCTCCTTTTATTCTAGCATTATACTATTACTATAGCATATTGCTAATAAAGGCCTAGATAAAGCTAATAATATAAACAAGCTTACTATTAATATTAATATTAATGCTATGACTAAGCTTCTTAAAGAACTGCTCTATAGTATTAATAAGCTAGGTAGTATTACTACTAAATAGTCTTAAGGTAACTATAAGAGTATTAATAAGTTAATTACGCTTAATAGTAGTAAGCCTAGTAGAGAAGAGATAGATACTTATAAGAGTTCTAAATATATTATAGTATAAACTAAAGCTATTTAAGAATACTAATATTAAGAAAGTAATAATATAGCGCTTTAAGAGAATTAGCAATTATATAAGTTCCTTGTAGCTAAAGTGCTTAATTTCTAATTTACCTATAATAGGATTAGATATAGCTAGTAGGTAAATAGACTTAGTTTTACTATTCTAAATATAGTAAATATATAGCTTATTAGTATTATTTATAGTCTTTTCTAGGATAATAATATTAGAAGAAAGAATAATACTAGAATCATATTAATAATTTATAGTCTACTAATAATAAATATTAATAGTATTTCTATTATATTCTTTTGCTATAAATAGATACATAGCATTATCCTTAGTAATATACGTAACGTTACACTTATTAATAATATATTTACTAGCATCTATAAAAAATAAAGGTAAGAATCTAAAACGGATTAGAAGGTTAAGTATATAATTCTTTTTACTATAAGGACCTTTCTAGTAAGGCTAGATTACGTAGCTATCTTTCTAGCTTAAGACTTCTTTCTATTTAGCTTTATACTTATTAATAATATCTACTATAGCGTTACTATAGGCCTTATTTTACTTTATATAGTTATAAGTAATAGTCTAGTATTCTTTTAGTACCTTTATTTAGAAAATTATATACTAAATCTTAAGGATAACTTATCCTAATATAGAGCTATTATTACGAGTAGAATATATATCTTAACCTACTATAAGTACTTAACTAATATAAAGACTAGAATAGTAGCTAATCTAAAGAGTAGAAGTTATACCTTTATAGGTACAACTATACTTATTATAGTAATAGAATACAAATTCTAATAGTAGTACTAGTGTCTTCTTATTCTTTATAAGAAGAAGAATATTAGTAAAGTATCTAGTAGTAATATAAATAGATAATACCTATACTTTATTATACTATAACTTAGTACCCTTATTATTATTATAAAACTTAGTAAAGTTAAGGTAAAGCTTTAGGATAAAACTAGAATAAGAAAGTAATAATATAAAGATATTAATTAGGTTTAGAAAGTAGATAAAATCTATAAGTTTATTAGCTTACTTTTGCTTTTACTTTATAGTAGATAATAAAGAGACTTACTCTAAATTAACTTAGATAGGAACTTTATAAACCTAGATTACTAAAAAATAAGCTTTAACTTAATTATTTAGAGTATCTAAAGTATTTAGTAAAGCTATAATAGCTTCTAGAGTAGCGTACTTTTTAATTATAATAGCAAAGGATTTATAAGCAATTTAACTAACTTAGTTTTGCTTAGCCTATATACTTATTACTATAGTAAATATATTAATTAAAGACTTTATAATATTACAAAATTTATTAGGGGTAGTAACTACTATAAAAGAGTTGCCTTCTATAGTCATTACTTATAGGTAGATAGTAAGAGGATTATTAATAAGAATTAATAGAGTAGTAGTTAATTTAGGCGTAGTAGGCTCTTTATCTTCTATATCTAAATTAATAGTAGGTATATTATTAATAGGGAGAAAGTCTTTATCTATAATGTCTACTATCTTAACTAAGGTTTAGAGTTATATAGTATTAATACCTTTAATAGTATTAAGTTTAGCGTTCTCTATAGTAGCTTAAAAGTTAAGTATAGTTTTATAGAGTTTATTCTTATCCTAAAGTAGTATTAGAAACTAAAGAAGCTTTTTAGCACTAATTTAAGGCTTATTATTTTTGTTATAAGATTATCTTTAATAAAATCCTTTACGTCTTTAAAGCCTATAGTCTAGTACTTACTAAATAGCTTATTATTATCTTAATTTCCTCTACTAGCGCCTTTAGCAAACTTACTAGACTTAATATAAGCATACTTATAAGAAGTAGCTACTAAAGCTTTAGTAATAGTCTTCTTCTTATTAGTAAATTAGATAGTAGTAATAGGATTATAAGGCATCTTAATTATAACGCTACTACTAATAAGGTAGTAACTTATAATAAAGATACTATAATTTAATATTAGTTTTACTACTTTTAGGCCTCCTAGGTAATGATTTCATTTACTTACTACTTAATAAATGCCTATTATAAGGCTAAAAATATAATATTTTGCTCTATAGCGACTAGTAGGTAATAGGAATAGCTAAAAATTTTTAAGTATATTTAGTTAATAGTAATAAAGTTAAGTTTTAGTAGTAGAAATTATTTTAGTAAGGTTTTAATTTTATAGATTTTACGTATTTATTATAATTACTAAAATTAAGGTATTATAATTACTAATTATAGAAATTTTTTAGCAATTTTTAGTATTATACTTACTAAACTTAGTAAGTACTAAGGCTTTCTTAGTAAGTAGTACCTTATCTTAGTAAGTACTCTTCTATTTTATGTAAGTATTTCTTTATTTCTACGTATATCTCTTTATTTTAGGCAAGTACCTAGAGTATAGCTAATTAGACTTTAGCAATTATAGTAACCTTAGCCTTATACACTAATTAGGAGTAATAATAATAAAGCTACCTAGATTTTTCTTTATATCTAGATTTACTAATATACTACTATAACTCTAATCAATTGCTCTTATTATGTTTTTAATAGAATAAGTTCATTATAGCTAATATTAATATAAATAAATTATAGTAATTAATTACTACTACCTAGTAATTTAATAGCAAAATTGCCTATAAACTTCGTAAAGCTAAATAGGCTTAGCAAACGTAGAGTAAGGAAGGCATAATAAATTAATCTATAGTAAGTATAAAGACTTAGATAAATTAAAAATTAGAGATTTTAACTATATACCTTAAATTATATTAATTAATACTATAAACAATATCTATAAACTCTACTAAATTAAACATATCCTTATAAGCACTATTTCTACTCTCCTTTTCTCCTTCTCTAGGATTATCTCCTCCTTTATTAAGTATAGCATTAGAAGGCGCTATTAGCCTTAGCTATCTAGATTATATTAATCTAGTTATGGCGTTTAATACGCTACCTACTTCTCTACCTACTCTAACTAGTAAGGCCTTATAGGTTATTATTATTAGCTATCTTAATCTAAATAATACTATAGTTTAAGAAGCTATTAGTCGCCTTAAAGAGATAATGAGTTTAATACTAGGGATAGAGTAGTTAGAGAATATAAAGACATTAGTATAGTTAAAGGCCTATTTATTTAAGCAATAAGTTAAAGCAAAAGTATCTATAGAAATATTTAGAGAAAGGAAGGAAGCCTTTAAAAGTAATAAAGGCTTAATAGTAGTAGGATAGTTAAGTCTATAATAATAATTCTAAATTAAATAAATAATAAATATATACTATCTAATGCTATACTCTTTTTTATATATTAAATACTTCTAGTATCATCTTTATACTTAACTATAGTTTTAGACCTTAATACAACTACTATTATATCTTCTATAACTTTAACTTAATAATACTATAAGCGCTAGTTTTCCTAAGAGTAAGACTCTTAAAGCGCTAGTACTATACGCCTTAAACGTTATCCTTAATCTAATAGACTATTAGCTTAATAGTATTAAAGAGTAGTTAGTAATATAACTTACCTATAGTATAATATAATTACGTATATAGGTTTTTTTAATTATATTCTTAATCTTTATTTAAGACTCTTACTTTAGCTAGATTAATTCCTATCTAACTTATATTAGTACGTAAAGCTAAGCTACTATTACTTTATTAGAGAGCCTAATTAAATATATACCCCTAATCTAAATATATTAAATACTGCTTTTTAAGAAGAAGGTATTAGCTACTAGTTTATAAAGAGAAATGAACTAATAAAGTTAAACTACTAGTTACTAAGCTAGTTTTAATATTATTATAGTTAAGATCTTTAAGATATAGTATAGCTACTTTGTAAGTTATACTAGCACTATAACTAATTATAGTTATATTAATGCCCTAGTAAGAGTAATAAGTTAGCTAGTACTCTAGGCTTTAGTCTTAAAGGTTATTAAAATACTTTAAAGGAATTAGAACGCTAGTATAGAGAACACTATTATAAAGAATATAGTTATAGTAATAAAGAGTATATTTATAGTAAGTACCTTATAGAGAAGAAGAGAGAATATAAAAAGATAAAGTATAATAAAACATAACTCTATTACGTACCCTATAAAAAGAGGTATACTATACTACACTATATAAAATTAATAATAAAACAATGCATAAAAAACTTTATAAAAAAACTCTATAAAATAAGGTTAAAAAAACGTCCAAAAGAAAACTCTAGAAACTAGGAAACGTAACGTTATGCTAGGGTATCTAATATAACTCCTTTTTTAGATTAAGAGAGAAACTAACTTTTTAGATAAGTTCTAACTACTAAAATACTAAAACACTAAAATAAAGAAATACCTATAGGCAAAATGTTAAGAAAAGAGAAGTTAAAAATAGAGAAATACCTATAGACAAAATGTTAAGAAATAATAAGAACTAACTAGTAAGTTTACTAGCTATAAATTAACTAGGTAAAGGTATTTTAAATACCTTTATCCTCTTTTAGACTTTAGTATAGTCCTTTCTCTTATGCTTAGTACGTTAATCTTTTACTTAGTTAAACGTCTTATTAAATAAGTAATAACTAACGTTATTATACTTATTTATAGAGTATGTAAGATAATATATATTAATATAATTTTATTACTTATTAGTAATATTTAAGCTAGTATTACTAGCCTTAATTTAGCGCATAGTAGTATAATACTAGTTAATAAAGAGATTTATAATAGCAAACTTAGAATATAGTATATATAAGGTTAAATTACTATAGGTTTATATATAGTAGTAAAAGGTAAGTACTTTATTAGAGGACTTTTTAAGGTTAACGTAAGCTAATATTTAAGGCTAGTAGGCTAAGAAAGAGGACGTAGAAAAGGCGCCTAGGAAATGCTCTATATATATATCTATATATATCTTAGCATTACTACTTATTGTATAAAGAGAAGTAATAATAGTAATTTGCTTCTTTATATATTTCTACCTTACATTAGCTACTTGCTTTATAATTAAATACTATACTCTATCTACTCTATTATCTAAGTATACTTTAATTTAAATATTTATATTAATAAAGATTTAAACCTAAGTTAAGGTAAATATATAAATTAAAGTATAGTTAATTAATAAAGAAGATAGCTAGAATATATTAAGACTAAAGATTATAATAACTTACTTTAGAAGCATCTAGAGTCTAGTTCTAAAAACAATTTATATTACTTATAAAAAGCGTATAAGTATACGTCTAGTCTATATAATCTAAATACTAGGAGACTAGCTAGCATTTGTTTACTAACTCTATTATAAAGTTAAAGAAGCTATATAAGAAGGTATCCTAGTGCGAAATGTAATTTAATTTCTATATTTATATTTAGCATATATATATATAGCAAAGCGTAATATTATTATAAAATAATAAGCATTAAGCTATAGTATAATATAATGCTATATATTGTAATACTATATATTATAATATAATGTAATATAAGTTATATAAATATAATATAAATATAAAAAGGAATTAAATACTTATATTCTATTTAGCTACGTTCTAGCTATCTATAATAACCTCTTTATTATTATTATTATTATCTTTATTATTGCTACTACTAGCGCTAGTAAGTAATAGATTAATGTTACTTATAGTAGTACGCGTAGTAGCACGCTTAGCTTTTTAAATAGTAGTAGTTTTCTTATTAGCCTTAGCTAGTATAGTATTATTAGCCTTTAACTACTTAGTTAATAGATAGGTAGCTAATCCTTTTTTAAGGCTATTATAAATTGCTCTACACTTCTTCTATATTATATTAGCTACTTATTATTATAAGTAATTAGTAGTATTAGAGCATTAGTATAAGTATTAATATTAAAATTAAAATTAAAATTAAGATTAAAGATCTAGCTATATAAGTAGATTAAGTTAAATAGTAGCAATAATATAATAAGATATATATATAATAGTTTAATAAGAAAGATATAGAAGTAGCTAAAATAAATATAAAAGTTTAAGATAGTTTAATTTAATTTAAACTACTTATATAAGCGACTAGTATTACTAGTAAAACTCTAGTCTTATCTATCTCTACATAGCATAGAACATTACTAAGAAGTAAAAAAAGGGAGTTATAAAAACGTTTAAAAATAGATAACGTAGGAAGGGATAAATATAGTAAAAATATAGTAGTAAAGATAAGGCAAAATCTAGTTCTACTTACTTAAATTTCTATCTAAAATCTATAGTCGTAATCTTAAAGTCAGAGTTAAAGTTAAAGTTTTAAGTATAGACTAGTAAGCCTCTATAATCTAATTTTAGGTCTAATTAAGCACTAAAGCCTAAAGAGGCTATTAGATGCTTATTCTTATAAATACTAAAAGAATTAGAGGCTTACTAACAAGTTAGACTCCTAAAGAGCTATTAGATGCTTATCTATATAGATATTAAAATAAATAGAGGGTTATTTACTTACTAGAACTCTAGTCTACTTTTTAGATGTCTACTATTATCTAATATCTAGTATTTATTACTCTTAAGTAGATCTTACTATCCGTAAAGAATCTACTTAAACTAAATAGTAAAACCACTAGATCTTTATAAAGATAGATCTCTATATATTTACTATACTCCACGGTTGCTAATGAGATTTTTGGATCACTACCACGCCTCTACTGCACATACCCCTACGCTTATTTGATGCTTACTCAGCACAAGAGGAACTTCAACGAATCAGAGGCGTCAAAGGCCGCGCCAACCCAACTCTAATCCATCTCGGCGCTCATCTGGAGCTTGGCCTGATCTCGTTACATACCTCTGGACCGCGGTATATTCTTCACATTCCACTCTTTTCAACTAGGTCCGAGACAAAAGACGACGGCTCTGACTAGAATACGTAGCTTCGCTGCTAGAAATCAGGACATCAGACTATCTCATAAGCTCTCATCAGGCTTTACAGTCGAGTGATTTTTGACAGCATTCTGTATTTGCTTCTTGCCACTCAGTCATACCTTTTAGGTTGAACAAAGCCTTTTGTTCTACGCTCGTTTGTTTCCATATTTGCTTCTCAGAGCAAACTCGAAGAACGTCTAGCTAGTGAGATTTTTGGAGCTGACATCATTTGTGATAAACGCTCTACGCCACCACCAAGTCTTTGAACTCCATCAATTTCAAATAAAAGAGCTGTAGCATTATGGGTAGGCCAAGGGTAGGTGAAAAGTCGAACGTCCCAGAGCTTTCAGGCCAAGTCTAATTGAAAACAGCTGATTATTCTCGTGCGACATGCCCAATCTGAAGGCAATAAAAACAGAGACATTCATCAATATATCCCCGATCATCGAGTCAAGCTTACTCAAGAAGGATGGGGACAAGCCGAAGATGCTGGCAAAAGACTGAGAACATTGCTGCGGAAAGACGACACCATAAGAATATTCACATCACCTTATCGTAGGACGAGAGAAACAACTGAAGGTATTCTGCGAACTCTGACCTCGGATGACGATGAAGGGAAATCTCCATTTCAACGAGACAACATCACAGTCTATGAAGAACCAAGACTTCGTGAGCAAGATTTTGGAAACTTCCAACCTTGTAAGCAACATTGCAGTCCCAGCTAAGTTTGACTCTGACAATCGTTCAGGTAGCACCGAAATGGAGCGCATGTGGCAAGAACGTGCTGACTATGGTCATTTCTTCTATCGTATTCCAGACGGAGAGAGTGCTGCGGACGCCTATGACCGTATTAGTGGTTTCAACGAGTCTCTCTGGCGTCAATTCGGAGACGAGGATTTCCCCAGCGTCTGCGTTCTGGTCACACATGGCCTCATGACGCGCGTTTTCTTAATGAAATGGTACCACTGGAGCGTCGAATACTTTGAAGATTTACGCAATATCCACCACTGCGAATTCATCACCATGGAACGTGATGACAAGAACAAGTATGCGCTACAAACAACCCTTCGTACATGGTCAGAGCTGCATCGTCGAACTAACGGAGACGCTGCTCCTCCAGCTGACCCGCAGCACTCAAGCGGCAGACGATGGGGCGGTTGTGCTATGGGCTGTAATCACGGCAAAATGGTATTCCCACGCAAAACAAAACGCACCAGCACATTCAACCTTGGTAAACAAGAAAAGGAAAACGAGAATGAAAAAGGTGGAGCTGCGGACTCTGACGATAATCCAATCGCTGCGCAAGATCTCAGCACGTCTCTTAGATCGAAGAGTATCATGCGCTTCACAAGCAGTACCATCCTCCATGACTATGAAAAGACCGGCCCCTCCGATAACCAAGAACCCGAAAACCCGGTACCGGATGGCTCGTCCGCAGATGAGGCGGATGGTGAAGAACCTGTCACTCTAATCGCTCGCCATGCTCATCTGCGCGGCGGACGCGATGGTGGAGGTAGCCAGTCTGGCATTGGTAGCCCGGCTGAAACGTCCGATGACAGCGACTTTCACGACAACCGTCATCACAGCGCCAAATCTAGGAATATTCCGCGCTCTGAAGCCAGTCGACTGGCTCTCGCCCAAGTTGCGGAAGAACCCAGTGCTCCACCTTCACCTAAGCGGGGCCGATCCAAGTCTGCAAGCAAAGGCGGCAAGGCCAGAAAGGGTAGCACTTCATCGATCAAGACACAGAAAGATTGGGAAAAGGATAGCGGGATGGTTTCTGGCAAGCAGGCAGATGCATTGGGTGATGTCGAGTGTGATATCGAAAAGGCTATTGCATCTGGCGATATGGAAGCTGACGAAGGCACAGCGGAGGGGGATATTCTTTGAAGCGTTTGCATGAAGTTGTTCATCAAATTGTTGTTTCAGTCATGTCGTTGAGCGAGATACCATTTCGCAATTTAGCCAAATTGAAAGCGTTAGTAATACCACGTTTGTTGAACGTAATCTCATGTATTCACGTTCGTATATCAGCTTATACCGCCGTTGAAGTCAATTCGTCAGCCCTGGATGACCGAACAATTAGATAAGCCTTGAGAAGGTTTAACGTGCTTGCTCTAGTCTTCAAAGCTCATTAAGTTTATGCCACATCTAGACCCAGGTCCACGCATATTTACAATGTTCAAACACCATGAAAGCTCCCGCTCATAGCGCGATAGCTGCTGATAATGCCGTCGTATCACAAACTGAGCATAATATGTGCACTGTGGCCCTAAAGTTCCACACTCAACGCGATGGCAAAATTCGATACTCTGACATAGATATCGAGCGAACTTGTCGGCTTCCGATATGATGGCTTCTATCGAATCCAGCTGCAGTGTTGGTGCAACAACACTCTCGGTGCTCTCTGGGGTTGTAGCTGGCGTGTTTTGATGGTCTAGATTGAGGACATCTTTGATGCTGGGATTCCCGGCAGGGTAAACTTCGTTATACAGCAGAATCTGCCGCCTGTTAGCAAGACTGGGTTAATACTGGACCTGGAGGAAGCAGACTATGTTATCAAGAGCTTGAACCATAACTGCCCATGAGAGTACGAAGAGAATTGCGCTGTTCAAAGACTCGAATTCAAGAGTGAACGGAAAAAGCTGGTTTTGATATGAATCATCAGAAGGATTATGTAGCACCTGAGCTTCGTTAGTGAATAGGAATCTAAGCTTCGATTGGACTGGCAGAACGAATGGCATGCTTCCACCATATCTACTCAAGGAAAGAAGCTGTACTCTCGGCAGAAGTAGTCTAGAAACCGGCACCGTCTTGGAAAATAAAGCACTCAATAACAGAGCGTAGCATATGGGGGCCAGCGAGGCTGATAAGAGCACGCCAGGTATTTTTCCATGGGTTGTATTTGAAGAGAAGAACTTTACCGACGGCACCGCCCAATACGTCGGTTTCTCGCTCACTGCTCTGAATTCGGCTTGCCAAGAGAACAGCGTCTGGACAATGGACACTAGAGATCGCAGAACTACAGAAGCTCTCGCGGTGATGTTTTTCCTACTGGTCATCGAACGTATGGCTACCGCTTCTTCCAGTAGACTAGGGGTGTCAGAGACTATTTTGATCAGTTCGTCAAACTTGTTCCGGTTTGGACTCTTCTGCATAACCTTGCACCATTCAGAGTTTGCTAATAAAGGAGTACGAGATCTTGTTAAACCCAGGATAACCTTAAATGACAAGTGATTGTTAGTATGGCTCTTTGTATATAGGCAGATAGGCACTGCTTCTGGCTTTAGTATAATTAAGCCGTTTAGAAGGAGTCTTCCATCGAGTACGTCGTCTGCCATAACACTCTTGAAGACCAGATGTTCTGACTGCAATCAATCACATCGTAAGTATTTCACAAACTTGGCAGGAGTTGGAACTCTTGCTAATTGAGAAGTGTCGAGGCAGACAACGTAGTCAATGTAGACATCTTCTACATGATTTACTTATCTTGACACGAAAGAGGTCTTTCACTCACGCATAACACATGGAGGCGAGAGCAAAGGTCCTGCCAGGCTTTAGTTGGAGGTTGTGATAGTACTCGTACTCGTAGCATATGCGATACTCCATCAGCATGAGCACGCCATCCATGATCGTTGGGATAGATAAACAGCTGAAACAGTTAACTGATTGTTCGCTATCGTGCTTGGTAATGGGAAAAGCCATACTTCACATGTCGAGAGTACTACAATAGCAGCCAGAGTCTCATCATTATGGCCAGCTTTTTCGTCTCTTAACAACAATAATAGTTTTTGCAATGCTATGTTGTAGTTTTGTAATGCTTCCTCGAAGGTAACCCTGCCGCTTTGTGTGATATGAACCTGTACCAAACAGAAGGCAAATAGCGCAAAGTCCAACGCCTCGCATTGCATGTGTAGTGCGAGTATGTATGCCATATGATTCATGCCGTAGTTGTGACTGCCTTGAGGTTTCTGTGGGAGGTAGAGCTTTTTAATGACTTCCATTGCATGGAATCGAAACAGAGTAGGAGAGTACGAAGAGCTGGAGATTTGACCTGAGAGCAGTCGTATATCTTCATCGTAGCTAGAAACTTTCGGAAGGTCGCTGCCATGTTGAGACTTTGCCTTTGCCAAAACTGAAGCTGCTGTTATGTGACGACTATCCTGAGTTCTGTTGATGAAGACAAGCGATTTCGCGTATCCCCTACAGACGATATTGGCCCTCTCACACCGCTCACACGTTGGCTTACGATAATCACACTACGTGAACTATTAGTTGTAGTTCCTGTCAGATTGCTGCTTTTACACTATACTTTGATTCGTCGTCTTTTACAGTCATGGCAAGCCTGAGACTTGCCGGCTACGCCAACCATTCTGGACTCTGGATGTGAAGTCTGTTCAAGACCAACGTCACCGCATGAACTTCATAGATGATCTCTTTCATAAAACCATATACCTGGGGAGTTGCGTTGATACGTGATACGGCCTTCTAGGAGTCATTCAATTGTTTGTAATTGAAGACGGAAGCTGCCGGCGCGCAAGGGGCTATCAAGCCACAAGCAAGCAAGCAAAGGAGTTACGCTAGACTCGAAAAGGCACCATCGCACGAGCGACATTGCAGGGTATTTGCGGCGTGCCGGGGTAATTCTAACATCATCGCCAAATTTCTACCCTTTTCCCTGTCGCTGGTAGCTGTCGGTATCTTGTCGCCTCCCGCCTGAGTTTCGACCTGCATTACCTGCGATCGGATCTCTCGTGCGGGGGACTGAACGATTCACGCGCCGAAAGAAGCTACTGCGATGTGTTCAAACGCCTATTCCTATTGAGGTATCAAGATTCGAGTTCGCATGGATGGGATGATGAGTTCCGTTAGTCACCAATTGGAGATATGTACCTAGTATTTCCACTCACTTGCTCGAGAATGCTGTCTTACAGTAGCAAAATCTTTCTATAAATGCTCTCTCGTCGCTCTCTTCAAGTAGCACTCATCATCATCTCTAAGTCTGCTCCATCCAGTCCACTCGCTTCTCATTATCCTCTCGAGTATCTTCTCTAAACGCCATTTTGAAATATTTATTAGCATATCTTTCTCTACTTGCAGATGGATCTTGAAAAAGACCGCGATTCCAAGGATAGTCTACCCCCAATTTCCAAAGAGACAGACGCAGAAAAGGCACAACAACCACCGTTGAAATCAGATCCCACAGTCTTTCCAGATGGTGGTTGGGAAGCATGGCTCGTTGTAGCCGGCGGCTGGTGCACAGTGACCGCCAGCTTTGGCTGGATAAACTGTAAGTCTGTCAATTCATAGCAAAGAATGCTTGCTAATCCTACACAAAAGGTATTGGAGTTTTTCAAGAATACTATGGAAGCCATCAACTCAGTCACTACTCACCAAGTACAGTAGCATGGATTACCTCGGTTCAATCATTCATGCTCTTCTTCTGGGTATGTTCAGTCGCTGATGGCATGTATCAAGCTAACGGTTTATAAGGGTACCGCAGCTGGCAAATTCGTAGACGACTATGGGCCTCGATGGCCGATTCTCATGGGATCATTCTTGCATATTTTTGGACTGATGATGACATCAATCTCAACCGAATACTACCAGTTCTTTCTCTCGCAAAGTATATGTAGTGCGATAGGATGTAGCTTTATATTCTTTCCAAGTAAGTCTCGCTCCATTCAACGTATGTAGTGCTAGCTAATTTGTTTCAAGCGATTACTGCCGCTGCTTCTTGGTTCCTTAAACATCGGGCACTAGCCTTTGGTATCATGGTCTCCGGCTCTAGCATGGGAGGCATCTATTTACCGATCATGATAGATCGCTTGCTACCCAAAGTAGGATTCGGTTGGACCATGAGAATCACTGCGTTTCTTTTATTCGGCCTACTCATCTTTGGCAATCTCACGGTCAAATCGCGTCTTCCACCTTCCAAGAGACCGTTTAAGTTCAAGGACTTTGTCTCTCCATTGGCTGAAGTCCCCTTTCTTATATTCACTATTTCGGCATTCTTTGTATATCTAGGTGGTTTTCTGCCATTCCAATTCCTCATCGCACAAGCTATTCAAGAAGGCATGTCTCCAACTTTGGCCGGCTATCTGATTCCAATCTTGAACGCAGGATCGTAAGTAAATTTATCCATACAAACCGAACTCGGTCTAACAATTACATCAGAGTCTTTGGACGAATCGTTCCCGCCCATTTAGGCGACAAGTACGGCACATTCAACGTCATGATCGCCTTCACAGCCTTCGGAGCTATTATCGACCTAGCCTTATGGCTGACGGCCCATGGTAACGCTGCGATTATAGTATTCGCTGTACTTTATGGAATCGCGTCAGGATGCACACTTTCTATTCTGCCAGCAATGGTCGCATCTATATCGGATGTAAAGCAGCTTGGAGTTCGTACTGGAGTCATGTATGCCTTCTCCTCGACAGGCGTTCTAGTTGGCGGTCCTATTGCAGGGGCGATTGTCGCTGCTCAAGGCGGAGGATACAGTGGTCTCAAGATCTTTGCGGGTGTTACCTGGTTCGTTGGAGTGGTTTTCGCCATCTTTTCGCGGACAGCGCAAATTGGTTGGAAGATCAAGGCGAAGGTATAGAGCATTGGACGCGTTTGTAAAATATGTAATTTATAATTGATACCTTCAGACTATCGTATGGCTTTATTGAATGCTTGAGCATAGACTAGCTTCTTCGATCTTTCGGCTACCACATTATCTAACGCAATGGGCATTTTTCTCGTTCAGATTATCTCTCCCTCACCTACTAAGGCGATTTGTGATGCTCTCTCTTCACCGTGTTCAAAATTCATGAGACTTCTGTGCAAAGACAACAAGACTTTTCATATCACACTAACGCCTAAAGCAATGCAACCTTTCCGTCCTAAGCCAATGATAAAACCGTATCCAATAAACTCATCAACATGTGCCGTAAGCTGAAACCCGTCACTGAGTGATGTCTTGCACCAGTGCCTGCTGCTTAGCTTGTTGATTCATTAGATTTCCAATTTCAGCAATCGTATGTGGACGATTCTCAGGAAGAGCACTAACGGCCTTTTGAAGCCGCAAGAGCGCATCATCACCTGATTCGTCCGCGTTGCTGGCAGAGGTGCTAAAGACAGAGGTGGTTTGCAGTACTGTTTGCGAAACAGTCCTTGATCCTCCGGTTGAAGAGGTGACGATGGAGCCGTAGCTAGTAGTGACTGTTCCCATCTGTGGTCTGTTTTTGTGTTCATGCCATTCTGGCATTTCAGATCGCAGCGCTTCAAGGCCAATTTCCCACGTGGCTTTGGCGGAGGGAACGTCTACAATTGGGAGACATAGTCTGGGGATTGTGGTGTGTTGGAATGGCTCGTCTGTCATTGGATCGTAAAGAGATAAACTTTTGGTGTCGAGAAGTGTTGACAATCGGATCGCGGCAATTTCTGGGTCGGCCTGGCAGGCTAGAGTGATGAATCGGACGATACCTGATCTCAAAAGCAGTGGTGTTGCAGTACCGGTGGATTCTGACCTCCTTGATCCCATCTCGTGTGGCATTTCGAATTTGGCGTATAGAGTTGCGCATGCTCGATCCAAGACGTCTGTGTCCAGACTAGATATGTCATCGGGGAAAGGCATAGGCTCAAGATCTAGGATTTTATAGATGGTGATAAACATTTCTGGCAGGAAGTACGTTTTGGCCTTGGTAACATCTTGCTTGGGTGTATGCAATGTCGAAGTAGATGCCGCAAAATCTCCAAGAGCGATCGCTAATCTGACGAGCATTGACGTTGGTTCTTCATCGTTCAGTAGGAAAGTTCCCCAATAGTCTTCCGGGGTAGAATCAATGGACATCTTCTCATTGGATGTAATCTGTGGAGCTCGAAATGAGGAGTTCGCAGGCCTGGAGGTGTTTTTCGTAATTTTCGCTGGAAATCGAAGCTGTTTGAGGTTGGTGGATGTTATTGGACTTTAAATTGGTATTGAAATTGTTAGTTGTGAAATTTGATTATGAAGGAACAGTTTAAAGAGATGGAAGTGAGCGTCTTGGTGAACAGGAGAGCTCGTCATCAAGATATAGCCAGGGCGATGGAGGCCAAGCGCATTCGGCCCATTGTCAGAACCAGCCAAGCATCAGAAGTATATAATTATTAATACTTACCATATTTTAAGTAGACTAGATAGTCAGAGCATATTCATTTTTTCCTGTTATATATGAAGTATGCAATGGCAATTAAATCATGTGGTTGACTTTCGATCTGAGGGAGTTTTGGACCCTTTACAAGGTTTATAAACCCTGCAGTAAACGAGATATAGATTAGTCACTGAGCCTTGGGGTATCAGTGAAGTGACTTCTAGCTATTAGAAGGCAGTCACAGACTTCGTACCAGTATCAGGGGCGCTGCTTTTTGAATTAGAGCACCTCTAATGCTCGATAGCAAGGTGTATGAAGTTCTGCCATTGTATGACCTACTTGCCGACGTATTTAATGTCCGACGTATTTAATGTCCAGAGTACTTGAGCTGTGGATCTTCACCGAGTCTGCGATGAATCAAGCGGTTTCCCAAAGTCGAACCCAAATGCAGGGCCAAATTGCACATCAAAGCCTGTTCGTGAACGCAACCTTTGAAGCCCAACGTCAGCCTGATTGATACCAGCCTCAGCCTTCTCCCGATCCTCCTTTTCATTATCATCTGGTGCTGTAACATGTTCTCCCAGGGGTACCGTGATTGCGTCAGTATCCTTTTCTCCTCGCATGCGACCATCGTGTTCTCTTTCTAACGCCAAGGCTTCATCGACACGTAACGTCATGGCCTTCTGTTCCATCTCTTGCTTGATAGTTGCATAGTGACACCGTCGATAAGTGCCTAATGCGTTCAAGACAAGGCCAGATATTTCCAATGCAAGCAATATGGGTAATGCGCGGTGCAGTACCGGATCACACCCGCGAGACCAAATGTCAATGAGAACCTGGTATACCTCATGGGCAGGAAGTAGGTATGCCCATCGGTAGAACCCTGGCGATAGTTCGAATGGAACTAGAATGGAAGTGACGTTGATGACAACCCAGGAGATTAGCGCCATTGGCACATACGGATGAGGCAGCCAGGTGGTGAAGACATCAAGGGTGAGAAAATTGGTGTGAGCAAAAAGCCATAGGACGGCCCAGCAAAGGAAGAATTGGCCTGTGTCGACCCCCCAGCCAGCTCTAAAAGCCCATATAGTTCCAGCAACGCAGAGCGAGCCAATAAACGTATAGGCAGCCGAGAGAATGGTGCGCATGATGATGATCCGGTGAGGCTTGATTCGAGCATATATTTTGAAGTTTTCGTACAAACCGTTCAGAGTTCCCAGGTAGAAGAACTCTTGAATCAGCACAAGTACTATTACAAGCGTGTTGTATATCAGTCGACCACCCTGTACGGTCGGTTGAATATTGATGGAGTTGAGCTGCCAGGGGTTGGAGAGGACGGAAAATGTTTCGATGGTTGGTCTAGGGACCGTTTCGGTCCAGTTACTTGATGTGTATCTTACGCGAGCTGTAGAAGATAACGTCTGTATGTTCGCAGAAATGGCACTGTCTATTGTAGTAGCATACCGTGCTTCGTTCCATATATATGCCAGGACATCGGATTTATTGTAAGCGGTGGAATGTCCAGCAAGAGCTGTCTGAAGTCGATCAGACGCCCCTGGGACGGTGTAAACAGCAGCCCAGTAGTGCGTTTTGCAGACTTCTCTCCTGAGATCAAATGGGGCTGCAAATTCCGAAGGTGAGCGTTCAATCAGGGTCGGAAATGAGTTTGCCTGGAGAGACTTGTAGGCATCGCGAACTGATGCGCCAATTGGGCCACCATCGTAGTCCACGTAGAGCACATTGAAGCTTTTGATTCGTGGTGTTTGTTCAAAGATGGCTCCGTATATGTAACAAAACAAACCGAGAAATAGGAGCTGAAGGAAGACAAGATTGATAGTTGCTGCTCTCAACAAAGCTCTACGAGGAACTCGAAATGATAGGTGAGTCGGAAGAATCCTATTTTCGCGAGCTCTAGGGTAAAACTGCATCTTTTGGCCTACAAAACAAAATGAGCCCACAAGTTGTTTTGTATTTAGCTCTCAGTGAATAATGAGGTGATGAAATGGAGGGTATCAACCTCTGGTGGCGCTGTGAGCTTGCTGTCGATTTGCATTGGGCTAGTCCTTCAGAGTCGAGAGCTTGTAATCAAACTTCTTTGATGCTTCAATCGTAGAGTTAGACCAGGAGGAAAGGGGCCGTTCTCAAAGATGTAAGCTCATTAAAATCTTGGTGCAATTGCCAGCCCATGAGTCTGAGGTTTAGCAGTTGAATGGCTGAGTAATCGCAGATGAAGCCTGAATCAGCGCAGTTTTCGAAGCGGCATTCCTTCTATCTCGGCCCACCAACCCCACTGCATCCTGCAACAATGCCGCAACACAGCTGCAAAGCACCAGAGCGTTGTATAGAAATGATGATCATGCTGTTGTGAAGAACAAAACATCTTATTTGACCCGCTCGATTTGTGGACGTACATGGATCGCGTGCGCGTCGCATCGACAAATGCTAACTTCCACTTTAGAAGTGAAGAAAATAATCCATATCGCGCATAAATTCAACAAAATCCATATTATCAGAGAGACAGGGTTTGAATATGATCAAGTTGAAGCCTGAAAATATTGAGTTGAGTAATGGAAAGGCAAAAAGGGCAGGCCATAGCTCCGGCTATGTTCCCTTCCGCGCAGTCAAGAAGGCTGGGTGAAAGACATGAAAAGCATCAAAAATGGAATGTCAGTCTACCGTAGCTTTCGCATCATTTGCAAGTTTGATTAACCGCTTTTGGTAATCCCAAATTTGGGATGACCAATATCTTTCACCAATGATAAGTAGAGGATTAATTTCACGTGTGAACAAAAGCTAGCGCTAGGTAGGGTCCCCTAAAATTACTGAGTAGTAAGCCCAAATTGGGATTACCAAAAGCGGTTAATCAAACTTGCAAATGATGCGAAAGCTACGGTAGCTACGACCACTCTTCGAGATGCCCATAACCGCGCGGAAGCAGTAGGATCCGGGAGATCTAAGCTGAAGGCGAAAACAAATGCTACGGTAATCTGGAGTTTTATGCATCCGAACACTTGCTAGTTGACGAACAGCGAGCACACATTATGTCTTGAATACTCTTGGAGTTGTAGCCGTCATTAGCAGTGCCAACGGAGAATAAGGAATTTTTGCTGCTCAAATACCTAGTTCGAGGTACACGAGTATCTGTTTAGGAGACAACAAAGAGACTCGAATGCCAGGCATAGAAGTGAAGAACGAGTGTTGCGCTTTAGATACCTGTGTAGGAAAATCTAGCGATCACCAAGTTATAATGACATTCTACAGGTATGGTCCCTTTGGCATGTTGTTCGTCAGCATGGAGGCACGGCTGAACTGCCGCTGAAGCCACGAATTACTGCGCAAAGGAATTGTGAGAACATGAAGCGTCCCAGGGCGGCAAGTCCATGCCTAAGTTGTGCATCTGGGGCCATTTTGGGCGCGGTAGCGATTCCAGCTTGTTCAGCTCGTGGTGCCGGCATTTGAATTACTTATATCGACAAGTCAGAAGGCTGTATCCTCGCCCTACCAGACGCATAACTGATAATCATTGCTCTATCGTAATCAGCCCATCGTTACTGTCCTTTTGTGCCTCGACGCCTGAGTTACTTACTGTATCCCTTAACCTGTAGCGACATTGCGGCTTGAGCTAGCAAAGCTCGACAGCCAGTGACAAAGCAAGCTGTCAGCCACTTTCCAACAGTAGCGTCGAAATAATTTGTATGTGAAGGGGTGATTTTGGGTGTGTTTTCGGGGCTGAGGCGTATTTTACCTTGGAAATCTTGCCTTCTTGAGTAAGGTGCCCGCGCACTAATGCACTGTCGCTTTCTAGCGCCTACAGGTTAAGGGATGAGTTATCTGATGTCATCTACTAACAAATCGTCCAATACGCCTTTGAACCATTTACAGCCACATTACGCCCTCAATCTTGAATTCTTGGCCCTTGCTCGCTGTTCTTGAAGTCTTATGCGCACTACTCAAGGCACTCTCCTCAACCTGCTTTCCAGTTTCTTTCCACTATCACTATTATCGCCAGTTCATGTTTCAAGTGACCGCGGTTTTATCGCCTTCCACCAAATACACAGGGCACTTCCGCTAGCAATAGCGCTTTCCACGTGCTACCACCAAATTTCATCTCAAGCCGCAGCGCACGCCAAGATCATTGTCCCACGGCTTCCCCGCTTGTGCTGACAGCGTCGCAAATCTGGACATTTAGGCAAACCGGTCCCTTTTTTCTACAGTTCCTCCATATCTTTTGCCAGAATCTCTATCAGTCGCCATTATGTTAAGGAAGAAAGAAGTTTATACGCAGATTACGCCGATCAACAGTCTAATCCCGCGACAGGTGAGTCCACCGATATGTCTACACCGCATCATTGCTGACTTGTTTCTAGTTGGCTATCGACCTGCTTCACAGTCATGGCGAAATCATAACGATTAATCCTCTTGTCCTGGACTACAAACAAATAAAAGCTCCACGCGATGCCGAGGCCGATGAATTTTATTCTACCTGGTATGAGATCACGGAGCGCGTTCAGTTCATGCCTGGTATCGGAAAATTGGGCTCGGGCAAGATCAGCTTCAAAGGCTGTTTTCATGACATGCCCTGGGGAATACAAACACACATGTTAATCCCCATGGGTATAGACATGAGAAACAAATGGCGCATATGTGGTAATCAACCTGGCGAACCTGCAGAAGCACGAGAACTCGGAATAGGAGCGCCAGCCAATGGCTTATATTTGCGAGAGGATATTGAAATCAAGTGCAACATAACGATGGTATCTTTTGTGAAAAGTCAGATGAAGGCGGCGGCAAAAACAATGGTTGATCGCATGCTCAAAAAGGCCGAACTACTAGATTCTGGTGCTTTGCAGGCAATGATGGAAGATGGCAAACTCAAAACCATAAACCCTTCTGATGTCGGATCACATGGACCAGTGCCACTTCCATCTCCATCCAGAATGTCAGTACCGACACAGCCACCTGGTTCGCCCGGCCTACCTTATCAAGTTCCAAAAATCGACTCACAGTACGGGCCGCAAAGTCCTCCACTGCAACATGCGCAAATGCAGCACCCACAGTACCCTGGATATCCTTCACAATATCCTCAACAGTACGCCCAGCAGTATCCCCAGCAAATGCAATATCCGCAGCAGTACGCACCTCAATATGCGCAACAAGGCCAGCCTGGTCAGCAAGGCGCTGTTATGGAACTTCCCGGAGATTCTTATCATCCTCAACATTCTCCTTCATTTGCCCCAAATTCCCCATATAATCAACATCTGAGACCAGCGTCCAACATTTCAGAATACTCGCAAGGACAAGGCTCTCCTCATCTGAGTAATGCACATTGGTCCACTCAATCACGGCCAATCTCCAATCTTTCCGATTCAACCCCCCATAAATCACCAGGCCTCGATCATGGCGGCTTCATAGCCGAATTGCCAACTATGAACGAAGGAACAGAAGAGCAACAGCAAGCAGCGCTGAGAAAACTCGAAGGCTCACCAAGACCTCCAGTTCAGCCTGATCAAGTTCCTGAACATACACAGTTCAAGAAGATATAATCCCGGGCGATTTCGAGATAGCCTTATCTTGGCGTACTATGCAGCGTAATGAGCTAATGATTATGATAAGTGGCCTAACTAAGGCGTTTGTTATTTCTTTGTCAACTTGAAAAATGGCGTTTACTTGGTTAAGATTTTAGAGTAGGGTATATCAGCGTTGAGATCACAAACACACGTTTGAACATAAGGCTGCGAATATGTAGGATAGCATATAGCTCACAATTTCAGGCTTGATCAAAATGCAATTGATGTTGGCAAAGTGCTTTGAGAAGCCAGAAACACACGCATGACTTGTGCCCAGCTAGTATCATTGAGATTCGATCACCGCTGATCGCCGCTGGAGCGTTAAATTATGAAGGGTCGACTATGCCCAAGTTCTATGCTCATGTCGACTACTCGCTTTTGACGTCTTAGAATTCTCCCGGCACTGATTAATAATGACTGGGAGAGGTAACAAATCCCCTCTTGGGGCAACTGCACTGAAATCCAACCAGCCGAGGTACTGTACATTTATTCTCTGAACTTCTCGGCCAGCCCGACTACATTCATTGGCATATGTAACACCTGGCTAAAAGCATTGAAAAATTCCAAGACTCGAAGCTACAACTGGAACCCCGTTCGTTTTTCGAAAGTATATAGAAAGCAAGGACGAATTCTACCTGTAAACGTTTCAGCCTCGCCATATACGTCACACACCATCAGTCATCATGTCAACTTACACAGCAGTCCATCTGGCAGAGCGACCAAAAGCAGAGATCTTGCCTGGCCAGACGTTCACGCTGAAAAAGCATGCTTCTCCAAAGGAGTCGGACTTGAAAGATGGCGAAGTCATTTTCCAGAGCCTGTACCTTAGTCTGGACCCAGCGATGAGAGGATGGCTCAATGGTTCGTCTGAACTAACTAAAACATCTCATTTTGAAGCTAATAACCTGTTAGATGTGCGCTCATATGTTCCACCCGTTCAGATTGGCGAGATCATGCGTGGTGGGGCCGTGGGCATCGTCAGAGCTTCAAAGTCAGCAAAATTTCCCGTTGGCACATATGCCACGGGCACTGTTGGCTGGACTGAATTGGCAGTCGTAAAAGAGAAGGAGTTGGAAAAGACTGAGATCGTGAAGAATGGCAAAGTCACAGACGCGCTCGGTGTTCTCGGTGAGTAATAGGATGTCGAAAATGCTGTATTCTTTTGTTGATTGACCTAGGCATGACCGGGCTTACGGCATACTTCGGAATCTTGGATGTCGGCAAGATCAAAGCGGGCGATTTCGTCGTCGTCAGCGGTGCTGCAGGCGCAACTGGCAGCGTAGTCGGCCAAATCGCTAAACTCAAGGGCTGCACTGTTCTTGGAATTGCTGGCTCGGATGACAAGTGCTCGTGGCTTGTGAATGAGCTTGGATATGATGCTGCTCTCAACTACAAGGATCCAGAGTTTGCGAAGAAGTTTAGAGCGGCTACGAAGCAGCTCATTGACGTGTTTTTCGACAACGTTGGTGGTGAAGTTCTGGATTTGGCACTAAACAGAGCGAAACCACACGCTCGATTCGTCATGTGTGGAGGAATCAGCCAGTATAATGCAAAGGCTGGTGAGGCAAAGGGACCAACCAACTATCTCATGATTGTTAGCATGAGAATCAGAATGGAAGGCTTCATTGTATTTGACTATGCTAGTCAATATGCGGCGGCTAGGAAAGAATTGGCTTCTTGGTTGGCAGATGGAAAGATCAAGAGACAGGAAACTGTTATTAAGGGTGGATTGAAGGATGCTGATAAAGCTTTGATTGGGCTGTACAAGGGGAACAACACAGGCAAACTGTTGGTGGAGGTGACATCTGAGAACAACTCAAAACTGTAGGATTTATATATAGATTGATGATCAATTCAGTTCGGCTACTAAGACATGTTTAGTAGTATAAAGGGATTAATTTGGTCTTAGTAACAACCAATACATTGTTTTTAGCCTAATAATTGCTACTATGCTAGGGCATGGGTTGGGTTAGGTTAGGTATGGGTTTCTCTAAATATTTTTATAACCTGCGTAGGTTAGGTTTTAGAAATATTACGACTTAACCTAAATAGGTTAGGTTTCTATAGGTCTAGCCTATAGGTTATATTTATTAATAGATAACCTAAATAAAGGACTAATGCTATATAATTTAGGTTAACTTAAAAAGTTTAGTATAGTATTTAATAATTATATTTTACTATTAATTTTTTAGTAAGTTATAAAAGTATTAATTAGGATTTAGAATTAGTTTATTAGTTCTATTATTTATAAATAATTATATAACTATAATTTTCTTTTTATTTCCTAAAGTTTACTAGTTCTAATTATTTCTCTATAATAAAGTTGCTAGTTAATTTTAAATATTTATCTAATAGTTTATAACTTAGCTAGTATATAGAGCTTTTATTAAGTTTATATCCTTTTGCTAGATTATTACTCTCTTTATATAAATTATATAAAGGTTAGTATTTATAAAAATTAATAACTTATAATCTAGAAAATAGAGGTATAACTTACTTTTAAAATACGTAATAAGATAAGCTTTTACTAATTTTTATAGATATTAAATTATATTACTTTACTAACGCGTATCTAAATTTATTAAACTACTACTATTATTAAAAGTTCCTTAGAATATAACGTAAATCTTATAAACTAATTTTATAAATAGTATTTTAGGAATTAGAAGATTATAAGCTTTTTAAATCTAGTAAATTTTGCGTAGAGCCTTTACTAGTATTATAGTTAATATTTATAAAAAAAATAAAGCATATAAAACTTACTACTAAGTTTAGCACGTTAAGGTATATAATAATAAGTATTCTATTAATTATAATAGTTTTTATAAGTTAAAGCTCTTTTATAATAGTTTTTATAAGCTATAGTTAGGTTTTATTAATGCTAAGGAGTTAATTATTAGTATAAAGTAGTTTATTAAGGTTATTATTAATACGTAGAAGTTTATAGAAGTTATAGCTAAGTTAGAGTAGTTTATAGAGGTAATATAAGGAGGTTTAAAGGCTATAAAAGTTACTACTAAGTTAAAGTAGTTTATAGAGGATTTATAAAGAGGTTTAAAGGCTATAAAAGTTATTACTAGGCTAGAGTAGTTTATAAAGATTATATAAAAAAGTTTAAAGTATTATAAAGTTTATTAGAGTCTAAAGAAGTATAAAGAGAAGAGAATTAAGGTTATTTAAGTATATTATAATAGTAATAAAGCTCTTTAAGGCAATAAAGGTTTAAATAATAAAAGTAAGAGAAACTTAAAGATCTTAAAAAAGTAGAAGAAGTTAGAAAAGAAGAAATAAATAAATCTTTTAAAGATATAAGAGGTAAGCTTATTACTTATTAAAAACTATCTCTTAATATTCTTTTATAAGGAGAAAATATTTAGAATATTAAACTAGTATAATTTAAAACTTTAAAAGCTTAATTAATTAAAAAGAGTAAAGTAGTAAAGAAGAGTAAGTAATAGTAGGACTAACCTAAAATAATAAAAGTATTATAATTTAATACTAAAATTAATATATTCTAAGAAGTATTATTTAAGAAACTATACGCATATACTACTTTACGTTACTTATA
Source organism: Microthyrium microscopicum (assembly GCA_010405405.1). NCBI lineage: Eukaryota > Fungi > Ascomycota > Dothideomycetes > Microthyriales > Microthyriaceae > Microthyrium > Microthyrium microscopicum. Next base: position 1,375,935 of record MU004240.1, on the reverse strand, counting down.
TACTTTAACTTTTTCTATATACTCTCTTTTAATTAGTAATAATAATTCCTATACTTTCTTTATTAGTCTTAGTTTTAGTTTCTTAGCCTAATTAATATTTATTTAACTTTCTAAAACTTTATTCTCTTAATATAAGTACTAAGAAGCTTATAAATTAATTATCTTAAAATCCTTATATAATTAAGAATTATACTTATCGTATTAATCTTAATAGTTATATTATAGAATATAATTACCTTAAGAAGAATAATAATACTTACATTAATTATAAAAATAATAAAAAGTATAAGACTATAAAATATTAAGAAGCTTCTAAAGATTAACGTATTACTATTCTTATTACTTATATAAGACTTTTTAAATAAGAGTAATATATACTTTTTTACTATTAGATTTTCTTTATTAATTTCTCTTAGTATTAATATTAGTAAATCTATAAAATTACTTAGCTAAAAACCTAAGCGTACTACTTATTAAACTAGACTATGTCTTACTATTATTATTTTATTAGCTTATTATTAAGAATTAATAAAAATAAAGTATAAGAAGTCTAAGTAGCGTAATATACGTATTAATGCTAATAAAGGCATTACTTATAATTATAATATTACTACTAGCTATATTATTTCTAAAGAGGCTTCTTAAATTGCCTTTAATTTAAAATTTTATTAACTTTTTTATAAGCATAGTTACTAAGAGCGTAATTTATAAATTTTGTTTTTTTCTTAAGTTAACCTTATCTATAAATAGTAAGAAGCTATTTATAATATTTTTCTTATTAGTTACGCTATTAGAGATTTAGCTAATAAGGAAACTAGCTTTATTAAGAACTATTACTATCTTTAGATTTTTATTCCTATAAAAACTCTTAATATAAGTTTTTTATACTTAGTATATATAAATTTAACTAATACTATATAAGAAATACTTTTTAGACTTTATTAGATTATATATTATAAAAAATTAGGAAGAGGATTAAAAGTTAGTAGACTTTAATTATAGATATTAGCTATTAACTTATACTTAAAAGAAACTTTTAAAATTATTTTATAAAGTAATTATAAGATATAATAAAGCTAATACTAAAATTAATACTAATAAATTTCTAGACTTATTATAAAT